>JAIEZT010000007.1:9951199-10012629 GCA_019594935.1 Periophthalmus modestus | reverse complement strand
AGTAGGACTTGTGGTGTTTAATTAAGTCTTCTGTGATTACTGAACCCCCTTCCTCCCATATTTGAAGATCACTCAGTTGAACTTGACGTCCATTGTATTTTAGGATTTTGATCTACTATAATAACTGTGTTGTGCCGATCAATATTTCAATAACCCTTCATGGTAAAAAGAGGCAATAACATTAAGAATCCCCCCTTAAACAGTGGAATAACCTTTGACCAAAAGCAGCAAAAGCATAGGCAACCCTGTTTAGAAAGTGATCACTAAGCTATTTTTCGTTTCATTTAAGATTACAGCCACATCTCTGCAGCAACTTATTGTCCCTTGAAAAGAACCTAAAACAAACTTAGAACTAAGGGCCCAGAACCTTATTTTAATGTATTCGTTTTCACCATAAATGCTCTTTACATCACGCCTCATAGAGTAAAAGCAGCTAACATAGAATACACTGAACTCTAATCTATATAAGCTCTTCATTTACATAGCACTTTCTCTGTAATACCTAACACGGAAGCTCCTAACAGGGTCACCATTTTATGTCCCAGTCGGGCAGGGATTGAACCAACTGTCAACACTATCCCAGACACTTGATTCTCTGGTTGCATTTTCAAGAGTGACATAAAGCACATGTAAGCACAGATAAGAGACGAATTCCAAAGAAACAACTGCATGACACTATCCCAGTGGTGCAGTATCACAGTGACAGAAAGGACTAAGTGGGTGGGGGCTAAAAGTTGCAAACTAAACATATTCCCGACTTGTGGTTGAAATCAGGTACAGGCTCTTAAAAATAGTAAATGCAAACTCTTGAAAAGTTGCAGAGCTTTCCTCCACAACAATAAAACAACGATGTCAGAATGGCCACAGCCTTATGCCACATTATACCAGCATTCTCCAGCCAAGGCCCCCGTATATCTCTGCATCTGTCCCTTCTCTCTGCTTTGTGGATTTTTTACACTGTAATAAAATTAGCTTCAGTTTGGCGCGATGGCAAACAGGAACACGCTCGGCTCCCTGCTCACTGCATCATATCGAGGATGGGCGCGGGCCGTAAATTGTCAATGGCGTTGAATTTATACAGAGCCTTGAGACGAGCTGCGGAGGCGTGTATTGCCCGGCCGAGTGATTCCCAACAAGCACCCCACATACCCCCGACTCCCCCCTCCTCATGCAGGCAACACCCACTACCTCCTCAAGGACATTCAGAGAGAAAGAAAGGTATACGGATAACAAGACTAGTACAGAGGGCTCAACTGTGATAGGAGTTTTATGAAGCTATTTTTTTCCCATAATTGTCCAGATCCCTCGCTTAAATTTTGTGTGGTTGTTTTTGTCCCAAACATAATCTGTTAAACTTATGAGACAATGCCAAGGCCAGCTGAAAAAGTCTACCCTGTCTCTTCACTTGTTAACCAGCAACTCCGAGAGAGGACCCCCGAGATGACAACACTGTTAATTGTTTCACTTTGAGGTCTGAAACAAAGGAGCAGAACAGAGATATATTTGTACAGACAGCTGCATGCACAGATGCACAGACAGTGATTGGTGAAAAGTGGTGCACAGCCAGAAAAACAAACAACACAACTGAGAACAAAACACAAAAGGCTTTTTCAGAGAGAGGACATTTCAAATTCCCATGTTTGTTTAACTTTACATTTCTGTTTCGTGAAATGTATCCGCTTTAAACATCATTCAAACATAATTCAATGGAGAGTCCAGTATTTTAGCTTACAAAGACATATATATATATTCTCATTCTCTTCTTTATATTAATGATGTAAAGCGTGTTTGAGTTTCTTGGAAAAAAAAAAAAAATCAAATTAATGGTAATATTGTAAATGTTGTTTTGAAGATACCATGAAAATCGGGTAGCCTATATTGTTTATAATGAAAAATATATCTCAATATTCTCAGCTGACAAGACATGGTTGAAGTCTTTTTGGAGACAAATTTCTGTTTTATCTTGAAACAGAAAAAATAAAGTTTTCTATTCTTAAATAATATCAATATCAGCCACCCTACTCCTTCCTCAATCCTTTACTTCCCCTGTCGCATCACCAGCATCAAAATTCTGTGTGGGTGTTCTTGTACAAAATACAGTACACCTATGAGGGATTTACAATGTCCAGACTTTGAAGACAGAAAGACAGTGGATGCCATGAGGGCCACAGAGGAGCGTGAGCAAAACAAAAGGGATAAAAGAGAGCGAGTGACTGAGGGGGCGGTGACGGGGTGAGCAGAGGAAACCCTTGAGAAGACAGCATGTAAATACACCTACCACGGCCTCTTAAGTGGAGATAAAGAGGTGGCAGGATAAAAAGCTCTGAGCACCACATGATTACCGATCAATTTGGCGCAATCAAGCCCCCCCACACGAGAAGTCCCTGTGAAGCAGAGATTTGTGCTCCTCAAGGGCGGCCGCCATGACAGTGGAGGTCACAGACAGCAGAAGAGACAGGGACAGAAGACGCAGTGATGGAGGAGTGTAAAGCGTACAGCCCAGACCGCAGCTCTGTAGTCCAGGCTGTAGGCTCGAGGGCCCACTCGTTATGGTAATAGGGAGGATCGCTGTGGGATTCACTGACCATGGACATGCAAAGGCTTGCCACAAATAGGATCTTGAACAATGATTATCTAAAGGGTTGTTAAGGGCTTCTACATGCTTGTAAATAAGAGAAAGTAGTGGTCACATTTAGCTGAAAAATAACAAAAACATGTAAATGAGAACATGCAGATGTTTGCAAATGAGACCACAAAGGAATTATTCATGTTATTTCATGTTAAATGTGTACATAACCTTTCTGATGGAAGGTCCAGCACCTGCTTGTCTACATGCAGATTTTGTTGCACGCTGGAGGGACTATGTCTCCCGGCTGGCCTAGGAACGCCTTGGGGTCTTACCGGAGGAGCTGGAGGACGTGGCTGGGGTGAGGGAAAGCTGGGAGTCCCTGCTTAGACTGCTGCCCCTCACAACCCGGCACCAGATAAGTGGAAGAAAATGGATGTATGGAAATGTTGCACAGAATGGCCTTAAACATTTATCTCTATGGAAACAAGCACATCCCCCACCAGAAAAGTTAAATAATTCAACTTGAATCAAGTATCAATGCTAAAATGCTAAATCAATATGGAATATACAAATCCTTGAGTCCAAAATACACTGATTTAATTCAGAAGCTAATATTGCTTATTAAAGGTGAGATACTGCTTCTTTCTTTTAGCCATAAAAAACTAAAAGCATGGAGATAGACCTGTTATTTTCAAATATCCATGACCACATCCAGAGAAAGACCAACTTACAGTATATAATCCTATTAATCTTTATGGTATGAGTCTCATTCCTTTCTATAACTTCCACTATATATATATATTTCTATGACATGACATCAACTAACATGAGCAATGTGAATGTGTTTGATGCCTGTGAGGTGGTCAGCATCTTCAGGCCTGTCCCTCTCTGTGTTCAGAAAGTGGTCATATCTCTTTCAGTGACAGTGCTTTGTATGGCCCTGAGCTCTGACAATGAACGAGACAGACATGGACACAGAATTACAGACAGTGAGACAAAGAGGCCGCTCTGTCAACTATCAAAAGCAATAGTCCCTTTTAGCGATACGATATGGACGTCCAAGGCGGCTGGGTTTAGAGCCATTGGTCCTGACTTCTCCTCTCTGGCAAAATGATGACAGAAGGAGAGGCACATAAAACGGAGGGATGGCTGGTCTGTGCACGGCGTGATACAGAATCAGAGGCAGGCCAGTAATAGCCTTTTTGAAGAATGCGCCACTGAACTTTAAGGGCCGTCTTGCTTGAAAGGACAAGTTACAAATAGAAAGAAAGGGAAGAGGGGAAGAATGATTTTCCCAGGGATATGCCCCCTGCTGGGCTGCCCTATCGCTGCGCCACACAGTCCAAGAATGTTCATGTGTGCGTTGTAGATGCAGTGGGAGACAGCAAAGGGCTAGCAGGGAACATGCAGTGGATAAGCCAATTCTGTGTAATTGTTCAAAGAGAGACTATATCATGTGTGGGGAACGCATAGGAGGATTTTAATCATGTTCCACAATAATAACGTGCAGTTCAATGCAGTTCACTGTATCTTTGCATTACTCAAACAGGCTATTTTTAATATCACTGAGAAAATGTACATTTCTGATAACAATTTTAAAAGGTTTAAAAAAAAAAAAGAAAAAAAAAAAAGCTCAAATACAGTGCTTTAGATGTTATTTTATGTGTGTGCTAATAGATAAACAGTATGTAACCATATGCCTTAATGGTTGATGTTGTTTTTCTGGCACTATAGTGTATGTAGCCTTGATCTGAAAAGTGGAGCGCTCAGACAGACGTATAGACCTAACCGGTTGCTGTGTAGTTCTTTATTACTCTGTCTCTTCCGGCTTATCAATAATTTCTGAGGCACAACAATACGGGCCGGCTGAGGAAAACAACTATAGTGCATCCCAGCTTTAATAAAAACCGTCACACCTCCAGCTATGTCCTTCACTCAATACTCTGCTCATTCTTCCCCGTTCGATATACCAGCGCTCTTCATTTTTCTATCGCACATTTCTTTCGTGAAGCGGAAAGTTCAGAACAAAGACCGCTTCTGATAACATGTATCTCACATAGATACAACTACAATGCAAATACACAATTCAGATTTGAACCGCAACCTGATGAGGCAAGATCTATCACAAGCTAAACACCTGCATCCAAATGCTTTATTGACAAGATTTTAGTGAGATAAAACTAGGTACACATTTTAGAAAGTCAGGGTCAATATTATGTTCTAAAAGAAAGATATTTTGATTCTATAGTTAAATCAATAGATGGAAAAAGAATGCTTTGGGAAGCCATTTCTGAACACAATACCAACAGTCTTTTAAAGGGCCCATATTATGCTATTTTCGAATCTATGTTAAAATGTTTCCTCATTAAATACATGCCTGGAGTTGTGTTTTGTTTCATTGACACATTTACACACAAACCCTGTATATTTTAGTTGTTGTTCTCCCAAACTGACACAACTGTTCCACCTTGTAATGTCATGCAGTAATACAGGAAGTGCTCCACTTTATTTTAAACTTCACGCACCTTCACTAGAATCATTTAGATAATTTTAGCCCTGCCATTCCCAGTCTATACTAACTAAAGGTAAAAGGTAACTGTTCACTTGAAATCTACCACTTCATGACATCACAAAGTGGAACAGAGCATTTTGAGCTTTGGAGATGTAGACAGAGTGTCGGACACGTGCGAATGAAACACAACTCCAGGTGCGTTTTTAATGAAATAACAACATTAAAGGGCCTTTAAATTTAGCTAAAATGAAACAGTAAGTTGGTTGGTTAACAGTTATGTTTATCTTAAGATGTTATTTAAAATAAATAGATTAAACAGGTGCTCAAAATATGTTCATTTTATGCATGGTGCCAACATTTTCGAATCAAAGTTGTAGCTCTTTGTGAGTGTGATGGTTAATATAGGTGTTGTGTTGTAGTGCAGTACTGTATATGGCACTCATGTGTACATACAAACATTAGCTCTCCACCCGCAGCCAGCAGCAGCCGCAATGTCATTCAGCAGTTTAGTAACACACCATTACCTTGTTAATATACCAGCCTAATGGGCAGTCTGCTATTTTAAAACTGCTGCCGTGTTTGTGCCATTAACATCCACTTAGAGCGCGCCTCAAATCAACAGGCCACTGGGAGCCTCCAAAACAACAACAGCGGAGAAAGCTAAAATAATACGCCTTCTTTTCCTCTAATGAATGTGCTGTTTTTACACTCTGACAGTAGGATCACAATAGTGCTTCACATTACGTGGTGGACCAGTGGTTTTTCACGCTGCAATAGAGATGCATGGGCCTCTTCAGTGTCTTTTCAAATCTCAGGTCTTGGCTCAGGCTTAGTCTCTGTTTTTTTTGTTTAATTTAATTAAACCTGGATGCTGCTCCAGGTTTTTTATAAATTCAAACTTTTCCAATAGAAGCTCACATTTCCAGACCAGGCTCAGCTCCTGTTTAAGTTTCCATAGTAACTGATACAAAATGAGCCCCTTATATTTAGATAAATAAGCCAAGTATATGGAGTAAGTAACTTTTTGTCTTTATGTATTTCGTCCTGGTTTGTTAAGGATTCTGAATTTTGTTGACCCCTATTAGTTTTGGCAAAGCCCTGGTTTAGAGTAGACCTGATTACATAAGGAATAACACATTTCTGGGTCAGTTTTTTGTCCATTGGTTTGGAATCTTCCAGATTTAGTCCAGATTTTAACCCCACATGGTAAACCACTATATCCACGACTTTCAGCTTTAAATCAACAGTTAACGAGTCTGCTAATTCCATCTTGAACTAATCCTAATAAACTGGTACAAAACATGACAGTCCGCAGCCTGTGGGCCTTTCTCCTTCATTCTCCATCTCAAAAGTAAATCAGCTCTATCAGAAGCAGCAGCCGCCCAAATGTCTGAAGTCGTAGCGGAGGCGAGAGAGGAGTCCCGCCGTCCACCACCACGCTTCCCTTTGAACCACAGCTACGTTCAGCTCTTTAGCGATTTCAAGGCTTTCAGTTGTATATCAGCACTGCTAATGGCTATTTCTCTTTCACAGTGGTTCAGATACTTTTAAGCTCCAAGCAGCAGTGCCGGGGGATGAGCGGAGGAATTCACACTGTTTTGTGGTTATTTGACTTGAGCGAGGAGATTCCCAGGAGTTTAATTATCTGCTAAAGTTGATCGATGGGTCTGCATTAGTATCACTAAAGAAAATATGATGGTTTGAGCACTTTCTGTTTCAGCTAAATCTGATATTATCTTTGCTTTTCACGTAATGTTGGGCTATTGAAATAACTGTATTGAAGTCCCTCCCTCAGGCTGTAAATGAACTGCTTTAATACTGTGGTATTGTTTTGTGTGATTAAAAAGTTAAAGTTATCCCTAATCTCTTTTGTGAGTTCACTTGAAAGGATTTCAATGCACTCCAACACCTGCTGATAATACATGCCCCGCTAAAGCTGGCATCAAATGACGCTGATAACATCAACGCTTATCTGGGGAAATAAAATGATGTCTGAAACATATAAAAATGATTTATGAATACTACACAAATACAGTTTAACAAAAGGCAAAAAATCTTAATTAAAATTATAGAGATGGTTTTCACAGTTGCTCGACAAATTGGGTACTTGTGAGTGTCTTTTCCGTGATTGAATATTGAATTAAATGAGCACTGAAATGGTAATTGAGCTGATGACGGCTGATTGGCTGTCTCGATGTAACCATCTCGCGCTGATTGGTTTAGGATGAACGTGGTTGCTATGACAACAGGCTCGTGTAATTACTGTGTATTGAAATGGATATGAAATGTGTATCGGCCTGTCTGTATGTGTTTGCGCTTGTTTGAAGAGGCAGGCCTTTTCAGTGCTTTGATCAGGAAAATGTTAGGATTACAAACAGGACTTTTGAGAGAAGGAATATTAATACTACTTTATCAGAATATATGCATGCACAGAGTGAACACTGGAGCTGATTAGCCTCTATATGTAAACCCATACATAGGAAATGATGTCAGGGTAAAATATTCAGACTAGTTTCACAACTCAATTAGAGTCAGTACAACTTGTCTATCAATCACGTCCAGTGAAATGTCAAGTCTTGATGGGTTTTTACAAATCTATATTAAAATAGGTCTTTAATATTACCTTCAACAAAATTATAGTATGTAGTACGTTGTATTTTTTTTCTATGCTATACATTTAAAAAAAAAAAAAAAGCATAATTAAGTTAGAATAAATGACAGTAGCTCAGTTGGTAAAGTGTTTTGTCCAGGTTGGTGGTTCAAATCCCGCTCTCAACATAAACATGGTTGAGTGGTCAGATTCACTGACCCATAGGGCGGGGCGATTTCAGCTCCCACAGATGAATGCTGTTGTGGTGCCTTGGGCATGACACTGTTGTGGAATTTCTAATAGTAAAAACCCTTAAAAATATCAAATCAACAGAGAAGTTGTTTTGAATGTCTGGCTTATTGAATTAGTTTATATATATTTATAATGATATGAATTGTGCACAATCGTCAAAGAGCTGTTGTCCCTAGCATACACTGGTGTATGAATGTGTGTGTGTGTGTGGATGGGTGACTGGTTCTTTGATATAAAGCTCTTTGAGTGCCTTGAAGGTGGAAATGTGCTATATAAAAATGTGACCATTAGCCATTTACCATAAAAATCCTATTGTACTACAAAATTCTACTACAATACTACAAAGATAACGACATTCATTTTACTGCTTGAAGAAAGGACACTAATCATGTGCTCAGCCTGTTCTTGTTTTTCTGTCCATGCTCTTACATATAGGGCACGACTGAACAGATGACTGTGTCCCACCTCGACTGGCCCAGTGCAAATCCATCAGGCTTAAGCAGAGGCCAGGTGAGTGCAGCAGCAGCCCCAACGTGACTTTGACCTCCAGACTCCTCGATAACATGACACCGCAGTAGCACCTGTGTCCCAGTCCAGGAGTTCACATGGGGCCACTGCTGACCCCAAAGCAGGTCACACGCTACCAGAAGTGATCCTCAAAGACACAGGGAGATATTACTCAGTCCAAAAGTATTTGACCATTCAAAAGATTAGCCAGATTTGTCAAAATGTTCACAATTTATCTGGAATAATATTTGTTTACCTGCAGATGCATTTTTAGTGCTTGTATTAAAATGTTCAGATAAGGAGGAGAGCAACAGAGGCACCATTTGACATCTTTGTGATATAGAAAGAGTTGTTGAAATGTACGCTGCAACTTCTTGTTACTTAATGCTAACAGCCAGGTCTGACACTCCTCCAGTCCATAAAATGAATTCAGTTGAAATACATCCACTCAAAGGCCCTTCACGGGGAATTAAACTGGAGAGTAGAAAAACAGAAAATTATGCGGGGCCCTGCAGAAAAACATCTCAAATAAAATAAATCAAGATCCCAAACTGTGACAAATCACCACAGCACAAAAAACACAGAGGGGACGAGCGCGGCATCCTGGGTAATCTGTTTTTCCTGCTATCTGCTGCTCCCCTCCTGATACTGAAGGAGGCTATAGGGGAGTCAGGTGGCCCGATCACACCGCGCCCGCAGCAGATTAGAAAACGGTGATGCAATATTAATTGGAGATGGGGAGTGCTGGGTTGTCCGGGGTTTTTCTCCCAGAAGAAAGGCTGTCAGGAGCGGGAGAGACAGGCGGCATGAGTCCCTGACCTTGTCTGTCAGCAGGAGGAGGAGGACAAGAGCAAGGGGACGGAGAGCGCTATGGTCCCAGTGACATCCAGATCAACACTCTGCCAGTCTACGGCAAGTCTGCTGGGACATATCCCAACCAGCGGCAGAATGAGAGAAGGAGATAGCATTATGGGATCAAATATAAATGCGCAGAAAATTGTTAAGACTTCAAGACACTGCTCTGACAACCTTTTAGATTTAACAATACAATGCCATTAAAATAGACATAAAACAATTTAATGGTTTCCTTTACTGACTCCTTATGGAAAAAAACGCATTTTTAAGTGATTTATTGTCCATCAAAATGTAATTAGTTCATCCTCAACCATAAATTACTTTTGTCATTTGTAGTGTCCTTTAGAGTTAACCTTCTCACATACTAACAGACGATGTGAAAGGAAACACTATTTTTGGTAATATCAGGCTTGAATCTATAAAGCCAGTGTATGTATTGGGTCAGTTTAGTGCATCACATACTGCCTAAATAAGACAGTTACATTCAGGACTGCTGTTTTAATTTCTTCAAATGATAAAATCGTTTGCAGCTGTTCATAAGACTGCCAAGTGTGTGGAAACCAGTATTGTGGCAGACCAAATATGCACCCAGAGCCCCTCACACAGTGCAGACAGTGAGAGTAAACAGGCCCATGACGATGTGTGCCTAGACATAACACTGACATGACACCAAACAAGATCTGCAAGAGCCCGACTCCGCACACTTAGCAAAACAGGAGATTAAGTGCTGACAGCTAACGTCCCACCAGCAAATATCTCCCCTCACTTTGCTGGTGTGAAAAGTGGATTTGAGATAGTGCTGGGGCTAAACAAGGCGACGCAGGCATATGGCTGTGTTATCTGGGGACACAGAAGCACCGGACACATGTCATCTTCAATTAACCCTCTCCCATCTGTCTGACGCAAACAACTAGGTCATAGCAGCACTGTCAAACCACTGCCATATTAAACACACCTACTGCAGAAACTTTGTTATTTTCCCTAGTGACATACACCCAACAAACGCAAACTTTAACCACCTGCTGTCAAATCACATCTACTGTATTAAATTTTCAATGCAATGTACTTCAATTATTCAAACGAGGGAGAGGTTTGCGGTGCAGTGCAGGCAGTGTCATGGAGTTCTCGTGACATGCCACAGAATGACTCCCCAGAGAGCTGCTATAAGTTTCAGTGCCAAGCTCAACACAGCTGGTTGAAAAAGGTTAACGCACTTAATGAATGTAAAGTGCAGAGACGTGTGATGACGCAACATGCCATACATTTCACCCAAAACGCCAGCCCAGAGTCAAAATCATCAGTGGTAATGTATTTGAAAACCAGCTGGACTGACTTAAAACTACATGCAACCTTCACTTCAACTATTTTTGCCATTATACTCATTTGAGTGATTGGCTTAATTAATTTGGATTGAGAAAGAAGGCTCTAATATTTTACCAATTTATAAGTTTGGCACATATCCCAACAAGTCCTCAAGCCAACCACCCATCAGCCAATATTACTTCTGCACTCGATATAAAAAGGTACACACTCAGATAGGGATGGGACGACATTAAAAATTAGACTCACGATTATCGTATATTAACGATATTATCGCCATAATTATATATATATATTTTTTAAATGTTCCGACGGCCCGGGCCTACTTTACAACTCTACAGAAATGTACATGTACTTCTGTGTTACCCACGCAAACAATCTACACATCAAATGAAAGCTACAGTGCTCGTCTTTTCGTATATGCAAACAATTTTCATCTGGAATCACCACAGTGCTGACAGGAAAGACGTTTTTTACAGAAAAGCCAAAAATGCGGGATTTTGGACTTCACTCACCTTTGAGGCTCTGATTCTGTCAAACATCAACATATTCCACAAAGTTGTTCTCATTCGTTCCGTACAGGTCCAGAGAATATAATCCAGTCAAGAAATTATGTCCACAAAAATAAGTTAGATCCTCCATGTCGAAACTGCTGCAGGAAAGTGTTCCACACGCGAAATCTGGTCCGTCACTTTTTTACATTTCTTTGGTCAATTTCAGACATAATAAACTTAAGACAGCACCAACTTTCTTCCTCAGAGCTAAACACACGTGTTAGCTTCTGATTGACACCAGTGTTGTCCAATAAGGTGGAGGTTGTGGGTCACTGGCGCCGCAAACAGCGAATCAGTGCTACATGTGACTGAAAGTTTACGCCCCCCCACTCTCCCCCTGTAGAATCAACCAATCACATCACACACGTTTAGTGACGTTTTCTCCTTACAGCCAATGAGCAGCAGAGCACATATGTGACATGCCGAGATTTTCCGTAAACACACGGACCTTACGGAGTAGATCCGTGCGTAATGCGCGCGCGCGTTCTATGCGCTGTTGTTTTTGCTTCTAAACATGATGAAACGGACAAAACGGACAAAAACAAAGGAAGTACGCGATCGAGGACACTGTGGTGTTTGTACGTTAACTAGAGGAAGACGGCTGTGGACTCAGGAGTAGAGGAGTTTATTTTTGGATGGATTGGATGCTGTTCTCGATCGGTAAACGTGGTTTATTCTGCTATTGACATGATTGTAGGTAAATATATATGGTGTGTGTCTGTAAAATGCTGTTTAGCTAACTACACACAACACAATCTACATTCAATAGTTTAATGTCACTTACGATGGATATTTTTGGCTCAAGTTTGTCAAACAATGCAGGATGTTTGTCTCGTAAATGCGCGTCCAAGATGCTCCTGTTTTGCCCTCGGACCCGCAACTTTTTTTTCGGCCGACTCTGCCACCAGAACAGGCACAGACGCAACAAGTGTCATCTCTATGACAGAGGCCTCCCCTTGAGAGCAAACACCAAAACTAGCATCTAAAAGTTGTATTGAAACCAGAAACAAGAGGCAGTCTGGTGCCGTAAAGACGATTATAATCGTGCACGATGATCACGATTATGAAAAAAAAAAATGCCACGAACGATTAATTGCGGACGCTTTTTTTTTTTTTATCGCGATTAACGATATTATCGTATATCGTCCCATCCCTACACTCAGAGCATTTGTGTAATCCTGCGGTCTATTATTAAGCTGTTTTAGATCAATATTGCAGTTTACAATGAACAAAATGTACAAGAACAATGTATGTTTTTCTATAGTAGGCAATACAATCGATGAGAAAACCAGATTACAGTGTTTTATTGTATCATACCTGAAACTTATCAATGCAATAGTGACGGAGTGTTTGAACAGTTTTCTAAAAATGCTAGACATCATATTGCGCTTTAAACTTTGCCGTCTCTTTCTTATTACCCCTTAAATAAACAATATGTCAGTAGCATTATTGGTGCCTGCTATAGACGATCCAGAGAGGCAGGAGGGGCATGTGGGTTTGTGTGTGCCAGACGAGAATAAAATGTCATGCCTTTACACCACATCCTTGAGTCTGACAAATGAGACCCTGGCTGCGCTCGAGTGTTGGCAGTTACCTGTGAAAGAATGCATCAATCCAATTGGCTCTCCTGTCTGCTCTGTCACCACTGGCACCCGCCCCCATATACATACACACACACACACACACACATATATCTATCCACAACCATAGGAAACAAAAGACAAACAAAACAGGAACCCATGCAGCGTCAAGAGCTAGGCCACCTCTGTGCTCCTATCCTTATTTTTGTGTCTCCTTCTTCTTGCCCTGGCTCCCTTCCTCCCATCACTTCCATCACATATCAACACCTAGCCCCGGGTGCAGGTGCGAGGCTGCCGGTGAACTGTCAGCTCCCCAGTCTCCTTTGCTTAAGAACGCTCACACAAAAGCTGGTCGTGTCACAGCTTGGCTTCTTGCACACATACTTTTTTTTTTTTTTTTTCCACACCCTGTGAATGGTCTCTCCGCATACAACCAGCTTGATCAGACCAGCGCTGTCAACAAGTAAAGCAAGACTAACCAAGGGTGCTAAAGATGGGGAAACACTCGCAAGGGACTCACAAGCTGAAAAACAGAAGAAAATGGATCAAATACTAAGAGGATTTCACCTAGAAATATCTTAGAGCTTACAATATCCACGCAATTTTTCAAGGTTTTTACTTTCACGTAGTTGAACCAATACACCGAAGTGACCATACTGGAGTTTATAATGAGAAAATATGCTTGATACTGAGTAGGGATGGAAGATATACCAACAAATGAATGGCCAGATTACAATTTAGATTTGGCAGTTCACGTAAATGTTAGTATTGAGGCGACAAAAGACATCTGCTTCTTTTGATAGTAAATCTTCATTGTAATTGGTTAAATCCACCTGTCACTATAACCCAGGGTCTTACAGAGCCTGACATATGGGAGAAAAGTGTGTCTGGAGCATAGAGTTGCATTCAAGAGAAAATTTGTGAATCACGAAATGCCGATTTACTCAAAATAGCAGATGGTCACAAGATTGAGATCACAACTTGATTTTTATCACCATATTCCCCAGCCCTAATATGGTACAGAGTTTGTTTAAATGATCAGTTCTTCCATAAAGGCTTAAGACTAAGTATCAGTGTGGTACAAAACCCTGGCAGTACAGACATGGATATCTGTTTAAGACCAGGCTACAAATAACATGTTCTGTTTTGGTATGGTAGGATATCAAACATGTTCATTTAAAGTATTATTTACACATTTTTGGAGCTTTCTACCGTGTTATAACATCGTTCCCTCATCAAAAACATACCTGAAGTGGCTTTATATGTCATCCATGCATGTTTGAGTAATTTAGCAATCTCTCTCGAGCCCTATTCGAATCCTCATCTGTCTAACGCTCCGCCCACATGCCTACATCACCCATGCTCCCACCATACAATACTCCATAAATATACAATACACTACAACTTCACAAATCTGATGCGACGTGCAGTAGTTTCATTAGCGAAACGCACACCAATTGTAATGTGACAGCTCTGGACGAGGGGTGACTTTTGACTCAGAGCATCAAAAACAAAAGTGTAAAATATAAAACATGTTAACGCTTTGTTTTTGGTGAAATTTGCATTTTTAAAACAATAAAAGGTAACATGGTGATCTAAATATGTTACGTGTTAGCAGTTAACCCTATAGAAGGAAAATACCCCCCCTTTAAAGTTCAGAAGTATATTAACAATTAACCTTTCGGATAATAGAGAGTGACAAAAGGCCAGCAAGACAAGGTGTATATTTAGATTATTATCAACAAGAAAATTAAACAAGCGACGATAAAAAGATACTGTAACGTGCATGGGTACGCCGCAGCTTTGAGATTTTAATGAATATCATATGAACTCTGTAACATAAAACTAGATAATGCAGTGCAGGTGATATCACAGATGAGAAAATTGTACAGTAAAAAAAAAAAAAAAAAAAAATCCTCCATTGGTTGTTAAGCTCTGACGACTGTGGACTGTGGTTGACATGTACAGCTGTGAACATGGAGGTGGTGTGAATGTCTGACCTGCCCCGTGGTCATCTCACAGCTCCCAACAAGCCTGTCATTAACACCGGGTCATTAGTGCAGAGGGACGGCCTCTGTGGCACTGGAGATGGAGGCTGGGGGCAGACGCACGATACATTGTGGCCCATAATGTATACTTTTTATAAACTATATATTCAGTTAAAACAATCTTATTTTTAATGCATGCCTTTATTTTACTTTATCATATTATATTTACTGTTATTATTCTTTGTTTCGTTGCGCCTCACTGCCAAAGCAAGTTCCTAGTTTGTGAATTCTGTTCACTGACTATAGCAATAAAAAAATATTGTGATTCTGACAACAAGTGACAAATTGCTCTAATAGGATTGAGAAAATAAAAGGAGCTGTACTATCATATGATAAAGTACATTCCGGTTTGCCCCAGTAAAGATATATTGTAAAAGCTGCTCTCAGAGTCAAAGTAAGACAGTTATGTGCTATCTAAATCGAATTACAAACCATTTTTATCTTCTGTGAACCTGCTTGTTGCACATACATTTAGCATACTAGTTGACAGCAAAACTCCACCCTGGCCTTTGAAAGTTGTGAAAAGCACTTAGAAATTCTTTGCGGTGAATGGGAAGCTAGGAATGCGTCAGGAAAGTAAGGAATAACTGGACTGGTGCAGATGGTTTTAAATGAACTACTTCTGTTTTTCACATTTTAAGACAAAAAAATGAGGTTCAGGTATCATATATCCAATGAGCTAATTCATTTCCCATGTGTCACTGAAATAAACAAAACTGATTGCATGGCTTTGTCTGAGTTTGGCCAGAGATGTGTTGGAGGGAGTAATGATCTAACAGGCAACTTATCTTTACTACTGAAGGATGAGGTAAATGAAAGAAATATCATAACTGCAGACAAGAAAGACATTACAGAATAAGTGTATGTCTATATATTACTGCGCATGGGATCTTTACATAAAATGTCCAAAATAAATACGCAACAGCTCAAGAGTAAAGTACACTTTTGTCCAATGAAAAGTCTAAAATCATCCTTTTTGAATGTGTAAGATGGACAAGTCCAATTGCTGCTGGGTTAGAAACGGTCTAATTTATCTCATCTAATTAATTACGGTGGAACTGTGAGGAGGAAGAGTTCCCCTTGTCAGTCAGTGGTCCTCTCTAGGTCTGGAGCCAGTCGACAGCAGGACCGAGCAGATAAAGTCACACAGCCCGACGCGGTTTGAAGTCCCCCTCTATTCTCCCACTGATTCTCCTCGCCTGTTTAGCCCGCTTCACATTACCATTTAAATAAAGAGCGGCCGCTAAATGACCACTGCTACCACATAAAACGAGAAATATAATTGTTTTTCTGTCTCTGGGCACTTTATTCTTTTTCCCTTTTAAACTCAACGTCCTCATCAGTTTTAATTTGTTTAGTCTGGGGGAGCTGAAGATAAACGTGCACATAAATTCAAATACAAAAACACCATTCATCTTTGATTACATGAAGGTAAATCTAATCTGCTTAATAGTGGAGATTGACTCAGAGCTATAAGCTGACATAAAACAGGTTTCAGGTATGTTCATTTCACAAAATAAAAACAACAATCAAAACAACAACCACTGAGCCTCCACAGTCTGTAAAGGGAATAAAGGCGTAACAATGATCTATAAGCTTAGAAAGGAAGAGAAGACTAATGATGGGATGGAAGTAAGAACAGGGAGAGGTGAGCACTGAACCAACAACCTTCAGATGTACTAATTTAGCTTAAATCTGTTGATAGATATACACAGTTACTACAAGGTAAGCACCCACAAAATGCTCTATAACAATTTTAAATGGCAAAATGATGTGACAGCAGTGACTGAGCACCCACATCTGCTGGGACTGCTGCTCTAGTCACCAACAGGTGACAGGCTAAAATAAAACAAATATATACTTTGCCAGAGGAAATATACATAGAATACGTACTGTATATGTTTAGGACTAATGCTTCAATGTGTCACTTTCACTGGCTGAAGGTCTTGAGTAGAATCTCCATCAACAGAGTGACTCCACTGGACAATCTGACTTATTGTTTTTGAAGTAAAAAATAAAATATTCTGTCTTGTAACAAGCTTTATTTACTACATTAAATTCTAATTAACATGGCATTAGCACAATTAGAGCTTTTCATTTGTAACAGCACATCAGAGGCAGCGAGCAGAGGATGGCGAGAGGAGACAGGTTAAGGACTGAGACAGAGGAGATGGGAGAGGTGAGTGCGGAGCAGAGCTGCACATGAAATATTAAGCAGCTGTAATGACGAGGCGGGTGCTGCTGCCGACTGCCTGTGACAGTGACATTGGGTGCCATTGGCAGCCCCTGCCACACTGATTCACTGGAACCTGCTTCATTTGGGCCATAATTAGCTTAAATGCTCAGAGAATAAAAAATTCATCATCACTTTGAATTGTGTTAATTGGGGGAGCCGTCTGCATTAATAGAGGCCATTTAGGACACACATGTGCAGGGTTTGTGCTGTACAGTAGATGTGTGTGTGCTGAACAGCTCCGCATTCACTTAAAACTGGCTACATACATCCCCATTTTAGCCCCAAAACACAATATAACTGATGCAGTCATTTTCAATTTAAACTGAAAGAGAGGCTTGATTTTAAAATGAATCCAGCAACACAGTTAATGAAGGCAGATACACATAACTTCCAGCACTAAATGAGATCACTCTAAATGGGAAACAAAAACAAACTTTTGGAAAATTAGATAATAACTGCTCAGCTTATGAAACACTAAAAGCACAAAAGAGATGAAATTATAAACTTTTGCTATTTATAATTATGAGAATGATTTTAGTGCCAAAGGGAAAATACTGCAAGATAAGCAAAGCATCTGGGCGGGTCAAATAGGGATTTAAACAAACCCAGCGATAGAAAACTCAAGAAGAAACGAAGTAATTAACTTTTGGTTAATGTCGAGGATATTACATGAAGAGAGAGAGAGGAGCTTTGAGGATCTAATGTTAAACTGTCCTTCCAGTTTGGGGTAACTCACGAAACTACTTGGTTTGTTTTGTCATGAGCTAAAACAAAAGAGGAGCGATACCACAGAGTTTATGCTTTATACTAATCAAATAAAATACAGTCCAACAATGACATTTACACAAGCTCATTTGAAGTAAGCATTTTGCATAATGTAAATGAGAACTAACAAAGATTTTTTTTTTTTTTTTTTACCAGAAATCGCAATATAAGCAAGTGGATGGATAGAGATTTACAGAATTCTTTGTAACTGAGCACCATATAAAATACACACTACAGTTACTTCTACACCTGTTTTTGCTGCTGCTGAAGCATAGCTATCTTCAACATACAGTAACTTTTTATGTGACACATGAATGGCCTGTTGCTGGACTTTTTGTGGAGTAAATGTGTTTTTCATTGATAAAGTGGAGTGTTTTACTTGGAATGTTCCACAGTACTTTACTTTATTAGTTTATTTGACAGGGACAAAGTGCAAAAACATTAAAGATGCTTTACACCAGATTATAGCTGAAGCTAGTTTCCATCTGTAGTCCCTGTATGCCATTAAATTTATGCAGTTCTTAAATTACAGGTGTTTTGTATTGGTCTGGTGGCATTTCTGCGTGTTTCTGTTGAGATATTCACATTTCAAACCATTTGGTGGAACATTCTAGGCTAAGTAATAACATTTCCATGGAGCTGAGCAGGTGGCAGACCCTCACCAGAAAAGTTACACAGTGACCCTTTAAGTATAAACTTTAAAAGTAGTACAGAATGTACCACTATACATTCAAATTCTCCTCTGTGAAGCCTCTCCTATCAACCTCAAAAGCTGGTATATTTTTACATTCAGAACACTAACAGAGCCATAAAGACACTCCATTACTGCCATACATCACTTGCTGCTGCCGCATACACCGGGTCTGGATGAGAGCCCCTGGAAAATGACTTTAAATGAACTTATTCATTAGACTGTATGTGACTTAAATACTGTATGTCTGGAGGTACACTGCAGCGTATGAGGAGGACATATTGTTTATGCGTCAAACAGTGGACTTTGTGAGCTCGGCCCGATTCGAGGCGCAACTAATCCATCATCACCAGCACTGAATCATCGCGGTGCCAATAAAGACAGGCGGCAATACATTACAGGCATGTGGCAGGCTTTAGCGATAATGACATTGAGAAGTCCCCTTGGGCTGCGAAAAAAGCCTGGGCGCATGACACACTGCTTACAGGGGCAATAATGTATGGAAATGTATCAGGGCTGCAGACAGAGAGGAACATGCTAGGAGAGAGTGGAGGAGATGTTTAATTGCATGATATAGAACCTTTTAACTATGAAAGTGAAACTGAAAGTGCCATTTTGATGTTTCTAGCTATTTTCCTATAAGTCTAAGTATTTATTCACCTTTGTATAATGTAAATATAGCTTGCCTTTAACACATTTGACAGTTCTTTGTGCATGTTACACACATTTTAAAAGATAATCTATCATTTTGCTGTTGAATATAAAGTGAAAGGTAATTTGAGGTGGCATATGAAAGATACAGTGAAGTACTTACATGGAGGGAAGTGTCATTTTGTCCTAAAATGTGCTTGTTTGTTAATATAATATAACACTAACATAACTGTCATTTTAAGACATTTTCATTAAATTACTTAAATCTGGCACTATTAAAAAACTGTTGACAGGTGTTTGGGTCAATAAACTGCAGTCCAGCGTATTTTGAGCTTGTCAATGCCAAAAATGAGCATCTTCTATTGTAAAGTCAGTTCTTCTGTTTAATTTTCCCATTTAAATTAAGTTTCTCGGGTTACCATGTACGGGAAAATTTGCATTAGCCCGAGTTCATGAAGGTTTTACAAAATCCATTAAACATCCGTGACCATCAATTTGAAAAAGAAGACTTCTTTAGGCCTGGCAAATGGGCGATTGGGTAAAGAAAATTAACAGCTCTAAGGATTGTAGGAGGTGTGTGCTCCCAGTTACTGCTCAGTGGTAACCTCCATTTACTTTTCTTAAAAGTACAGATTGGGACGGAAATGCATTGTACAAAATAAGCTGGTGTTCTGCATGTTGTTTCAAGGTCGAAGAAGAAGAATTACCTAAAATATTCACGACAAAGGACTGTAACGGGATAGTGATTTTGTCATTATTGGGCATAACACGAGGTGACGCAAAAAGAAAGACACCGAGGACACTGAATAATAAAAACACAACCAGGTGGATGATTGAATAAAAGTTTGATTTATTTGTGTTTATCTATACATTAAACAGGTGCTCCTGAATGCAGCAAGAGATACACAGAACAGGATGCTAAGCGTCAAGGAGTTGCTCGCGTTAGCAGAGGTGTGGCCGGTTTAGCAAAGACATGTACACTCTAATATGGCAAATACTAATCACATTGTTCATGTTTGGTCGCCTTGAGAGGCTTTAAGTGGGTGAGGGAGCATTTCCTGCAAACGGCTTCACATTATCACACCATACAGTAAGAACCCTGTTAGAGCCACACACCCACAGCTGGTCACTTTACATATGTTGTACAAGTTCTGCATGGATTTGTCATGTCGCCATTGTCTCATTCACAATCTCAAGGCTGTGCAGACACATTCAAAAAGGTTCTCCCTGACTCCCCGTCACCCAACAGTGATGTGGTACCAGGTGATCACAACGCAGCACCTGCATAGAAAGTCACACACGTAATCTCTCCCTGGACCAGAGCAACAGTCCAACGAATGGCTTAAGTGCTTGTATTTTTTGTTTTTTTCACACACTGCTCACAGTAAAGAGGATTTCCCCAGCTTGTTTCCTCTTAGCGTTACAAAAAAAACAAATAGACAACACAGAGAAGACAGAAAGATTCCATTGGCACCACTTCTGTACAGCCATGTATATGATTTAAGCTCACATTTAGCCAATCCTGAGCACATTTTACATTTGATATAAAAAGTACTAGATCGCAAAGGATTTTGGAGGAAACCTGGAAGCTGCCAAGGGAATCTCCATGTTACAAGATGTATTCAAATTCATAGACGATTCATCGCTAGTGAACAGTGGTATCCATTAGATTAGTCGGAAAGTGAGCTTATCTGGTGAACTATAGAGTGTAACCTGATCTATTAAAATGCATATATCTAAATATACTGCAACGGTAGGGTACTGGTAGACAAGAGGTGTTATAGGAGCAGATGCATCCATTGAAAATGTTTGAGGTACTTGTGAAACTCACAGCTGAGGAAATAGTAGTAACTATCTACAATATTTGGATGGATAGCATATAGCAGGTACAATAAGAGCAGGGTTATCATTTAGCGAAATATTTTGGCTTTGAAAATTAGTTACAGATTGATTAAGCTGAGGGAAAGTAGCAGTTGACACACCTGAATATTAACACAGAGAGGTGTATAAGGATAAAAACATAGAAAAAACAGCACCATTTGAGGTCCGAGATACAGATCATGTTTGAACTGTTTGCTGGTAGCACCGTCAACCAGTAAAATCTCAGAATGCGTTACAGAGACAGAATACAACCACCAAGTTCCACTGCACAACAGAGCAAAGAGCAGAGATATATACCCAGAGACGACCCTCACGCGGACACACCCCCGTACAGCAGCATTTAGAAGCAAGTAATATAAACGGACTTTTCCTAAGAATGATATTGTGTACTGAGGTGTTTTACAAGTTGTATAAGCTGTACATGTTGAGAGTAATCAGGTATAACGTTTGTTTCTATATATTTTTATATTATACACACATAGTTTACAGTCACTGACAAACACCAGAGTAACAATGAGGTAGGACGGTGAAGTAAGATGAAGTAGAACCGGTTTGTGGATTGTATACAAAGTTACTGATAGCTTAAGACTATTCTACATAGTCCTAACAGTGTGTCCTCCTCAGTTTCTCATTTCCAACAAGTGTGTATCTGAGGCTCAAAGACAACGTGCTGCGTTTGGCCACACCAGAGCCAGTAGATACATGTGCACTTTCAAATCCAGTCCAGAGAAATGTCAGGAATAAGATGTGGCAGTGACGTGGGCCACGGTGCCATGAGGTTACTTTTCCTGCCTATCGCTACTTGAGTTTGACAGTGAGCGGCGAAGAGCTCTGCCATTGAGTCAAAGGTCAAACTCGTCTACAATGCACTGATTTCACCTGTACTGCTCCATGTTCAAATACACTAAGCTGCTCTTCTCCAAGCCATTTGTATGTTTAGAGATTTCAGAGACTGGCCGTGCCATTGAAGCTTAGGCAAAATCTAGGTTAAAACATGTGGGTTTCCATAGAGGCTCATCCTCTAAAGATGGTTTAAGTTAAAGGATTAGGCTTAATTGCACTCCAGGATTCTAGATTTGAAAAACAAGTTGACATTTCACACAATGTAATAGCTCTATGAATGCTGTTAAAGCATTACTTTAACCACGCCCCCTTTTGGCATTGGACAACAAAGAAACAAACACAATTACAATACAAGACGGATCAGAAAGCGCGCTTGATTTGCACAGCAGAATTCTTTGCTTTTTTCTTGAATTGCATGTATTTTAACACATGCCTATGCGAGTAAACCCTTTACACAGGGAAAACAAAAGCTAAGGGACACTGAGAGGGACACTAGAAGAAACCATTAAAATATCATTGAGAATATGCCATTGTTAACATTATTTAATTGGCATTGGCTTTTTTGTGCAAACCTTGCTCATCCCTCAGTCAGCACCCCCTTGATCTCAGCATTCAATACTTTGGCTTACAGTTACCTTTTCATTGTAAAAATATGCACTCAACTCTAGAGAATCAGCTACACATCCCAGCATCTTGACACATTAAGTTAAAGCACACATTACAGTCACTGTGCACGATTCATACAACATACAAAATCTTTTGGACTCACAAAGCTAAATATGGCCGCACTTTGTCAATCTGCCAAGTTTAGCATTTAACAGTAATTATTTATTGTTCAGGGGGCTCAAGTGGAGCCAAAACACCCCAAACATTTAAGTACTAACATTATTATTAAGTACTGATACTTGATGGGGCCTGTTGATTTGCAAAAGTGGCCCGTTCTTATTTTTACCATACAAAACAATAGCCTAAGGTGCTTCATGATAATACATTGATTGTTAGGCCTTAATCTATAAGAAATTAAACAACACATTTATTTAAAATTCATCAAATTCCTCACAACCGTAAAGTGCATTTTAGGTCGATGATTTGTATTGATCTAACTACTTCGTACGTCTCAGTGCCACAAGCACAATGGTTTGTCTATATTATTTATCAGATAGATCCTAAAGTGGAGGTTTTAATTTGGCTTAATTTAGTAAAACTGTCAGAGTTTTTGAAAGGTGTGTGTCCATTCTTAGACAAGTATTTGGACGTGGCGTTTTGTGTTTCTATGGTAAAAATGTCACCATGTGGACATTATAGCAAGCATAAAGCCAAAATAATTCCAATAAAAAATAAATGTGTAAAAAGACAAGAGAAAAGGAAATAGGAATAAGAGCTAGAATGGACTGAATGAGAAAATAACCAGACACTAGAACTAAAATGTCTCTTATATACAATGAACATCTAAAAACACGGGAAATGAAAAAGGCTGGTCTGAAGAATGGAAAAAACAGAGAAAGGACAGGGAAAGTAAAACAAAGAACAACTCTTGGGGTGAGTGTGACGATGAAAGGCTCTGCTCAGATTCACAGTTAGCCACAGCTAGGTCACAGTAGAGATTTCAATCTGCTGCATTTAGTTCCAGCCTGCAGACAGCCGAGCAAACCCTTGTGGATCAAAACAATAAAGAAATTGAAAAAAAAGAAAACATCTAAAAAAAGTATATAAGGTTGTTTTAAAAGTTCTGGTGACATGGCTCGAGAGGAAATAGTCACTGGAGCGACCTTACTTTGTCTTGAGTGGCGTGCTTTAAAAACACAGGCTTATTATAGGCTTGGGCTGGCCCAGACAATTTTAACAGCCAAATTGAGTTTCAGACAGCTTTACCCACAGCTACCACTACTCTCACATAGGATGACCTGAGCCGTGCCGAGCTGTGCCCTGGTTTCCACACACTGTCCTCTTTGTCCTGAGCTGCAGAGTCTTCTGACAGCAGGACAGCTCAGGCTGGCTCAGTCTAATAGTGAGTGTGTGTCACAAAATAGTACCTCACTTCTCCACATTCTCACTGCAAAGTGCTTCGGATTTCTATTCATCTACAATCACAGCTTATTAAATACTCAGGTCACACAAACCTAGAGCATTTTCACATCCTTTAAGGCCTTTCTGTATACCACGCATGTACCAACAGTGTATTTAACAGTAAACTTTCAGTAAGAACACACAGGCTTTACATCATGATTGTGCTCTCTTAAACCAAAAGGGAAAGTCATTGGACATTAGTTAAGGGGCAATATGAAAATCTCTCAGAGCATTAACGTCAAGTTTAGAGAACAAATATGGCTATAACTGATTCAAATGTGGACATTTATGACCCTGATGCCCATTGTGGGAGGTACCAAAAACACAGCCAGACAATCCCTGGGTGTCACCGACTGTTTACATCTAAGACCTTTTAAAAGGCAGCATCATTGTCTGGACAGATTTAAATGACTTTGTCTTTAGGGACACACTTTTTAAAAGTTTAAAAGTTTATGTTCTGACACAGAACAATAATTAATTTAACATTGACATCTTATCACTCAGGACAAAATACATAGCTCTGGACCAGTACAGCACATCTCTGTTCCTCTCCAAGCTTATCAAACACTCATCCATGCTCACATTGTACAGTTCACGTTTAGTGACTGCTGGGTAAAGCTGTCTGCTACCAAATTGTGTGCCACCGAAGGGGATGGATTCTTGCTATCACTAGAGCCATAACATGGTTTGCCTATAAAAACCAAGCAAATGGTGTAGAAAACATAAAATAGGATGACAAAACTCCCCCAAACCCACCATGCTGAGTCCTCTACGCACTGGTGGTTTGGGCAGAAGGCTTAGATCACGGTGGTCACTACATGCCATCATAGGTGTAGTTTTCCATCTTGACTGTCTGTCTGATCAGCAGCTTGGACTCCCGCCGCTCCTCATTCTTGATGGACTTATTGATGTCCATGATCTTTTCACAAATGTATTTGTTCACTTTGGACAATCTCTGTGTGATCTCTGCACTGTCAGCTGTCTCTTGGGACACTCTGTCGTAGAGACACTCTAGAAACAGAGAACATGAAAACCTTGTTAGTTTTGTTTGTACATCTACCTATTTGCAGTTTTGTATAATACCTCTGACTATTTTAAGCTTGCTGGGGGACAGTGGAGGCTTGGGCAGGGCATCCTTCTTCTTTTTGGTGGCCACTCCCGTCACACTACGGTTCTTCAGTGTTTCAGTGCCCCAGATCATCACAGCCAGGTTCTTGGTGAACTTTGAGTCTCCCTGTGTGCGCTGTAGCTGATGCCACTTCTCCTCCTCAACCCAGATCCCCCCACCTAGGTGGACCTAAAGGGACATGTGTCATTGTGAAAAACAGTAATATGTCTAAATAAAAACAATGCACTGGGTTAACAGACAGCGGTTTGACCTCAGAGCAGCTTGTTGTCTGGATTACCGTAGCACTGCCTGCAGCTCTTCGCAGCCTAGTTTGTACACACAGTTGAAGCAGACTGCCAGGTGAGCTAACGCAGCAGGGGCATGTGTGACTCTGAGCCCTGGCTCCACTTTCTTATCAATGGTAAGTCTTTAGGCCAACATCCAAAGGGTTATTCCCTGCGTAACTAATGTTCTATAGGCTGAAGGACAACCGGAAAGCATCCTCTTCCTTAAGTTGGACTTGGAGATTGTTTTCATCCTCCCTCCCTGTTGCTGCCATTTATCTCTCCTTTCATCTCCCTTGCGCTTCTCAACCTTTTCCCCTCGCTCTCTCACTTGGGCTAACCTGTCAGTCACTATAAATTCCTCTCGTGCAAATAATTAATATAGGGTCCCTAATGTAGGAGAGTTCTAATTTGCAAGTGTTCTTCACGCTTGAGGGGGCTGCAGGCCCCAAAGCCTGTAGTACCAATTCCCCCCTGTCAGAAAAGGCAGGATGTGGGTTAAGTTACAGCAGTGGAGGAGTGAACAGGCTAATAAACACTGATGATGCTGGTCTGGATAGCAGAGGCAATAATAATCTTCTCAATCTTACCTGCAGGGACGGGGCAGCCTGGGTATGACTAATCAGACTCAAGAGTTAAGAAAATTAAATACAAAAAAATCCACAACCCTTGAATAAGAGGTAGCAGCTCGTCAGTAAAGGCAGCATTGGTAAACAAAAGTTAACAATGCAAAAAACTTAACCCGTGAGATTTTGTGATTTTGATATTTTTGGATCATTGTTACTGAGGAATCTTTACATAACCACATCTCTAGAAATCATAGCATACGTCAGTCTAAAAACTCCAGCATGCTCATGGTGACTGACCTTCCCATCATTGCAGGTGTAGACTGTCCTGGGGGAGGGGGAGTAGCTGGAGCTGGTGTTTGCCTCTTCTCGACATGTGTCCTGAACCTCCACAATGGGTTCGACCACTTCGGCCTTGATTGTCTGAGTTCCATTGTCATGCATAGGCTCTGAAGAGGCACAACAGACAAACTATTTCTAAAACTAAATCTGGAAAGTCAATATTCAGCCCATAGATAGTATGCTCAGTAGGTAGTCACCTCTACCCTGAAGTTTAACAACATTTGCCAAAAACATACATCCTTTCTTTAAATGTAATGTCAAACCATTTCAATTCAATGCACAGACTCTACAAACATGCACTCTGTTCACCTTGATAACATTATGCACATCCATGTTTAGACTGTATCAAATGTCTTTAGTTGGATTTGAGTGAATGCATTTCCTCACCACTGCCCAGTCTCATTAGGAGAACGTCCTGTAGCCTGCGGTTGAAGTCTCTCAGTTCCTTAACCTCATTGAGGAGGCTGCCGTACTCCTTGAGTTTCTTGGCCTGTTGCACCAGCTGTCTGCGGGTCCTCTCCAGCTCCTGCTGCAGCCGCCTCATCTCCTCCTCCTGCTGCCTGTAGCTGTGCACCAGCTCCTCATACAGGACCCTGGGGACCACAGGGGCCACCTCAGACACACACTGAGAGTCTGCGTCCAAATTATGCTGTTGCTGCTGCTGGTGGTGATAATGTCTCTGCTGCTCTGCCTCCATCTCCTCATCTTCATCATCTGCATCATCTCCCTCAGCCAGGCGCTCGTCATCCAGGTCCTCCTCCCCTTCCACACAGGAGCTTGCAGCGTTCCTTTCCAGACGAGCCACTACAGCAGCCAGGCTCTTAGAGGAGTTAGAGAGGGGACGCCCATGGTCCTGAGAAAGGGCCTATAGACAGCAGTTTTATAAATGAATCATTAAATACTATATTTGAATGTGATGTTATACATGTGCAAACAATTTAAATGTCTGTCTCATTTCATAAAACAACTTTAAGATATCAAAACATTATTATGTTAGTTTAGACAAGCCTGAGAGGCTGGCAACAGTTTGTTATGACTGTAAATCAACAGGAACTGGAAGGAGCAGAGTCATTGAGTTCTTTGATGAGCCGCTCAGAGGATTTGTCTGTGAAAGGGCAGCTGTCCAGAGTGCTGAATTGTGTTGTTATCCAGCATATGGTAAAAATAGTGGAAGAGATTTTGGCAGTGAGCCAAGTTTGTGGAATTGAAACAAATACCTAACAAAATATATAGTTTTTTCAAATGAAGCGTGTACATAGGCTAAAGACATAAACAACATACATGGTGGCATTGTGGTGAATAGAACGATCTTTACACTCATTCATGTTACTAATGATAACTCAATGAGGTGAGAAAAGGAAGCAAAACAAAAAGCTGGAATGTCCTACCTTTTTATGTCTGAGTGGCATTCGGTCTTCTCCAAAGTTGTTCTCAATTGAAATTCCTGAATTCTTAATGGACATCTTGGGTATTTTCATCTTCTTTTGCATTATACAGTCTTCAAAATCTTCTAATGAGTCTGAAAAATATTAACACTTTATTATGGTATACGGTAAAAATATAAACATTTACACAAAGGCTCTGACGTTTGTATGCTACATGTTCTAGTGGCCTCTAGATGTCCAGACGGTCCCAAGTCTTTAAATTGAAGTTTTATTATTTACTCCGATAAAGAACGCGGAAAAGAAAGAGCGCGATTGCCTACTATAATTGTTAAAGTGAAAACAGATCCATTGTACTAAACATGCGGTGACACAGAGTAGAGACATTTTACTGAAAAAGCATTACTTTGCGTTGTCTGCGTCGATCAATGACACAGATGACTGCAGCACCGCATCCCTTTTCCTCAATGGCACAAACCAGCTGATAGAGCAGCTAAGCTAACTGTAAACCACAGGACACCACACACACGTATCAATAGAGGGCTTTAACAACCCACTAGAAATAATAACGCACCTTCAACAATGTGTCATAAGCGTTTCTAATGAAGTGACATGTCTGCATTTGTCTGTTGTAAGTAGCGTGTCGGTGCTAACACGCTAACGCTAATAGCAAAGCATGTTAGCATTAGCTTTATGTTGTAAACAACCGCTTTGAGCGGCTACCGCTGCATGCCACGTATTTAGCGATCAAAGCTCCGCTGTAACACCGCAGACATTTTCCACCCAACAATATAAAGCAGAGCACCAGAGAGGATGGCTGACACGGCGTGACTACAAAGCAAACTTATTTTAGCATATCTTCCTAGCACATCAGGCTAGTCACGGACGAGGACAATGTTATGGCTATCAGTGTCAGATTCCAGCTGATCACGTCTTGACAGAACCGAGAGAAGAACAACTCGATATAACATATTTAAAGTACTGCGCGCACTATCTCTGTTAACTCAGCCGAAAGAAGAAGCACGAGAAAAACACTACGGACGAGTTACGAGGACAACTTACCTGCAAGGGCAAGAATGTGTGCTTCGCACGGCTGGCCTGCGCTGCCATTCTCCTCTGTTCTGTGAACCAGATACACCTTCTGATTATCAAAATCTGTCTTGTGCAGAGGTCTGAAGTCTGCCACGTTTGAAACTGGTAACGCGTAGCACATATTGTCTTCAAAGAATCTAACAAAAGCATACATTATTTACTTCTCTTTGGTCCTGCACTTTGGATATGGTTGACAGTTTTTCCTCACAAAGTATTAAAAAAATATACACATAGGGGGGTTGTGGGTGTCTGCGCTCGGCTACTCCTGTCTGCTCCACATCACCACAGAAGATCATTAAGGCATGAATAATAGACGTGACAGCAGAACTACATGAAAACATCACATTTCTTACATTTTAGAAGTTTGGTGTCATTATCAACACAACATTATTTATTCAAATGAAAAACATGACATAATTGTTGAACTTTTCAGTCACTGAAATCTCTTCTTTTGGCCTAGGCATAGGCAGCCTGTATCAGAGCATAATTTAACATAAAAACAGAACATTATAAGATATCTCAATTGAAATCTCTGAAATTTAGCTGACAGAAATGAATCAACTTCTATACTATACTATACTATACTATACTATACTATACTATACTATACTATACTATACTATACTATACTATACTATTATAATACAGCATGCAATAGTTTATAAAAAGCAATAGCAAATATAACATTCTGCTTCAGCAGAAGTAACTGAAAAGCAATTCACACAGAGCATTAAATTTTTATTCTTTGATATAAATTTGGTTTGAAACAGAACAAAAAATGAAATGTGATGATGACAAATCAGATTAGCAGGCCAAACCAACACAGCAATACTATAGACTAATTATACATTCACCACCCTGATAAAGGCCTATTTGAAGGAGGATGCAGGAGAAGCCAGACAGTAAATCTGTATCTTGGCTGGCAAAGTTACAGGGATACCAACCTCCTTAAAAAAAACAAAAAAAAACAAATAAACAAAAAACCCTCAATTGAGTGTATGCCTATTGGGTAAAATGAATTAATACAAGTTAAATGTTAAATAAAACGGTCCCTCCTACTTTCTGTTTGAATGCAGGAGGATGTGGGACCAGACACACAGCAATCCAATCAATCCCATGGCACAGGAAGACCTCCTTTTGAATATCCTTGTATCTCTCACAATGAAACTTGTTTTACCTCAGTTTTACAGAGTTAAGAGCATCACTTGTTGATTCAACAGAAGTCTGCCTTGTTTCTCAGTCTTCTGTGTTGTTTGTTTCTTGTTGTTTTCTTAAAGCTTACATGTTTGTTTTGACACAAAGGGACCTGTCAGTCAGGCTCACTGGAATTTGTGGAGGCCTGGCTACAGATTTCACATATTTGTAAAGAATAGTAAAAAGTGTAGCCTTGGCTGGTAATGTGGCAATGTAATAATTACAAAGATATTCTATAGTCAACGTAAATGATAAAAGTGAATTAAGGAAACATGAATGTGTAGACGTTTGTGGATTCATTTCCTCTAGTTGCATATGGCTGAAGTTGATAGTCAAAGATGTGCTCCAGGACATAAGCCAGACATCATGTCCTGCCTATTAGCCGCACACTGCCAGGCTCATCTATCTTTATTGGTCATCCATTAGGCCACATTAAAGGGAGACACGGGATAATAGCAGTAATGATGCTGATGATGGAATCAGACTGCAGCCCCACACGTCATCATAGCAACACTGAGGCTGAATTATAAAAGGTCCCACAGATGGACACACACCCTATACTTTTGGGCTGCATGGATGAATGTTTATGCTTTGTATGCTGCATGGATAAATGTTTGTGCAACAATTATGAGATGAGAAGTTCTCTGAGCTTTATATCATTTTCAGAGTAAAATGTTTTAATTCATCAGTGACAATGTAATTCTTACACATTTTTTACAAGCTGCTCAAACAATACAAATAAATGGTTAAAAATAATGCTAACATAGTGTTTCACTTTCAACTATTCTGCATCATTGAACTGCCATGTGGTGCTGAGCAGGTGCAAGTACAGGTGTGTCTTATAATGGCTGGCATGAGCCTCAGTAAAACTGATGAGCAGCAAGTGCATGTGACAAGGTCATACCATTAAAAAAAAACTGAAATAAAATACCCCTGATTGAACCGCCAACTTGGTGGAGGGGTTTGAACACCCAAATGATCCTGGGAGCTATGCTGTCAGGGCTTCATGCCCCTGGTAGGACCGCCCATGACAAACAAGTCCTAGGGGATGGGTCAGACTAAGAGCAGTTCAGAAACCCTTTATGACAAGTTTACGAGCAAGGTCAAGATTGGCGTCACTGGGGACCCTGGAGCCAGGCCTGGGGTGGGTGCTTGACAGTGAGTGTCAGCCAGAAGGAACAAAGTGGTGCCATCCTCCTGTGGACCCATCACCTGCAGCAGAAGTCGTAAAGGGGCGGGTGCAGAGAGATATGGGCAGCCTCTGGATGCAAAAATTGTCTCTTGGGACATGGAATCTCATCCCACTGGGGGGGGGGGGGCCTCACCTCCACGCACAGCTTGGGCTCTGGAGGGGTTGGACCTTCCACTTCTCTGATGTTGCCCGTGGGGAGAGGCAACAGGCTAGTGTGGACTTGCTTATTGCCCCACAGCTCAGCCACTATGTGGTTGAGCTGTGGGGCAGGTCTGTCACTGTTGTGTCGGTCTACAGGCTGAACAGCAGTGTAGAGTACCAAGCCTTCTTGGAGTCCCTGGGAGGGGTACTGGACAGTGCACCAACCAGGGACTCCGTTGTTCCACTGGGTGACTTCAACACCCACGTGGGCAACAACAGTGATACCTGGAGAGGCCCAATCGGGAAGAACTGCCTCCCTGATCTGAACCTGAGCAATGTTCTATTATTGACTTCTGTGCTAGTCACAGTTTGTCCATAACAAACACCATGTTCAAGCACAAGGTCAGAGGTCGACTTTGTTGTCACATCAACTGACCTTCGGCCACATGTCTTGGACATTTGAGTGAAGAGAGGGGCAGAGTTGTCAACCGATCACCACCTGGTGGTGAGTGGGATTCACTGGTAGAGGAGGAAGCTGGAAAGACCTGGCGGACCCAAGAGTATCGTGAGGGTCTGTCTGACATCAGGGGGGCTTTAAACTGACACCTTCCAGCAGAGCTTCTCCCAGACCCTGGGGGAGATGGAGGACATTCAGTCTAAGTGGACCATGTTCTCCACTTCCATTGTCGATGTGGCTGTCCATAGCTGTAGTTGTGAGGTCTACGATGCCTGTCTGACCACAATTGGGGAAGATGTCAGATGGTAGAAAGAATACTTTGAGGATCTCCTCAAACATGCCTCTTCTGAGGAGGAAGACCTGGATGTTGGGGTCTCAGCTGCAGACTCGTCCATGGCTTTGTGGATCTGGAGACTGTGGCCCTTGTGGTGTCCTATGGGGGTGCTCTGGTAGTGTGCAGTCCGGGCCCTTTGCTAAGGGCTGTCCCATCCCTGTATGACCGGAGCAGAGGCTGTGTTTGCATTGCCAACAGTAAGTCAGATCTGTTCTCAATGGATGTTGTATTTTGGCAAGGCTGCCCTTTGTCACTGGTTGAGTTCATTGTATTTATGGACAGTATTTCAAGGTGCAGTCAGGGGCTGGAGGAGATCCGGTTTGCGGAACACAGGATATCATCTCTGCTGTTTCCAGCTAGGATGCGGCTGGGATGAAAATCTGCCCCTCCAAATCTGAGGCCATGGTTCTTGACCAGAAAAAGGTGGCTTGCCCTCTTTGGGTGGGTGGAGAGTCTCTGCCAGTGGAGAAGTTCAAGTCTCTCGGGGTCTTGTTCACAAGTGACGGAAGGATGGAGCATAAGATTGACAGGCAGGTCGGTGCAGAGTGATGCGGTCGCTGTATTGAACTGTTGTGGTAAAGAAGGAGCTAAGTTGAATGGCAAAGCTTTCAATTTACTGGTCAATCTACATTTCTACCCTCACCTATGGTCATGAGCTTTGGGTAATGACTGAAAGAACAAGATTGCGGATACAAGGGGTCAAAATGAGTTTCCTCCGCAAGGTGGCTTGACGCTCCCTTAGAGATAGAGTAAGGAGCTCAGTCACATGGGAGGAGCTTGGAATAGAGCTGCTGCTCCTCCATGGTGAAAGGAGCCAGCTGAGGTGGCTTGGGCATCTCCTGGGCACCTCCCTGGTGAGGTGTTCCAGGCATATCCCACCAGAATGAGGCCTTGGGAAAGACCCAGGACACCCTGGAGGAACTATGTCTCTTGGCTGGCCTGGGAACGCTTTAGGGTCCCCCTGAAGGAGCTGGAGGAAGTATCTGTGGTGCGGAAGTTTGGGAGTGCCTGCTTAAACTGCCTTTGTGACCCGGCTAAGCGGAAGAAGATGGATGGATGAAATAAAATACAGAAAGAAGACACAGTAACATTATGGCAACTGGCAGGTGAAGTTAAAACATCATCAAGGCAATGGGCAACACTTTGTCCTCATAACTGATGCCTGTGCAGAAAAATGAGCTAGAGAAGAAATTTCAGCAAGGGACAATTTATCAACAATACAATTACATAAAAAGATGGGCAAAAAGTTATCAAGGGATAGCACTTTTATTTTCACTTACTCAAGCAAGGGTGTGTCAGATATTACATTTTGTGTTTCAGTTCACAAGTTGAGTGCATAGAGCATTTGCAAGTATTTTCTGATAGATTGTACTAAATAGAGTTATATAGGTCCAGCCACTAATGCTCTATGTAAATATTGCTATTTCTCTATTACCAGGGACAATCACTGCTTACAAAGTAGACCAGTTTTGTTTTTCTGTGTAGACTTTTCCTATTATGTTCCATAATTAGATCTGCACGAATTGCTAATCAACCATAAAGAAGGCATTCACCAATTTAAAATGAGATAGCCCATGAAATGAAGAGCCAAGGCTCATACAGCCACATCAGTCACTCTGCTTAAGACAGACCTTTGAGTAAGAGTGAAAGACACAAGATATGGAGCTCATAGTGACTTAATTAAACATTAAGCAGTTTGATGGCAGGCCGTGCCTTCATGCTGGGTGTGCTTACTGATCCAGCGAAGAGACATTGATCTTCCTCATAAGAAACATAATGACCACCAGGGAAAGACTAATCATATTTCTGCACCAGTCAATTCGGTTCATTAGAGGCGCTGTGCCTCCTGCTGTGCTCCTGTATTGATCCAGTGAGTGTCAGTGAGCTGATATTCTCTGCTAACTAGATAGGAACTCAAAAAAGTGCCATTTATACAGTTGCAACACCAAATCAGACAATACACGGCATGAACAACAATTATATTAAATGTTAAGTTTGCAACTTCAATAGGAGAACCTGCAAAGTTTTTACTTGTGTGTATTTATATGTACTTGTGAGTATAAATCGCAATACTTTTACAATGATGTAGTCAAGAACATATAAATAACCTAATCAATACAAGAGCAGATTGTCATCAAATCAAGACCATCAAGTGAACAGTTCATCTCAAACATAGTTTATAGCAAAACAAGTTCAGAGTTTAGAAATCAACTCAGAATGTAAATGGTGTCATAGAAGCTGGTGTGCAAAACACAACAAACAATTGACTTCAAGGAAGCAATAATCTGAAACACAACAGATTAAAGAGTTGAGTGAATGGTGTGTACTGTGCCCTTTCTCCCTTTCTGCCTCAGCATCAAATGTCAGACATGACATAAGAAATCCCCAAAAGTATCAAGGCAGAGGCCGGGTCTCAGAGAGATATTTCCTGATGCCTCTAATACCCTCGCTCACCTCTAATCTGCACTTATCTGGAACCAGGTGAGCCGCGGCACATGGCTGGTGGGCAGGCTTTGGTCTGTGGGAATACTGCTCATCTTAATGCCATTTCTCTCTCTCCTCCCTTTGCCTCTTCTCCTCTGAGCAGCTGTCACAGAGATGGAGGCTGCCACAGAACTCCTCATGCTGTAGCCTGTGTGGGCAGTGGGGTGCCTGGGGATTGGACCAATGACCACAGCCTCCTGTCAGGCACAGGGGCAAACTGCCTCCTACAGGTACAGGGCTTCTGACAGATAATCGCAGATCAAACCTTATCCAAGCAGTGCTCGCATCACACCAGGGGATGCGGAGGTCTGTGCTTGTGGGTTGGAGGTCACCTAGAAGGGCACGGCCAATGAGCTTTGACAAGTTGAGGCCTTTACTTAACCACTGACCAGTCAGACAAGAGAAACAGCACCCCACACACCGCACTGTAGTCAAGGACGAGCAAGGTCACCAGTCTCACATCGCTCTGCACAATCGTTTAGTGCTCACTTGGAAGAGGCTGAGATTGATTTGAAGCCTAATACAGCGTGCTGGCACAGCTGCCCCGGTCTGCACGAGCACACAGCCTCCCAGTGCAATATTAGATTCTAGACACCACTTACTGCTTTTTCTACAAGACCAATGCAAAAAAATGTGACTCCGTAGTAAAGGATACAGTATAAATATTGGAAAATTATATTTCATTATTTTATTTTGCAGTGAGATTCATGACCAAAATCTAAAAATCTCTAATATTTATATTAATGTTAGCATTAGGTTCTGTTAAATTGAAAACCTATGCATAGTAAGTGGCAGCCTGGCTGGAGCAAACATCTTACCTCACAATGGTACAAAAATAATGGATTTTTATTAAAAAATTTAATTTTGAAAATTACATTCCTTGTTTTTTCTTTCTTTTCTTTTTCATTCATTAAATATAAATTCACAGGTAAATAAAATGTTGTTTAGTCAGAACATTTCTAACAGAACACTGACAGAAGAAGAGTATGTCAATTGTCATGCATTTCTGCGTCCTTCAAAATGTGGATCTGATGAAGGTAAATGCAGTGCACCTCATGTGAGACACATTCAAGTCTGTGGAGAAGAAGCAGTCAGGATGAATCAGGCCTGAGAAGCCAAGCTGGACACGCAGCCTGACAAAAGTCACCTCTGTTTGCACTGAGCTGCAGATGCACTCGGACAACAGAGAGGTGCAAAAAACAGGAACTGTCAAACACACTAGATAGGATTCTTGACAAAAAACACATTTTGAGAAATCTTTCTCCAAATTAGCTTTATCACAATTGTATGAGGGAAATTTTGCTGCAACCTCCAAGTCATACAAAGAGATTTGCCCTTGAAAAGAGATGTTGACGTTTAATATAAAGAATTTAAAATATACTCTACCTCGGTTATTCAACTGGAGCTGATTTCTTCAAATCTTTCATAGTCATGTTAGTATTTTATCATCATAAGCCAGTGAATACTAAAATGAATTAACAACCAACTTCTTAGTCCAATTTGTTTTGGAAGCTGGGTAAATTTAGATGTCCAAACCCACCCAGATAAGTGTTGTTCTCTTTTATGTAGAGCTATTTCAACCTGTCCAATAGGGGTCACTACTACAGAAACACTTTTCCTACAGTTACGCTTTTGCACTTAAACCTGAAGGCTAAACCTGCAGTTCAGCAAAGCCCATTAAAAGTGTCTGTTCCCTATGGAGTGCAATAATGTGTACATTTTTTAACCTATACATGCATGGCTTGTGGGCACATGTGCTCAGAGTGTCCTTCTGACAAAGGGCTGAGATAAGACTGCTCTAACCTTCACTGTGGGAGGCAGTATCTCCTGGCACTCTCTGACATTGACTATGCTCTGTGTATATGAACTATTTAAAATGTATCAAATATTCACATTAATAATAATAATAAATGAATCACCCATGCACGTTATGGCATGCACAGCGCAACCAACAGACAGCCGCTTGTAGGTATCACTTGTGGACCAGTGTTTCTAAAAAATAAAATTTGGCTTTCTGACTACCACCAGATCTTAACCACATTAACTAAAATAAGACTAAACTGTGAATAAACTAAAGTAAAGGATTTACTTGAAGGAGAGAAAAAAAACCAAAAAACTTTCATAGATTTGAATACAAGAAATACTATCTGCAGAAGGCCTCTTGTGCACAGCCTTGTTACCACTAATACGTGTGCCACAGTTTGGGAACCACTGCTGTTAATTTCAGCTTCCTGTTACAAGAAACAATTTGAAACTTATCTCTTATTCAAAAAATACCAAAAACAAATGTTAATCACTCAACGGTCCTAATTTTGTATCATTTTGAAACCCATGGATTGACCGTACCCAGAGCTATAGTGTCCAGAGGCCTGAATTCGCCCATAAGCCACTGGGAGAACAGACCCTATACTCAGTAGATGAGGTCTATAGTGGCAATCCTATAGCACAGTTATTTGACCACAGCCTTATGTGAGCACTCTCTCTCACACACACCACACAGCGTCTAAAAACTCAATCCAGCCGCCATAACACAGAGACAGAGTGGCATCAGCCTCTATTATCTAGTCCCTATGCTGCTAACACAAAAGGCTCCCTGGAACAAAAATCCAATCAGTCGTCTCTAGGAGGATTTGCTCCACAGCAGTGCTCGGCAACACTGGTGGCTGAAGCTCTGACAAAGAAATAATCTGAGAGCCCACAGCCTGTTCAGCGCTGTTTACCGCCGCAGACACAGCACGCTTTTAAAGGCAAGAAGAAGAAGAGAGGCTGTCGGCGCCTCTGTTGTCATTTACTGTCCTCCGATTTAACACACGTACACAGACACATACACAGACCACACACACACAGACACACACACACACACGCTCACTGCTCTTTATGCATGAAAACATGAAACACATGGCTGCCTGTGTGTGCACTCCGTGAAATTACCGCATTTTGCAACACAGGAAATATTTGCTCTGTGTATTAGTATTATAAAGACAAACCTACAGGCACACACATGGACACACATCTGGAGTGATTGATGAATATTGTTGTTTCTTGCCCTCTTTGTCAATGTTTATATTCCCATTTTCACACACAAAAAAAACAAAAAAAACAATATTATGCTTTTTTCAGCCATTACAAAAAAAAAAAAAAAAAAAAAAAAGGTTTATGTTTTACACCTTAAAATACAGTGTGAAGGGATTACTGGCAACATTCGTGAGAGCAATGACTAAAGAGCAGCGTGACAGCAAGCAACATGGCATGTTCCACAGTGACAGTGTTGAAACCGAACATAATGAAAAGAATTCTAGGCGATGTCAAATAAACATGTGAATGAAACAAAAGACTTTTCCGTTTATGTTTTTGAGAAAGGAAAAATACATTTCTTTATCTGTTCATTTGTATTCTGGATATAACCTTAAGCAAAATCAAATAGAAACCATTTAAAACCAACTCTTCCACATTTTAAACAACATTAAATAGAAGCATGGTCTTGTAATAAAGAGATAAAATGTGCAAATTGACAAGAAAGGATATGGCAATAATAAGGAGTGCTGTTTTTCACAGCTGCCCGTTTCCACAGAAGTCTGTTAATTACTTTGAAATAATGTTTGTGTCCCTGTCTGACTTCACACTTCTCTATTTGTGTTTGCAAAGTCTGCAGTGGAATCCAGCCCACAGTTTCTCAGAGGCAGTCGAGCACATGCAGGTTTAAAGCCCAGAGAGTTCCATCAGTGCAGGTACGTAGGCTCGTATAGGGGCCAGGAGGGCTGCTCTCCTGTTCTTATTCCAGGGTCAACCACACGTCTGGAAACAACTGCGTCTACTGGGACCTGCTCTATGTGAGACAAACCAGAAACTAGAGAGAAATTGATATAATGGTGGCAACAACAAGCCATCTGTGTGTGGGGGAGACAGGAATAATGGCACACGCTAATGAACTACTGCATCAAATAATATTATATGATTATATTATCTCATGAGATATCCGAGTTAGAACAATTTCATATCATGGTATAAAATACTGGTATTTAGACACATTTTAAGTCAAATCTAGTTTATTCAAATACCAAATAAGACATCCCAAATTCCCTCTGTATATTGTTTGTGTCTATTATACTAACACATTTAAGCATTTAAGGTTCTATCCATTTTTTAGATGTTCCAAGAAGTTTTGTTCCTATTTACCAGCAGCATCTCACCTTAAACACGTAAAAAAATCAGGAAAGTGGAGATCAAGTTGAGTGATCTTTGACCTCTCAGATATACTCCTTATTTTCTAAAGGCAGTGCTGAACATGAAACACACGGCATCGAAGCTGTAACTCAGAACATTTGCGCTGATATAAACAGCAGAAGAACCAAAATAAGAGAGATCCACATGAACATTACTTCACAGTCCTAAACCCATACTGTACACGCACTCAGGGATTCAGGGAATTCTCAAACCTGTCCCAATCTCATGAATATTATTGACCTTTCTCCCACCATAAAGAGCCTATAAAAGCAATAAAGAACCTAAACAGTAGCGAGCTCAGTTCATTTACAATCCCACATTATTGAGAGCTGACTGCAGATATGGAACAATGAAATCAATACGCAATAAAACAATGGTGTGCTCTCTATTTTCTCCTGGCGCAGACAAAGCCCCGTCCAGGTGTTTTTGTGGCGCCGCGGTGTGCACCTGATGGAGGAACAGTTGCCAGCCACTAATCATTATTTAGTTGTGGAGGGTCTGCAAGGTCAGCAGTCTGAAATGTCAGGCTGTGTGTTCTACAGGGGCCACATGCAACACGCGCCGCTCAAGTGTCCAATTAAAGAGGACGGAGGAGGGCTCGAGAGGGGCAGCAGAGTGGGGCAGATGAGGGGGGCCGGAGGAACGACTGAGGGAAGACAAGTTATGAAGATACTGTCACACAAGCAGGACAACTACACGACTACTCTATTTGGAATAAGGTTCAGGGAGGATTAGGAGAGAGACATCAACAAAGAGTCACGTAGGTCAAGAGGTACTTATCCAGTTAAAGTAAGTAGAGTTTTGGAATCGTTTAGAAGCGTACTTTTACTCCTACTTACGTGATATATTCTACAGTACTTTTACTTGATCCTAATTTGTGGCTACTGTTCCCACTGTGACACTTTTGTTTGTGATTTGCCTTTTCTTACACCACTCTTTCAGATGTGATTTAGTTTTTCAGATGTGTGAGATTCTGTGCATTATTTCATGTTTTGTCATTCAGATTAAATAATAAAGATTAAATAACAAATTAGTGTTTTTTTTGTGTCTAATATGTCAACACATTTAAGCAAGAAATTTAAACCTATCATTTTTTTCTTCAGATGTAATGTTCCACCTACAGTGCGTTGCCTTAAACAATAAAAAAATCAGGAAAGTAGAGTGGTTGAGTGACCTTTGACCTCCAAGATATTCCTTATTTTCTGAAGGGAGTGCAGAACACATGAAACACAATGCATCAAGGCTGTAATGGAGTTTTACAATGTTACTTCACACAGTTACTCTTTCAATTACTCTTACTCTTAAATCATTTTAAACTCTTATTTCAGCTATTTCTTGGACCAGTACAAGACCATAAGCAGTTCGATAGTTCTAATTAATTGACGTAAAATAATGCAATGATTGTGGTCTTAATTACAAGTACAGGCAAACTTCTTCATCCATTTATAAACAAATTCCCAGACCACACAAAGGATCCCTGCTTATGTGTTGTTCCTCAGTGTAGCAGAACTAACTGAAGAGATGGGACAGAGTGTGTGAGAACACGGGAGTTGATCATTATTTATAGTGGCTAATGAATGCCATTAGAAACAGAGGCCAGTGGAGCAGCGCGGGCACAATCCTCATCAAATCTCATTCCCGCTCACATACAGCCAGTTACTCCGGCCTATTAACGCGCTCACAGCCTGTGATTGGCCATGCTCGCTCCAGCCACAACACAAAGTGGAGTGGAGAGAGAGTAGAATGCAGAAGGACAATAAGAGCAAGGGTTTTATTCTTAAATAAGCAGATATATAAAAGAGAGAGAAACATTGTTTAACATTTCACATTAAATTTCACCCACACCTTGTGCTATTTAAAAAGAAAAATACTGTGAAGGAGAGAGGGAGAGTGACAGAGAGAGAGAGACAGAGACAGACGGAGAGAGTCACACACAGACAGGCCGATAGACAGAGAGAGAAAAAGAGAGTGAGAAAGACAGGCACACAAAGAGACAGAGAGAGAAAGACAGAGAGAGAGACCGAGACAGACGGAGAGAGACACACACAGGCAGACAGATAGAGAGAGAGAGACCAAGAGAAAAAGAAAAAGAGAGAGAGACAGACAGACAGAGAAACAAAGAGAGAGAGAGAGAAAGACAGGGAGACAGAGAGACAGAGAGAGAGAGACAGACAGAGAGAGAAAGACAGAAAGAGAGAGAGAGAGAGAGTAAGTAAGCCCTTTAAGCCAGAGAGGAGAGGATGTCCTGTTAGTTTCTTTATCAGTCCCAATCATCAGACTCGTTCACAGAGCCATCATAATAACCTTGAGAGCTTCTGTGCATGTCCACTCACCCACTGTGAATAGTAATACACGACAGGCCTGGATAAAATATGTCCGCCAAGTTAAGATTATAATAGACTTCACTTCAAGGCCACAGGTTACAACAGGCAGACAAGCGACCCGCGATCATTTAGCACAGCACACCGAGTTCTGCAGCGGTCACAGAAGCCTGCCTCTCTGGAGTTATACCTGAAAGACATCTCTAGGGCCCTTTATAAGAAGGAAAAGAGGAGTCCGACACTAAAATATTCTCGTGTAAAATTTTGAGCAGATTTGGGATCCACTCAGCGTGATATCAGAAGAACTGTTAAGGCGGTGTCATTCGCAGAACATCTCATTACCACATTGCCGGAATTTTGTAACAGAATTTAAGCCTTTTTCTCAGTACTTATCATTTCTGTCATTTTATTTTAAGAGTGGGTGTAATTTTCTCTGTGTGGTACATGTTGAGTTTTTGATTAAAGGATGTTTTATACACCATTTGGTTTAACTACGCAACTGTTACTTTTATATTTTACCAGTTACTTTACTCATATTATTTGATTAATTTCACATAGTGTGGAGTCATGCTGGTTGGTTCTATTCCACGTTCTCCTTTTAAATGGAAGACCTTAACCTTTATGTCTAGTTTCATAAGCCAGTGAACTACTGTGTGTCTTGAGAACTGGTGAATGAATGATTGAAGTGAGAACTGTCCATGGTGCTTAAAGACCCACAAGGACAACACTGAAGTTGATTACTACAACAACACGCTTCAACCAGCCACAAGAGCTGAAACATAAAGGTGCACGATGTAACTTTTTGGGTGGAGGGTCTGCCACCTGTTTGCATCCGTAGAGATATTAAGTTTCAGAGTATGGTATTGAGCGTATCCATCATGATAGTTAGAATGCTCACAGTTAGAATGCATGTGTTTATGTAATTTTTAGCGATAAAACAGCTGCAGTTGAATACAAGGTAGTCATGGTTACATAAATAGTGAGCTTTATGTTGGCGTATGGACAAATAGTCATGTAGATGCTTTTGCCAAATAATACACAGACTACAGACTGCAGAGAACTATCATATATCAACTTGTCAATAGTGCTGTGTGAAAAAGCTCCACAGATGCTCTCCATTCTTCCTTGCATGTCCAAGATTCTGCCATACCCCCTCTCATCCCCCTCTCCTGCCCACACCTCTCTGTCCCGTGCGCCCTCTGTCAGCTTCTGAAGTCCGGGGGCGAGTTACAGCGCTGCCCTGAGCCTAAACAACAGCTGCGGAGTAAACCTGCTAAATTAACCCAGACTGCACCAGCCTCACTTCTGCATTATTCTAATCAAAGCACATTAAATCATCCAGATACTTTACACATATGGGTCTTGGTATCCTCCTCGCCGTCCCCATCTGTTTTTGCTCTGCATTTCTCTGCCTTTTCTCTTGGCGCTGTGTCTCGGTGGATCTCTGCCTCACACAGCTGTGGATTTAGGTCCCCTCGTGAAACTACTTTGTGATTTGTTTCCACATCTAGTCAAAGTTACGAGTCAAGCACCATCTGTGTTGGTAGTGCAAATGTAATATAGAAGGTGCAGATTGGACACAATTCAGGAAAGTGCACAGGCATGTCAAACACATTGAAAGGAGATTAAAACGCAAAACTGCAAAAACTGGCAGCCCACACTGTTTATTAAAAACAGTGGTAGTATATTGATTATATTCCCAGAAAGGCCCAAACAAAATGGATGGATGACTTCAAAATGAGACACATGTGTGGTAAAAAACTGTAGTAGCATAGTAAACTTTTGTATCAGTTTCCTCAGTTTAATGCCCTGTGGATACTGGCTAGCACCCATTAAATGTTGAGTGTAGTTATCATTACATGTGAATACAAAACGATGTGGTGCAAGCAAAAACACAACAGAACTCCAAAAAGACACAACTATGCCATGTGTTTATGTATGCATCCTAGTTCTTTGAGTGGATAGTTTCAAGCCCCTACCTGGGTTGGTGATCGTCAGCAGGTCTAGACGTCGCTGTTGCTGCAAAAGAGGAAAAACGAATGTTATTTGGTTTCAAGCATTCTTCAGATTTGTGCATGTGAACTTGTCGTGCACTGTAATGGGACTGATGGCTTAGATCATATCAAATATTGAGAAAGTTGTCAGTTCCTATTAACATCTTACTGCTGAAGTGTCACTGGGCAAAACACTTCACCCACTTTACTTCCATTGTTACTGTATGAATGTGTAAATTAATGATTTTCAAAACTGTAAAACATGTTATAACTGTCACTGTAACCGCATTATTGACCAAACCAGTGGTGCATGATCTTGAGTTGAATAAGAAGGAATGAATGTTGAATAAGACAGATTTGTGAGTATTTCTTAATTTTTTTTTCCTTTTTTTTATTGAATAGCTCATTAAAAGAGGCATAAAGGTACAGTACGTTTTGAGTTACAGCACAAATCTTTTAAAATCTGTATATACTCATAGCTTTCAAACTACCACCACTTCACAAGTCATCCCTCTATAGTTTTATGTGCGATGTCTTATAGGTAACAAGTGTATTCCAGGCATTAAGGTGTGACATGCATGTTCTCTTTCATATGGAGGTGCAAAGAGTGTTACAGCATCTATTTGCAGAGTGATAACATCTGAATATCACAGGGGAAAATGCACTCTACAGGGAACACTTCCAATATCCAGGTAGCACGTTAAAAGGTCAGTCTGCTCGGTCGAATGTGAGGTAGGTGCACTTAATCAGATCAAAACATATCTCAAATCTCCACAGAAAATGTATTGTATTCAACATGGTCCATCTGAAAAGCACATGCGTGTGTGATTATGTTTTTGAAGAAATTCCCCGACTCTGTTGAGTGCAGGTGTGACCTCATGAGCTTTGATGGAGTGTGTTTGAAAGGACCGTGCAATTTTACACTTGATGTCTCCTACAGCTGCGGAGAGGTGCGGAGAGGTGCTGGTTCGCCCCTCTCTTTAACCCTCTCTCTCCTCTCACTCTCACTCCTCTCTCCTCCTCTCTCTGTCCACTCTGTCACTCCTCTCTCTCCCTCCTCTCTCCTTTCCTCACTTCTTTCTCCTCCCCTCCTCTCTCGTCTCTCTTTAACCCTCTTTTTGCTCTCCCTTTAACCCTCTCTTCTCTCCTCTTCTCTTTCCAAGCAGCGCCGTAATCATCAACACTCAGTGCTCCTCGTCTCTCAGTCCCTCAGGAAACTTCTTCACATCCGGGAGAGGGGAGGATGAAGGGTCTCCAGTTCTGGTGTGTGTGCGTTTGTGTGTGAGCGGGTATTATCACATTGCGGGGACTAAAATCATAAAGACATTTTCATGATGCAAATCCTTAATTATAAATTTAATGGTATTAAGTTAAAGGTCCACTGTGTAATTTTTCAGCTGCTTGTCTCCTTGGAGATTTTTTGATTGCCCGGAGTGTTCCACAGTATAACATTAAACTAGTAGTAACTATGGTCATGCTCAGTCTCCAGGAAATTAACGCTACTGAATGTAAAGTCCCCAAGAAGCATGGAAATCTAACATGAGCACGTGTGTGTGTGAGGAGAGGTCACAGTCAAGGCTTTTTGGAGCAGACGTCATTAATATTCAAGTGTGGAGCGGAGAGGGATCAGCACTGTGACTCTCAGCAGTATTTTAGAGTCCTCGAGTCCTTATGTACAGTGACACTGGGGAGGAGCTCTCTGATTGGCTCTGGCATGCTGCTTTTAATATCTAATAATAAAAGATGATTGTAGGTAGGGAATTTGCAATAAAAACCTGAGCAAAAGGGAAAATAAGCCGTGTCTTCAACAATAAAAACATTTCAAATCATTGTTATGGATGCTTACAGAGATATTGGACAGGATGTTAAAGTGGGTTTAAACTCATTTCATAATTCGGTTAAATATCTACAACCTTTTCAATGCACTAGCCACAAAAAAAAAAATAATAATAATAATAAAAATAAAAATAAATAACTCAAACATTCATAACCTCTAAACTAATATTTTCTTAAAAGAAATTTATTTATTTTTTTCCAATTTGCAAAAGTAAAAGGTAAGATTAGATTCATGTTGAAAAAAGTAAGATTTCAAGTGGTTAGTTCTGTTGTTGTCGCAGAGTTCATAAACGCATACCATATAGCTGCTAACAAAATGAGCGAGCGCCGAAAGTGCTGATGCAGATGTGTACAACACGGAGGAGAGAGACAAATTTCATTCAACAGCTCAGACTATAAATGATGCTTGTGTGAAGAGGCCGGTTTCTCACAGCAGAAGCTCCTCTCCCAGCATTCGTGTAAATACTGCAGAGGTGTGCGAGGAGTGAGTGGTGATCATGTCAGCAGCAGAGGTCACTGTGACAGCACCACACAGCGTCAGCCATTTCACCAGAGTGCAGTTAGACCTATATGTTAGACCCACACTATATAGTGTATGTACAGAAGCAGAAGATTTACAGGCCCACGCCCTACTCCAGACTGGAGCGCTCAGGCACCTCGACAGACTGCTGACTCTCACACAAGCACCAGGGGCAACAGCAGTGATCAATAACGGTGGCAGACATTTACACCCCCAGAGCAACTGCTATTACTACAACTACTGCTACTACTGCCACTATTGCTACTACTACTGCTCCTACTGTTACTGCAACTATTGCCACTACTACTACTACTACTACTGCTGCTGCTACTGCTATTACTGCTATTACTGCTACTACTACTACTGCTGCTACTACTACTGCTACTACTGCTACTACTACTGCTACTACTGCTGCTACTACTGCTACTGCTACTGCTGCTGCTACTACTGCTACTGCTGCCACTATTGCTACTACTACTACTACTGTTGCTCCTACTACTGCAACTATTGCTACTACTACTACTGCTACTACAGCTACTACTGCGACTATTGCTACTGCTACTACTGCTGCTCATACTACTACTGCAACTATTGCTACTACTACTACTGTGACTATCGCTACTATTACTACTACTTGACTATTGCTACTACTACTGCTGTGACTATTGCCACTACACTACTACTACTACTACTACCACTATTACTGCCGCTGTTACTGCTAATACTGCTACTACTACTACCACTACTGCTGCTGAGACTACTGCTACTACTACTACTACTACTACTACTGCTGCTGCTACTACTTCTGAGTGTGAACACTACTCTCACTGTAACTACTGCTACTGGAAAAAAAAAAAAAAAAGTCCACTGGCGTAGCTGCTTAAGGGAAAACATTGAATTCTATAATGTCAAAATGACTCTAAGTTCTGATATGATCATTTCAAAGATTTAATGCCACTGTAGATTAGACGAGTGGTTTTGCTCCAGGTTTTTCAGGACAGAATGAGTTCACATATCAATCAAACAGAAGTTCATTAATTGTATTTTCGATTACAACATGAATAGAACAATAACTGGAACCTTGATTAGAAATTCAATTAATTGCACAGCCATTTTCTATGTGAAAACTCTGAAAACATTTAGATTTTCAATGAAATATTTTGTACTGATACTAAACCTGTTTCTATCTCTAAAGGATTCATAAACGGTGAGATGGTAATAATTACAGTTAATACAAATAGTGTGTGGATGAAATTAAATGTTTAAAGTTACAATGTCATTCAAAGTTTAAAAGGCCTTCATAGAAACAGGCTGGTTCGACTGCATTCTGGGATTGCACAGCACCCTCTACTGGATATACCTTAAACTGCAACAAATGCATGGCTCACAGGTGAAGTGCACATACTCCACAGGTAAATGAGTGTAACTTAAACCTCATAGTTACTACTGATCAATTAAAGGTGCAATATGTCACTTTTCTGCTAGGGGTTCTCATGGATGTTAATGCTTTGCCTGGTTTATGCCGTACTGTGGAACACTCCAGATAAAGCAATTATATCTCCAAGGAGACCAGCAGGTAACCGACCCTCCACCAGACAAATGACATAGTCCACCTCTAAAATAAGAGGTTTTTTTAAAGCAAATAAAGACGCTTTTGGTTTGTTGTCACCCGGCCTCTCCATAATGAATCTGCGAGGGAGAATTACAAGACACAAGCGGTGCCCTCTCCTCCTGCCGCTGGTCCTTAACATGGCTAAGGTGCTTATGTTCGCTTATAGGAGGCACACAGACAGAAGAGCAGGGGAATCCGCCACACTGAGAATCACATTAGCAAAAGCATTTCAGGGCAGAAAATAGGATTGAATTAATCTTTATCAAACAGAGCCAAGAGCAAGGGATCACACCCCCAGTGGAGCCGGCCTGGCCTCAGCATCGGCCACGCTGTTGGGATGAAAAATGCAGACGAATAGGCCAAGACTGATGTATTGAGTCAGAAGGTTGTATGTGGACAAATTTACAAGAAAACATTACATTTTTTCTCTTTATTAGTGATATTGTTTTTACCCGTTTCTGTGCAGCACTATGGAAACTGCATACGCTTATGAAATGTCCTATTCAAAAGCAAAGTGAATTGGAAATAAATACATAAAATATTTTGACCAATATTTTGACCATTGGATATATTTTTATACAATGAAAAAAATGTATCAAATGTGTCTCCAGCTTTGAGCTATAGGTCAGTACATGATTTACAACGAGAATAATTAGAGAACTGTGTGTGTAATTATGAGGTGCTTAAAAAAACACTAAAATAAAACTGATCAACAAGTATACAGGCTGTAATATACACTACCGGCCAAAAGTTTGGACACACCATCTCATTCAGTGTTTTTTTTTTTTTTTTTTAATTTAGTTTTATTACTTTCTACATTTTAGATACATACAGAAGACATCAAATACATCACGTAAGATATATGGAATTATGTAGTAAAGAAAGAAAGGTAAGTTAACTCAATTTTTTTTTCTTTACTACATAATTCCATATATCTTGCTTCACATATTTGAAAACACTGAATGAGATGGTGTGTCCAGACTTTTGACTGGTAGTGTATGTTTAAAACCAAGTTCTTACAAAAAATACTACTTATAAATTAGCAAAATGTGCTTTTTTGCAGTAGCTTTTATTTGAGCTCTTGTATTTACAGCGTCTCCAGTACAATGTTATATGGCTGTTGTGTGTGTTGGGGATAATTAATTAGAGTGACCTCATGCCTTGCTGCACAGACACAGCAAGGGTTAAATTATTATTTGCAAAAAGCGGAGTGGCCCTGGCTCCACAGATGTGTCCCGCGGGCGAGTGGGGAGCGGACCTGCCAGTTTACGTGTTATTAGGTCAATAAACAAGGAAGCAGCAGGGAGCCAGAGGTGAGGCCGCTGCAGCTGTCACTGTCTGCACAGCCACAACCCACTCACTTAGCACCACGGTAAACAACGGAAAAACACCGCTGGGACCGAGGGCCTCAAACACAAATGTATTATATCCCTATGAATGTTTTATGTGGAAAAAGGGGTTTCAAAAATAGTAATGATAAGGTCGGTATTTACATTTGATTATTCTGTGCAGTTTGGGAATCAGCCAGCTCTCAAAATATGTAGTTTGGCCTCCAATTTTGGTGGCAGTGGCTCAATTGGTAGAGCATGAACTGACCCATAGGTTGTTGGTTTGAACCCTACTCCCACAGCTGAATGTTGCTGGTATGTTATTGGGCAAGACACCTATCCCACCTTACCTCCTGCGACTGTATAAACTGGTGTACAAATCTGTGAATTCCTTGATGTAAAACACTTTAGCTGCCCAGTAGATGAAAAAATGTTATAATGTGAATAAATTACAGCCATTAACCATATAGTGTTGGATTTTCTGTTAATGCCAGTTAAACTATTTCAAAATGATTATGCAGCAAATGGGCCTTAGAGTGCTTAGTTTGGTACAATAATCTATAAAGCAAACTGCCTCTGGACCATTATTAAGTGAAAGACTAAAAATTAAGGAAAATGGCAGGAAACAAAGGAATTTACAAAACAAACAGAATCAACAAGAATTCAAATGAAATCAGCTCAAGTATAAGAATGGCTCTATATAGATAAAGAAACAAGGAAAGCAGTTTTATTGTCAAAGTCTCTGACCCGGCGTGAATGCTGCATCACTCACTAATACGTTTTGATATTTGTCTGCCTAACAGCGCCTTGGAACTTATTAGCTGTATTAGGTTTGAAAGATGTGCTTTTGCTTCACACTAATATGAAATTGACATTGTGACTAAAAGACAAACTGCCGTATCTTTCGCTAAAACTCTTTTTCAGATTGAGCTTCTTTTGAGTCCATCTTGGTTCACACTAAAAAATGGCTCTTATATTGCAGCCCTGACAGGTCCATCCCTCGCTGTAAGAAATCCATACGCTTCTAATCAGTATAAATATGGTCATTAACAGAACCAATCAGGAGTCCGGCCTAAGTCTTAATCAGAAGAGACAGAGGAGGAGGGGTCAACGCAATGACAGCAAACCAAAACCATTCATGTCCTAAGCCCTGTTATATTACCAAATGAAATATTCATGCACAATCTACCCAAAACCCATTTGCCAACATTTCCTCCAAAATTTACTTTTCATATTTGCTGATTGTTATCACCAAGAGAAGAGAGAGACAGAGGAGGGAGAAGGCTCAAATCCCCCGCACACATCATTTTGTAGCTCATTCCAAATTAATTTAAAGTCAATATGGCAAAATTGCATGGCCTTACTGACTTTCCAACTAGTTTTCACTTGTGTGTGTGTATTGGATGTGTTCATGGAAGTCTCTTAAGGTGGAATCCCATTATAGAAATAACAGAGCCTTGTGATTATAATATAGTGTGTGCAAATATAAGTGAGCACGGAAAGAGAAAGATGTAAACAATAGATTAGTATAGTGTCTTTCTAGTTGATGCGGCAGAAGTATTTATTTACATAGCTGGAAGATAAAGAGCAAACAGTGTTTATTAGTGTTGAACTAAGAATAAATGTCCACTTATTCCTTTAAACGATCCACTAAACTGGCATTTTGTAAGAGCTACAAAGCAGAGAGGCATTCACATGTGGGAGAAATATGCATGTCAAGATGAATCATTTCCAATGCATAAATCAACAGTATCGCAAATTACCTGAGAACCTATGTCAACAAACAAGACAAGAATGGGATTTTAATGAATGTGCTGCAGGACGGAAGTGTTCCAATGGACTATGGCTGACCAAACCCCAGTCAAGTCTTCTTTGTTCACACTTTGGGCTTCTTTTCTTTGGAAGTCGCCCGCAGTGTTTGAAAGTTGTGGCTTGCCTGTTTATTGTTTTGAGAGGCTATCTCATAGAAAAAAAAGGTGGTGATTTTTACATTTTTGCTAGTTCTGTTTCGTGTTACTAGACCAAAGAATTAGGTCTAGTAATTTAGAATGAAAAAATTATAGACTGTTAACTTTTTAATGCAGTTAATGATGCTAAAAATATGCACATTTCATTAGCAGTCATTCCGCAACAACAGTTATATTTGACTGGCAACTAAGAACGATGCAATGTTTGAAGCCATAGGATAGCTCTAGCACAGTCCCAATACAACTACAAGGCAGACATTATGGTCTGGAGCACTCAAAGAGAACCATAACAACAGCTTAATTTAACTAACTGTCTTGAAAGATAATGATACGCATGAAATAAAATGTGAAACTGGCACAATAGACTTTACTCTGGTCTATCACCACATTGCATCATGTTGCCAGGCCCATCCATGATTCATCTGCATTTACGGTGAGTGGAGCAGCGACTAGTAAAAAAATATGACAGTGGTTTAGGCGATAAACATTTAATAAAACTGCAAGTCCCTTCTTTGTCTGTTGATCTTTACTACTCCAGGGATGCATCAATTATTACTGTGCACTGCTTTAGCCCCCCGCTCCTCCTGATGAGGTCATTCTGTAGACAGGAAGGAAGCATCTGCATCTAATCTCACCAATGTCCCCTGTGACCACTAAAACACATATAAAAAGGCCTATCAAATTTCCCAGATAAAAAAAAAAATATTGTTTAGGGCAACCAAGGCACCACTTTAAACCAAAAGCTTGTCCAGACCGGCACACGTAATACATGAGCAGACTGTGGAGCTAAAAGGGGGACTGGTTGTGTGTCCTTGTCTGTGGGTCTTAGTCATGGCCCTGCAATGAGGTGCAGGGTGAGCTAAGGATGAGCTAATGGGTGAGCTTTTAAGTTAGGTTTGGGCGTGGCAGTCTGGCCCAGTAAAATCAGAGACATAATGCTGTCATACACTGAGAATGAGAACTAAAAGGATGCTAGGTGTCATGTAATAAAGAATAAAAAGAAAAGAAAAGAAAAGAATGTGAATCAATTCATATTAGGAGTGGAATCTGAATGATCCATTATTGCTATTGACCTTATTTAGCAGGAATCCATTTAGTTTCAATGGAGAATTTGAGAAAAGTCTTGCAGCTAAAATATGATATAATGTAGGCTGCTTTGTGTAAAAGTTCTTGTTGAAACAAGTTAACAATGCACAGATTCTCTGGGAGGCTTTAAAACGGCTCTGTAGTCCATATAGATTTCTGTCAAGATCACCAGCCCCATTCAAAATAATACAACTACAATGACAAAGGCGGCAACCTCTGGAACAAGGTGAATATGAAACAAAAATTGACAGAAATTTCTAAATGATATATCCTAGGTCTTTGTCAGGATTTAAGTTTTTTTGTGTGTTTTGCACTATTATCCCCCCTCTCTTCTGTATCTGAGCCTGGAGCTGGGTGGAGATTTGGGCTCCTCCCGTGCACACCTTCACCTAAAAAGAGACAGGACTCTTTGGGGGACTTTTTATATGTTGGTAATCAGGGACCTAATTATGCTATATTTGAAGAGACAAAATAGCGTATTCATTATTAAACACAAATGACGATTAATGAATATGTCATAGAAAAACTGCTGTGTCCAAAAATGCATTCTTGATACTGTGGATTGTGTGATGTAGAGATGTGAAAAGCAGAGGGAAAGTGGTAGGCTTTGTTGCGTGACCAGGAGTCCTCGGTTAAAAATACAACAAACCAAGAATTAAAGATTCATTGGTTGTGAGAGTGAGGCGGAGGACATCTCAGGCCACCTGCTGATGGCTCTGTAACACTACCACAGCACTGACACTGCAGTAATGTGATCAGCCTCTTATACGCCCTTATATGAGTATGCACACATGCCTGCACACCACTGCGCTTCCTTAAAACCACTCAAATATGATTCAATTAAAGTGGGTTTTCATTAAATATTCATGCAGGCCAATTAAATGAACAGTTAAGAGTCTGTGAGAAATCTGTGATGTCTCTCTCTATCCCCGGACAGACCATAGACTCAAGGCTCAAAGGGAAAGGACCAAGGAGTATTTTCAAGTGTCACTTAAAAGATATAATATTTGGAGCAAAGAAGCACTTAAACTAGTTAAAAGGGTGATAAGACTAATGAAACTAGCCTACAGGGCTCAAGTATGTGACGTTTAAGGGCTGCACAATGAACTCGCTGTTTGTATTGATGCTATTATCAAATTGCAGAGACTAGCAGTACTTAAATAATCAGAAAATAACCCATAAAATATCCTGTGTTTTTATGGAAACATGTTAAGCCTGCAGTTTAGATCTACAAACATGATCTGAAATACATGGGATTTTTGTAGCAAATAAACTATATACAGAGTACACTACAACATTGTTTTCAAACCACCCAGAGAAAGGATGCATTAGTCGCAAGACTTTTCCCTATTTGTCCATTTAAATTAATAGGATTTAACCAGAAGTACCAACCACTGAAATGCAAGGTAGTTGTCGTGGGCACTGCCATCGTCTTTGGGGTTGTATTATTTTACATGGGAAAACCGATCGTGACAGCAAATAAGTTCTATTGCTGGGTTTCAGATGGCATCACAACAATATACAAGCCAATAATATTTAATACAAATGGAGGGCAGCTAAAATTAATATTGTTCAAGAGTAGGAATGGGACGATATACGATAATATCGTTAATCACGATTAAAAAAAAGGTCAGCAATTAGTCGTTCGAGGCATTTTTTCATAATCGTGAACATCGCGCATGATTATAATCGCCTTTGCGACACAAGACTGCCTCATATTTCTGGTTTCAATACAACATTTAGATGCTAGTTTTGGTGTTTGCTCACAAGGGGAGGCCTCTGTCATAGAGATGACACTTGTTGCGTCTGTGCCTGTTCTGGTGGCAGAATCTGCCAAAAAAAAGTTGCGGGTCCGAGGGCAAAACACGAGCATCTTGCACGTGCATTTACGAGACAACCATCCTGCATTGTTTGACAAACTTGAGCTGAAAATATTCATCGTAAGTGACATAAACTATTGAATGTAGATTGTGTTGTGTGTAGCGTTAGCTAAACAGCATTTTACAGACACACACACCATATATATTTACCTACAATCATGTCAACAGCAGAATAACCCACGCTTACCGATTGAGAACAACATCCAATCCATCCATAAACTCCTCTACTCCTGAGTCCACAGCCGCCTTCACCATTTCTCATGAACCGCTCCGGGTCAGAGACGCCTCTAGTTTAACTTGTACAAACATCCACAGTGTCCTCGATCGCGTACTTCCGTTGTTTTGTCCGTTTCATCATGTTTGGAAGCAAAACAACAGTGCCTAGAATGTGCACGCATTATGCACGCTTCGTTACTCTCGGTAAGGTCCGTCTGTTTATGGAAAATCTCGGCATGTCACACACGTGCTCCGCTGCTCATTGGCTGTAAGGAGAAAACGTCACTAAACGTGTGTGATGTGATTGGTTGATTCTACACGGGGGAGAGTGGGGCGTAAACTTTCAGTCACATGTAGCACTGATTCGCTGTTGGACAACACTGGTGTCAATCAGAAGCTAACACGTGTGTTTTATCACTGAGAAACAAAAGCTGTGTCCCAATTCGTCACATGCACCGTTCGATGTACTGTTCGAAGTGCAGTTCGAAGTACCCCCCGACTTAAATGCGCCGTTCAAACAATTTATTTGTATTATATTGAACTATATTTTTTTTATTTTATTTTTGGTGAATTTAGACACGGCCAAAGTTGCCGCTGTCTTAAGTTTTATTATGCCTGAAATCGACCAAAGAAAGGCAAAAAAGTGACGGACCAGATTTCGCGTGTGGAATACTTTCCTGCAGCAGTTTCGACATGGAGGATCTAACTTATTTTGTGGACATGATTTCTTCAGTGGGTTATATTCTCTGGACCTGTACGGAACGAATGAGACCAATTTTGTGAATATGTTGATGTTTGATAGAACCAGAGCCTCAAAGGTGAGTGAAGTCCAAATCCACAATTTTTGGGGTTTTCTAAAAACGTCCTAATGTGACGTAGGACACGTAGGACGTTTCTGGAAAAACGTCTTTCCTGTCAGCACTGTGGTGATTCCAGTTGAAAATTGTTTGCATATACGAAAAGACGAGCGCTGTAGCTTTCATTTGATGTGTAGATTGTTTGCGTGGGTGACACAGAAGTACATGTACATTCCTGTAGAGTTGTAAAATGGGCCCGGGCCGTTGGAACGTAAACAAATTAATAATTGTCGCGATAATATCGTTAATCGCAATAATCGTGAGTCTAAATTTTAATATCGTCCCATCCCTATTCAAGAGTGGGTGTGGCGGAATAAGATGAACTGATGGTATTATTTATGTGTTCCATGTGCATGTGTTTTAATTACCTGTTGTATATTGTACCTCCCATTTGCCAACAGCTATGCCACTCTTAGACTTTGGACTCGAACATCTTCAATGACATAGCAAAGAATCAATGCCACTTTTTGATGGTGGAGCTAGGCGACACTGATAGCATGCTTGATTTGTGAACACTACAATGTGAAGGACAGTTTGGTCAGACAGCAGACTTTGTCCTATCATTACTGTCCCATTGGGCTGTGATTGACCCATGACTGATGGAGTGCAGGTGAAGTGACCTGGTATTTACCACCGGCCTCTGAATCAATGAACTCATGCTGACAGCTGTGGACTAGACAACTCAACATTTCTCACTATATCAAGATGTGGCTCTTTAATATGTTCGTTTACAGAGAGCTGAGCAGGTTTTTGTATTGTTTTTGAGAACTTTTAATCTTTTTAAAGCCCGTGTCTGAAAGAACGGTGTAGGTGAATATTGACTGGACTATCTTCTATCTTTTCTCTCCAACCAGAGTATCAATAGACGCGCCGTAAAGTTGAAAGTTCAGCATCTGTTCTTGGGTCTAATTGGAGCTGAAGGTCAGAAGACGTGTATGTTACTATTGTTTATTGTCTTTATGGATCCAACAGAGGGGTTGTGGAGATCTTGAATCTGTAGCCTTTTTCTATTTGATTTACTTTTAAAAAAAAATTCAACATCTGACAAACAGGCAAAATAAGATTGCACAATATCAATTTGAGAAGGTTGCAATTATAAAATCACAAAGTGCAGTTCTTTAGATAATAGAATGTACCCTGTAAACTAAATATCATACAAAAAACTGCTTCACCTGTAGTTTAAACCTACACATATATGTTCTCGAAATACATGGGATTCTTGTGTTAGTTTATGAGTTCATATTCCAGTCTTCTCTCAAATGTTAACACTCCTGGAGTTGTTTAAAATGTGCACTCTGAACAGAATCCTTTTTAAACATACATTGCCAATCTATTCACAATTGCAATGCTTGTCAGAAAAATCACATTTTTTTCTCCAAAATCATACAGACATTAAGCAGACAGTGACAACCATATTAGAAACAAAATGAAACAGTGATAGTGCGGTTCAATCAGACTTGGGAACAGAGTGGTGCAGGTCCGGCCACTACTTGTAATTAAACGGGACAATAATTAGCTGTTAGCGGAGAACAGACAGGGAGGGGAAAGTGAGTCTGACAGAGATGCAATGGAAGCAAACAAAAACACAAAGACACACGCACACCCACATGCAATTAAAGCCCTCAGAATGAAAGATCCTCTGCCTCTCCCAGTCACAACAGCCACCGCCCTCTCCAGATGTGGATGTGCTGAGCAGATGGATGCACTGTTGGCTAGCTTCTAATCACAGATGAGTGTCAGGGCAGGAGGAGCCGAGAACAAAGCAGAAAAAGGGAGGTGCATGAGATCAGACAATTTTAACGGTAAGACAAACAATCAAACTATGGCTAAGAAAATGAAAAACTTAAATATGTTAAAAGCTGGCGGCAAGTAACTTCAAACATCAAATGAGGTTAGTCACAATAACACAATCATGCAGGTAGGGAATGTTAGGTGTATTGCTCAATGACAGGACATGATTTGCTGGTGATTGAACCACTAATTTTGGGTGGGAATGTCTACAAACTGTGGCTGCAACAACTCTGAGTATTGGAAATATGAATCCAGACCTAAGACTGCAACATTTCTACAATATATGGTGTTTCTTTCATAAACATGTTCTGGTTGATTAATCAGCTAACCCCAGACGCAAATGGATATTCCTTGAAATATAGGCAATGTAGGTGAAGTGACCTGGTATTCTCAGCAGTCTCCCATCCACATACCTACCAGGCCTGGCCTTGCTTAGCTTCTGAGATCTGATGTGACAGAGCGCTGACGAGCAGGTATGGTTGTGTTCAAACCATACAAGTTTAGTAAAATGCAAAAGACACCTACTGCATGTTGGGATAACTCAATATTTCGGAGAGAAGATCTAATTGTTCATATACTGAAAGGCCTGGTTTTGGAAATATACATTAGGTGTGTAGCTGTCTCTTTGACCGCAGTTCTCTGACAAATGTTCATATTTAGTAACAGGTGAGGACTCTTGGGACGCAACCAAACCTCCTCTACACTCTGCCCTCCAGTCGTCAAGCCTCTCCATGGCTCTTCTTAATGCTGCATTGTTCCAAATGTACAGTACGATTTACACCAGTGTCCCAGTCAAGGTCTCTGCGCTCTCCGGGGGCTCATTTCTCTCCCGAGACAAAACAAACAAGAAAAGTGTTGTTAGATGCATCTGTAATCACCTTAGCTATATCCAGTGGAACCAAGCGCCTTTCATTTGCTGTGCTTTTAATTTGTTTTCACAGCAGTTTCAAGCAAATTGAATTTGTTAATTAAAGCAGCAAAATGAAATGCTGAGCGTTATTGACGAGATGCTAATTGGGTTAGCGTGTAAATTGGAGGTGGGGTGAGGAGACAGGGCAGGGGCTAACGAGAGCTCAGAGGGGCAGTCTAGGGCACTTTGGGGTATAAGTCAGGACCAATCACATTACACAGCGCCACAAGAAAGGCAACATGCCAAAAAGCCCTCTAGTGGCTGCAAATGCATCTGTGTGAGTTTGAGAGAACCAAACGTTTCCCCAGGCCTCCTCCAGCAGCGCACAAATCAGACAGACAGCTGTAGTCTCCACTGACTTTTGTTCAACACAAACAACAACAGGCTCAAAACTAAAGTGCTCTTACAGGCACAGATACAGACTGTGAGGGTCAAGTTAAAGTACAATACACTGTTATGGACATGTTACTGTTATTTCTGATGATGATGGGGATCCTTCTTGCCTTTTGTACTGGGCTAATGAAACCCTCTCCATTAAGGTTCTTCACAGACAAAAAATGTATCTTTAACTATTACAAAAAACATGGACTTTGAGAATGCAGAAAAGAAGATGTTTTACATTTTCACTGCATAAAGACTGTAAGCCACCAGAATGTCTAGAGCTCTTGCCTCACAGGTAGAGGGTTCTGGGTTCGAGTCCAACACCACCCAGGTCTTTCTGTGTGGAGTTATCATGGTTCCCTGTGCATCGGTGGCTTTCCTCCAGGCACTCAGGTTCTCCCCCCATCAACCTAAAATCTGCACAATAGGTAAATAATCCTCCAGCTAAGGTAGGCCTGCCCCACAACTTGTCAAGATCTGCAGATAGGTCCCGGGACGCAGTCAAATGCAAAGGACAAATTTCCCATCAGGGACAATAAAGGCTAATGTTATATGTTAGGTTATAACTCCAAACCATTCCATTATGCAGAAGTCATACAGATGTACATTTTTGTATTCATTGAATGCATAAATTTAAAAGTCATTAACTCAATGTTTATATTTGTTGTGCTTGCAGTAGTGTAGTGTGTAGGTTTTATAATGTAATATGCTTTTACAACTATAATTTCACAGGCAGCACAAGGCACAACTCTTGCTCTGGAGGCTTGCCATTATAGCCCCTTTCTTTAATAATAGAAGTAATAATATGTAGCACCATGTATATATTAGCCTTCATTGCCTCGTTGCATGGAAATGAGGACTAAAATTGCCTTTATACTTTCTTTCTACTCTGCTGACTCAGAAAGTTCTTCATTTGCCCTATTAGGATTTCTCAACTTCGGTTGCTAAAACCGATGCTATTAAAAGTACAATCATTATCATTAGTGTCGCAACCGCAAGTTCATACATATGTAACGGAGCAGGTTGCTGGTCACCTTATATGGGCGCAGGAAGTGATAAACCCTGGTCCTGTCTGAATAACAGTGTGGTATTAAACATTAGTCTGTAACCAGCTCATTGACCCCTCTGAGCGGTGCTAAGCTATTCACTACCAGCTCTCCCTTAGGTCCCAACACACGCTAATGAAACAAATTCACTCATTTGGCATGAGATCCACATGGGTGAAGGACAGAGGAGGCCTGGGAAAGGGAGAGACCGAGCAGTATGGCGAGAAGGCAATAGGAACCAGTGAAGGAGTGAATGGAGGAGAGGAGAGAGAGAGGGAGAGGGCTGGTTGAATTAGGGAGGTTATTATAGCACTAATTACCAAGCGCGCCACTCCATTGATAAGGTCCCAGCCTGCACCTGACAAGACTTACCACCACAGTGCTCTTCTCAGCAAGTACGGAAATAAAGAAAGGTTAAATAGTATATGTAAAAACATGTAGTTCAAAAGCCTTAAAGTTATGGTTTAAATACGTCAAACTATACTCTGACCTATGAAATAAAACTTTAAAAAAACAACTAAACATAACTAAACATAACTATAAACATTAAAGCAACAATCTGTATATCTGTCAGAGGAAAATTTTAAAAAACGTAGACAAATTCACATTCACATTTTGGGAAGTTTCCGTGAGCCTACTGTTGTAGCTTACATGGTGTGCAGCAAATAAATAATGTAATGTAAGGCATCTGTATTAGGTGTAGAATAGATCCCTCAGCATCCCAATGAGCATCCCATAGTATTATACCATTTCATTCCTTTTATAATAAGTTATAGAATATACAGAGAGGGAGTTTGTGCATGTGTGGCACTTTGGTCAAATCCCCCATTACAACATTGTCATGCTATCTTTTCCATAAAAACCTGAACATTTCACAGTATGGAGAGGGAAAGAAAATCATATGCATTTCTATAAGCTCCCTGGTTTCCTGTTTAAATCAAGCTCACAATAAATGCCATTCACTCAAAACCCTATTTCCATTTGCAGTGTCGGGCCAGCGAATGCATTCTGGTTACGAAGTGTAAATGAAATGAGAATAATCCTCCACAAAACGCAAACCCGACCATTTTCGCCAGCACGTGATCACGCGGCACACTTTTATGCAGAACAGCTAATTCACAAAGAAAAGTGTGTTTTGCTTTCAGATCTTTCTCATTTGTTTTGTACCTAGTTGATTTGATCGTCCCCATCCAAGCCTCTCCCATGAGGCTATGCTGCTGTCCTTGACCGCTGTGACAAACAAATTGAACATAAAGCGCACCATTTCTACAAGGTCTCAATTTCTCGAAATCCAATCACACAATATTATACCTATTTAGAGCGGGGCCAATTTGAATGCCGCACATGCTGCCACCGAATGTCCTCATCTGGGAGAGTGCACTCAGAAATGCGAATCAACCTGAAAACGCGACTGAATTGTTTGGCGCCACTATTTTTTTTCCTGCCAGTAAATATTTCTGTCTTGTTCATAACAATTTGCAGCTCTGTGTTTTATAATCATAAAAAGGATAAGTTTGGGGGAGATAGGAGAGACGTTCTTTGGAGAGCACTGATTATGGCCAGCACCATCTGCGTGAGCGCACACAGCTGCCTGCCTCATCAGAGTCCCTAATATTCCTATGGTGGGCCCTAAGTACCTGGCAGACCCAAGTAGGCAGATAACAAAGAGCCTATTAAAGAAGGGACAAAGTGGCCTGTGAAGGTAGGGCTGGAGGAGCCGTGACAACGTGTGCGCTGGGAATTAGTCTTTTAGCTCCATACACACAGCCAGATGAGATAGCCCCCAGTTCTAATTAAAATTCTCATTCCCATCTAAGGTGGTAATTCTGATCTGAGGAAGACAGGGAAGTTTGATGTCATGCAGACAGCCCGAGCACTCCCTGGCTTGTTCTAATGGGCCCATACACACACACTTATAACAAGCCGTTTTCTCAGCCCTGATCCAAATCAATGCTATCTGCCCCACCTGCTCACTCTGTCCTGCCCTTGCTCAGCTTCAAAGTCATGTCCGAATTATCTTATTTACAAGAAATCTATCCACCAGATACTCAAGCAGAAGTAAAAACATGAGATTGGGATTGACCACACAGAAAAACATCTTACTACTGTAGACTTCCGAAAAAATCCATCCACCACGAGCAACAATTTTTGATCTGATAATTTAAGGTTTAAGGTTAAGTCCTCATCCCACGACAACTGTCTTCTCTTCTTCATACTTTGGACTGACACAAAGAAGACCTATTTATTCACTAGTATAGAATTTCAAACATACTAAATATTTACAAGGCAAAGATGAACAGCAGAGATTCCCACCAATGTTATTACAGTGATTAAATTATGATACAGTGTTATCTCTCTGTTGTCCAGGTGAGGTTCTGAGGTTCTACATTGTTATACGGTCTAATTTTGTGAATTCTTTTGACAACTGAATATCTATTATATCAAAATATATAGCCAAGATTCATCTATTAGAATGTCCTTCCTTTGTGGCACAACACAACAAATGTATTCTACCTGTTGTAAATTGTCTAAGTATTTACTTTTTCTACATGTTTTTTGACTTTCCAGACACAGTTCTTGTTCTTTTGCCCTCTAAGCATCCGTCCAATCCGCTTGTTACACGTGACAACACTTGTACTCGTCGTGCTAATTTCCAGAACATTAGACAGTAAAAATGGTTAACCCCACCACGTTAGTTAACCATGGCTGCGCCGAATCGGTCATACAACATTGCATTACGATTTGATGTCTGAATAGCCCCTGTTTAATTGTGTGCTTTATTGCCTGATGATTGCAGATGGAGAAGAAGTGGTGCATACTGGGAAGAATGGACAGCACGAGGTGGTCCATAATTATGAGGCTTTGTAATTGCTGTGTTTTTATCAGTCAAGTTTACAATGGTGAGCTTGATTTTTCTTCTTATAATAGTGGCTCTCTCTTCTTACTGTTAGACTCACTGTCCTG
>JAIEZT010000007.1:9695010-9951099 GCA_019594935.1 Periophthalmus modestus | reverse complement strand
TAGTCATGGTCATAAATAGTGGCTTTATGGGGCGCGTAGGGACAAAGAGTCATGTTTAGATTGCTTTTGCCAAAATAATACACAGACTACAGACTGCAGAGGAACTATCATATATCAATTGTCAATAGTGCTGTGTGAAAAAAGCTCCACAGATGCTCCCAGTCTTCCTTGCATGTCCAGGAGATTCTGCCCATACCCCCTTCATACCCCTCTCTGCCCACACCTCCTCTGGTCCCGTGCGCCCTCTGTCAGCTTTGAAGTCGGGGGGGGGCGAGTTACAGCGCTGCCTGAGCCTAAACAACAGACTGCGGAGTAAACCTGCTAAAATTAACCCAGACTGCACCAGACTCAATTCTGCTTTATTTAATCCAAAGCACAATAAATCATCCAGGTACTTTACACATATGGGGTCTTGGTATACCATCCTCGCCCGTCTTCCCATCTGGTTTTGCTCTGCATTTCTTGCGCATTTTCTCTATTGGCGCTGTGTCTCGGTGGAATCTCTGCCTCACACAGCTGGGATTTAGGTCCCTCGTGAAAATACTTTGTGATTTGTTTCCACATCTAGTCAAAGTTACGAGTCAAGCACCATCTGTGTTGGTAGTGCAAATGTAAATAGAAGGTGCAGATTGGACACAATTCAGGAAAAGTGCACAGGCATGTCAAAAAACACATTGAAAGGAGATTATTAAAACGCAAAACTGCAAAGAAAAAATGGCAGCCACACTTGGTGTTTATTTATAAAAACAGTGGTAGGTATATTGATTATATTCCCAGGAAGGGCCCAAACAAAAATGGAATGGAGATGACTTCAAATTAGGACACATGTGTGGTAAAAAACTTGTAGTAGCAATAGTAAACCTTTTGTATCAGGTTCCTCAGTTTAAGCCCCTGTGGATACTGGCTAGCACCCATTAAATGTTGAGTGTACGTTATCATTACATGTGAATACAAAAACGATGTGGTTGTTTTGCAAAAGCAAACAAACAGAACAGAAGCTCCAAAAAAGACACAAACTATGCCATGTGTTTATGTATGCATCCTAGTTTTTGAGGGTGGATAGTTTCAAGCCCTACTGGGTGGTGATCGTCCAGCAGGTCTAGACGCGCTGTTGCTGCAAAAAAAGAGGAAAAACGAATGTTATTGGGTAGTTCAACGAAGCATTCTTCAGATGCATTTGTGCACGTGAAAATTGTCGTTGCACTGTAATGGGGAACTGATGGCTTAGATCATATCAAATAGTTGAGAAAGTTGTCAGTTCCTATTAACATCTTACTGCTGAAAGTGTCACTAGGCAAAACACTTCAACCCACTTTACTTCCATTGTTACTGATGAATGTGTAAATTAATGATTTTCAAAACTGGTGTAAAACATGTTATAACTGTCACTGTAACCGCATTATTGACCAAACCAGTGAGGTGATGATCTTGAGTTGAATAAGGAAGATTTGTGGAGTATTCATAAATTTCTTTTTTTATTTTTTTTTCCTATTGAATAGCTCATTAAAAGAGGCATAAAGGTACATTACGTTTTGAGTTACAGCACAAATCTTTTTAAAATTCTGTACATACTCATAGCTTTCAAACTACCCACCACTTCACAAGTCATCCCTCTATAGTTTTATGTGCGATGTCTTATAGGTAACAAGTGTATTCCAGGCATTAAGGTGTGACATGCATGTTCTCTTTCATATGGAGGTGGCAAAGAGTGTACCGCATCATATTGCAGAGTGATAACATCTGAATATCACAGGGGGAAAATGCACTCTACAGGGAACACTTCCAATATCCAGGTAGCACGTTTTAAAAAGGTCAGTCTGCTCGGTCGAATGTGAGGTAGGTGCACTTAATCAGATCAAAAAATATCTCAAATCTCCACAGAAAATGTATTGTATTCAACATGGTCCATCTGAAAAGCACATGCGGTGTGTGATTATGTTTTTGAAGAAAATTCCCCCGACTCTGTTGAGTGCAGGGGTGACCTCATGAGCTTTGATGGAGTGTGTTTGAAAGGGACCGTGCAATTTTACACCCATTGATGTCTCCTACAGCTGCGGAGAGGCGTGCGGAGAGGTGCTGGTTCGCCCCCCTCTCTTTAACCCTCTCTCTCCTTTTCTCATCCTCTCTCCTCCCTTCTGTCACTCATCTCTCTCCCCTCCTCTCTCCTTTCATCACTTCTTTCTCCTCCCCTCCTCTCTCGTCTCTCTTTAAACCCTCTTTGTGCTCTCCCTTTAACCCTTCTCTTCTCTCCTCTTCTCTTTCCAAGCAGCGCCGTAATCAACACCTCAGTGGCTCCTCGTCTCTCAGTCCCTCAGGAAACTTTTCGACATCCTCGGGAGAGGGGAGGATGAAGGGTCTCCAGTTCTGGTGCTGTGTGCGTTTGTGTGATGAGCGGGTATTATCACATTGCAGGGACTAAAATCATTTTATAAGGACATTTTCATGATGCAAATCCTTAATTATAAATTTAATGGGTCTTAAGTTAAAGGTCCACTGTTTAATTTTTCAGCTGCTTGTCTCCTTGGAGATTTTTGATTGCCCGAACGGTGTTCCACAGTATAACATTAAACCAGTAGAACTATGGTCATGCTCAGTCTCCAGGAAATTAACGCTACTCAATGTAAAGTCCCAAGAAGCATGGAAAAAAATCTAACATGAGCACGTGTTGTGTGTGAGGAGAGGTCACAGTCAAGGCTTTTTGGAGCAGACGTCATAATATTCAAGTGTGGAGCGGAGAGGGATCAGCACTGTGACTCTCGAGCAGTATTTTAGAGTCCTCGAGTCTTATGTACCGTGACACTGGGGAGGAGCTCTTCTGATGGGCTCTGGCATGCTGCTTTTAATATCTAATAATAAAAGATGATTGTAGGTACGGGAATTGCCAATAAAAACCTGAGCAAAAGGGAAAAATAAGCGGTGTCTCAACAATAAAAACATTTCAATCATTGTTATGGATGCTTACAGAGAATTGGGACAGGATGTTAAGTGGGTTAAAACTCATTTCATAATTCGGTTTAAATATCTGCGAACCGTTTCAAGGGCATAGCACAAAAAAAACCCAAAAAAACTCAAACATTAAATAACTTCTAAAACTAATTTTTCTAAAATAATATTTATTTATTTATGTATTTATTTATTTTTTACAATTTGCAAAAGTAAAAGGTAAGATTAGATTCATGTTGAAAAAAGTTAAGATTTCAAGTGGTAGTTCTGTTGTTGTCGCCAGAGTTCATAACGCATACACCTATAGCTGCTAACAAAATGAGTCTGAACCCTATTTAGCGAGCGCTACGAAAGTGCTGATGCAGATGTGTACAAACACGGAGGAGAGGAGAGAGACAAATTTCATTCAACAGCTCAGACTATAAATGAATGCTGTGTGAAGAGGCCGGTTTCAAGCACAGCAGAAGCTCCCTCTCCAGCATTCGTTGTAAATACTGCAGAGGTGTGCGAGGAGTGAGTGGTGATCATGTCAGCAGCAGAGGTCACTGTGACAGCACCACACAGCGTCAGCCATTTCACCAGTATAGTTATTACAGTTATATATTTAGTGCAGTGCAGGCTATAGGTTAGACCACCACTATATAGTGTATGTACAGAAGCAGAAGATTTACAGGCCCACGCCCTACTCCAGACTGGAGCGCTCAGGCACTCGACAGACTCTGCTGACTCTCACACAAGCACCAGGGGCAACAGCAGTGATCAATAACGGTGGCAGACATTACACCCCCAGAGCAACTGCTATTACTACAACTACTGCTACTACTGCCACTATTGCTACTACTACTGCTCCTACTGTTACTGCAAACTATTGCCACTACTACTACTACTACTACTGCTGCTGCTACTGCTATTACTGCTATTACTGCTAATAGCTACTACTGCTGCTACTACTACTGATACTACTGCTACTACTACTGCTACTACTGCTGCTACTACGGCTACTGCTGCTACTACTACTGCTGCTGCTACTACTGCTACTGCTGCCACTATTGCTACTACTACTACTGTTGCTCCTACTACTGCAACTATTGCTACTACTACTACTGCTACTACAGCTACTACTGCGACTATTGCTACTGCTACTACTGCTGCTCATACTACTACTGCAAACTATTGCTACTACTACTACTGTGACTATCGCTACTATTACTACTACTTGACTATTGCTACTACTACTGCTGTGACTATTGCCACTACACTACTACTACTACTAATACCACTATTACTGCCGCTGTTACTGCTAAATATGCTACTACTACTACCACTACTGCTGCTGAGACTACTGCTACTACTACTACTACTACTACTACTGCTGCTGCTACTACTTCTGAGTGTGAACACTACTCTCACTGTAACTACTGCTACTGGAAAAAAAAAAAAAAAAAAAGTCCACTGGCGTAGCTGCTTAAGGGGAAAACATTGAATTCTATAATGTCAAAATGACTCTAAGTTCTGATATGATCATTTCAAAGATTTAATGCCACTGTAGATTAGACGAGTGGTTTTGCTCCAGGTTTTTCAGGACAGAATGAGTTCACATATCAATCAAACAGGAAGTTCATTAATTGTATTTTCGATTACAACATGAATAGAACAATAACTGGAACCTGATTAGAAATTCAATTAATTGCACAGCCATTTTCTATGTGAAAACTCTGAAAACATTTAGATTTTCAATGAAATATTTTGTACTGATACTAAACCTGTTTCTATCTCTAAAGGATTCATAAACGGTGAGATGGTAATAATTACAGTTAATACAAATAGTGTGTGGATGAAAATTAAATGTTTAAAGGTACAATGTCATTCAAAGTTTAAAAGGCCTTCATAGAAAACAGGCTGGTTCGACTGCATTCTGGGATTGCACAGCACCCTCTACTGGATATACCTTAAACTGCAACAAATGCATGGCTCACAGGTGAAGTGCACATACTCCACAGGTAAATGAGTGTAACTTAAACCTCATAGTTATACTGATCAATTAAGGTGCAATATGTCACTTTTCTGCTAGGGGTTCTCATGGATGTTAATGCTTTGCCTGGTTTATGCCGTACTGTGGAACACTCCAGATAAAGCAAGTATATCTCCAAGGAGACCAGCAGGTAACCGACCCTCCACCAGACAAAGGACATAGTCCACTCTTAAAATAAGAGGTTTTAAAGCAAATAAAGACGCTTTTGGTTTGTTGTCACCCGGCCTCTCCATAATGAATCGCGCGAGGGAGAATTACAAGACACAAAGCGGTGCCCTCTCCTCCTGCCGCTGGTCCTTAACATGGCTAAGGTGCTTATGTTCGCTTATAGGAGGCACACAGACAGAAGAGCAGGGGAATCCGCCACACTGAGAATCACATTAGCAAAAGAATTTCAGGGCAGAGAAAATAGGATTGAATTAATCTTTATCAAAACAGAGCCAAGAGCAAGGGATCACACCCCGTGGAGCCGGCCTGGCCTCAGCATCGGCCACGCTGTGGGATGAAAAATGCAGACGAATAGGCCAAGACTGATGTATTGAGTCAGAAGGTTGTATGTGGACAAATTTACAAGAAAACATTACATTTTTCTCTTTATAGTGATATTGTTTTTACCCGTTTCTGTGCAGCACTATGGAAACTGCATACGCTTATGAAATGTCCTATTCAAAAGCAAAAGTGAATTGGAAATAAATACATAAATATTTTGACCAATATTTTGACCATTGATATATTTTTATACAATGAAAAAATTGTATCAAATGTGTCTCCAGCTTTGAGCTATAGGTCAGTACATGATTTACAACGAGAATAATTAGAGAACTGTGTGTGTAATTATGAGGTGCTTAAAAAAACACTAAAATAAAAATGATCAACAAGTATACAGGCTGTAATATACACTACGGCCAAAAAGTTTGGACACACCATCTCATTCAGTGTTTTTTTTTTTTTTTAATTTAGTTTTATTACTTTCTACATTTTAGATACATACAGAAGACATCAAATACATCACGTAAGATATATGGGAATTATGTAGTAAAGAAAGAAAGGTAAGTAATCAATTTTTTTTCTTTACTACATAATTCCATATATCTTGCTTCACTATTTGAAAACACTGAATGAGATGGGTGTCCAGACTTTTGATGGTAGTGTAGTTTAAAACCAAGTTCTTACAAAAAAATACTACTTATAAATTAGCAAAATGTGGCTTTTTTGCAGTAGCTTTTATTTGAGCTCTTGTATTTACAGCGTCCTCCAGTACATGTTATATGGCTGTTGTGTGTGTTGGGGATAATTATTAGAGTGACCTCATGCCTTGCTGCACAGACACAGCAAGGGTTTAAATTATTATTTGCAAAAAGCGGAGTGGCCCCTGGCTCCACAGATGTGTCCCGCGGGCGAGTGGGGAGCGGACCTGCCAGGTTACGTGTGATTAGGTCATAAACAAGGAAGCAGCAGGGAGGCCAGAGGTGAGGCCGCTGCAGCTGTCACTGTATGCACAGCCACAACCACTCACTTAGCACCACGGTAAAAACAACGGAAAAAACACCGCTGGGACCGAGGGCCTCAAACACAAATGTATTATATCCCTATGAATGTTTTATGTGAAAAAAGGGGTTTCAAAAATAGTAATGATAAGGTCGGTATTTACATTGATTATTCTGTGCAGTTTGGGAATCAGCCAGCTCTCAAAATATGTAGTTTGGCCTCCAATTTGGTGGCAGTGGCTCAATTGGGTAGACATGGACTGACCCCATAGGTTGTTGGTTTTGAACCCTACTCCCACAGCTGAATGTTGCTGGTATGGTTATTGGGCAAGACACCTATCCCACCTTACCTCCTGCGACTGTATAAACTGGTGTACAAATCTGTGAATTCCTTGATGTAAAAACACTTTAGCTGCCCAGTAGATGAAAAAATGTTATAATGTGAATAAATTACAGCCATTAACCATATAGTGTTGGATTTTCTGTTAATGCCAGTTAAACTATTTCAAAATGATTATGCAGCAAATGGGCCTTAGAGTGCTTAGTTTGGTACAATAATCTATAAAGCAAACTGCCTCTGGACCATTATTAAGTGAAAGACTAAAAATTAAGGAAAATGGCAGGAAACAAAGGAATTTACAAAACAAACAGAATCAACAAGAATTCAAATGAATCAGCTCAAGTATAAGAATGGCTCTATATATAAGAGAAAGAAACAAGGAAAGCAGTTTTATTGTCAAAGTCTCTGACCGGCGTGAATGCTGCATCACTCACTAATACGTTTTGATATTTGTCTGCCTAACAGCGCCTTGGAACTTATTAGCTGTATTAGGTTGAAAGATGTGCTTTTGCTTCACACTAATATGAAATTGACATTGTGACTAAAAGACAAACTGCCGTATCTTTCGCTAAAACTCTTTTTCAGATTGAGCTTCTTTTGAGTCCATCTTGGTTCACACTAAAAAAATGGCTCTTATATTGCAGCCCTGACAGGTCCATCCCTCGCTGTAAGAAATCCATATACGCTTCTAATCAGTATAAAATATGGTCATTAACAGAACCAATCAGGAGTCCGGCCTAAGTCTTAATCAGAAGAGACAGAGGAGGAGGGGTCAACGCAATGACAGCAAACCAAAACCATTCATGTCCTAAGCCCTGTTATATTACCAAATGAAATATTCATGCACAATCTACCCAAAACCCATTGCCAACATTTCCTCCAAAATTTACTTTTCATATTTGCTGATTGTTATCACCAAGAGAAGAGAGAGACAGAGGAGGGAGAAGGCTCAAATCCCCCGCACAACTCATTTTGTAGCTCATTCCAAATTAATTTAAAGTCAATATGGCAAAATTGCATGGCCTTACTGACTTTCCAACTAGTTTTTCACTTTGTGTGTGTATTGGATGTGTTCATGGAAGTCTCTTAAGGTGGAATCCCATTATAGAAATAACAGAGCCTTGTGATTATAATATAGTGTGTGCAAATATAAGTGAGCACGGAAAGAGAAAGATGTAAACAATAGATTAGTATAGTGTCTTTCTAGTTGATGCGGCAGAAGTATTTATTACATAGCTGGAAGATAAAGAGCAAACAGTGTTTATTAGTGTTGAACTAAGAATAAATGTCCACTTATTCCTTTAAACGATCCACTAAACTGGCATTTTGTAAGAGCTACAAAGCAGAGAGGCATTCACATGTGGGAGAAATATGCATGTCAAGATGAATCATTTCCAATGCATAAATCAACAGTATCGCAAATTACCTGAGAACCTATGTCAACAAACAAGACAAGAATGGGATTTTAATGAATGTGCTGCAGGACGGAAGTGTTCCAATGGACTATGGCTGACCAAACCCCAGTCAAGTCTTCTTTGTTCACACTTTGGGCTTCTTTTCTTTGGAAGTCGCCCGCAGTGTTTGAAAGTTGTGGCTTGCCTGTTTATTGTTTTGAGAGGCTATCTCATAGAAAAAAAAGGTGGTGATTTTTACATTTTTGCTAGTTCTGTTTCGTGTTACTAGACCAAAGAATTAGGTCTAGTAATTTAGAATGAAAAAATTATAGACTGTTAACTTTTTAATGCAGTTAATGATGCTAAAAATATGCACAATTCATTAGCAGTCATTCCGCAACAACAGTTATATTTGGCTGGCAACTAAGAACGATGCAATGTTTGAAGCCATAGGATAGCTCTAGCACAGTCCCAATACAACTACAAGGCAGACATTATGGTCTGGAGCACTCAAAGAGAACCATAACAACAGCTTAATTTAACTAACTGTCTTGAAAGATAATGATACGCATGAAATAAAATGTGAAACTGGCACAATAGACTTTACTCTGGTCTATCACCACATTGCATCATGTTGCCAGGCCCATCCATGATTCATCTGCATTTACGGTGAGTGGAGCAGCGACTAGTAAAAAAATATGACAGTGGTTTAGGCGATAAACATTTAATAAAACTGCAAGGCCCTTCTTTGTCTGTTGATCTTTACTACTCCAGGGATGCATCAATTATTACTGTGCACTGCTTAGCCCCCCCGCTCCTCCTGATGAGGTCATTCTGTAGACAGGAAGGAAGCATCTGCATCTAATCTCACCAATGTCCCCCTGTGACCACTAAAACACATATAAAAAGGCCTATCAAATTTCCCAGATAAAAAAAAAAATATTGTTTAGGGCAACCAAGGCACCACTTTAAACCAAAAGCTTGTCCAGACCGGCACACGTAATACATGAGCAGACTGTGGAGCTAAAAAGGGGGACTGGTTGTGTGTCCTTGTCTGTGGGTCTTAGTCATGGCCCTGCAATGAGGTGCAGGGTGAGCTAAGGATGAGCTAATGGGTGAGCTTTTAGTTAGGTTTGGGCGTGGCAGTCTGGCCCAGTAAAATCAGAGACATAATGCTGTCATACACTGAGAATGAGAACTAAAAGGATGCTAGGTGTCATGTAATAAAGAATAAAAAGAAAAGAAAAGAAAAGAATGTGAATCAATTCATATTAGGAGTGGAATCTGAATGATCCATTATTGCTATTGACCTTATTTAGCAGGAATCCATTAGTTTCAATGGAGAATTGAGGAAAAGTCTTGCAGCTAAAATATGATATAATGTAGGCTGCTTGTGTAAAAGTTCTTGTTGAAACAAGTTAACAATGCACAGATTCTCTGGGAGGCTTTAAAACGGCTCTGTAGCCCCATATAGATTTCTGTCAAGATCACCAGCCCCATTCAAAATAATACAACTACAATGACAAAGGCGGCAACCTCTGGAACAAGGTGAATATGAAACAGAAAAAAGGGTGGAGATTTGTGGCTCCTCCCGTGCAGCCCTGGGTGGAGACCTGCAAACCTAAAAGAGACAGGACTCTTTGGGGGACTTTTTATATGTTGGTAATCAGGGACCTAATTATGCTATATTTGAAAGAGACAAAATAGCGTATTCATTATTAAACACAAATGACTATTAATGAATATGTCATAGAAAAACTGCTGTGTCCAAAAATGCATTCTTGATACTGTGGATTGTGTGATATAGAGATGTGAAAAGCAGAGGGAAAGTGGTAGGCTTTGTTGCGTGACCAGGAGTCCTCGGTTAAAAATACAACAAACCAAGAATTAAAGATTCATTGGTTGTGAGAGTGAGGCGGAGGACATCTCAGGCCACCTGCTGATGGCTCTGTAACACTACCACAGCACTGACACTGCAGTAATGTGATCAGCCTCTTATACGCCCTTATATGAGTATGCACACATGCCTGCACACCACTGCGCTTCCTTAAAACCACTCAAATATGATCAATTTAAAGTGGGTTTTCATTAAATATTCATGCAGGCCAATTAAATGAACAGTTAAGAGTCTGTGAGAAATCTGTGATGTCTCTCTATCCCGGACAGACCATAGACTCAAGGCTCAAAGGGAAAGGACCAAGGAGTATTTTCAAGTGTCACTTAAAAGATATAATATTTGGAGCAAAAAGAAGCACTTAAACTAGTTAAAAGGGTGATAAGACTAATGAAACTAGCCTACAGGGCTCAAGTATGTGACGTTTAAGGGCTGCACAATGAACTCGCTGTTTGTATTGATGCTATTATCAAATTGCAGAGACTAGCAGTACTTAAATAATCAGAAAATAACCCATAAAAATATCTGTGTTTTTATGGAAACATGTTAAGCCTGCAGTTTAGATCTACAAACATGATCTGAAATACATGGGATTTTTGTAGCAAATAAACTATATACAGAGTACACTACAACATTGTTTTCAAACCACCCAGAGAAAGGATGCATTAGTCGCAAGACTTTTCCCTATTTGTCCATTTAAATTAATAGGATTTAACCAGAAGTACCAACCACTGAAATGCAAGGTAGTTGTCGTGGGCACTGCCATCGTCTTTGGGGTTGTATTATTTTACATGGGAAAACCGATCGTGACAGCAAATAAGTTCTATTGCTGGGTTTCAGATGGCATCACAACAATATACAAGCCAATAATATTTAATACAAATGGAGGGCAGCTAAAATTAATATTGTTCAAGAGTAGGATGGGGACGATATACGATAATATCGTTAATCACGATTAAAAAAAAGGTCAGCAATTAGTCGTTCGAGGCATTTTTTCATAATCGTGAACATCGCGCATGATTATAATCGCCTTTGCGACACCAAGACTGCCTCATATTTCTGGTTTCAATACAACATTTAGATGCTAGTTTTGGTGTTTGCTCACAAGGGGAGGCCTCTGTCATAGAGATGACACTTGTTGCGTCTGTGCCTGTTCTGGTGGCAGAATCTGCCAAAAAAAAGTTGCGGGTCCGAGGGCAAAACACGAGCATCTTGCACGTGCATTTACGAGACAACCATCCTGCATTGTTTGACAAACTTGAGCTGAAATATTCATCGTAAGTGACATAAACTATTGAATGTAGATTGTGTTGTGTGTGTAGCGTTAGCTAAACAGCATTTTACAGACACACACACCATATATATTTACCTACAATCATGTCAACAGCAGAATAACCCACGCTTACCGATTGAGAACAACATCCAATCCATCCATAAACTCCTCTACTCCTGAGTCCACAGCCGCCTTCACCATTTCTCATGAACCGCTCCGGGTCAGAGACGCCTCTAGTTTAACTTGTACAAACATCCACAGTGTCCTCGATCGCGTACTTCCTTTGTTTTGTCCGTTTCATCATGTTTGGAAGCAAAACAACAGCGCCTAGAATGTGCACGCATTATGCACGCTTCGTTTACTCGGTAAGGTCCGTCTGTTTATGGAAAATCTCGGCATGTCACACACGTGCTCCGCTGCTCATTGGCTGTAAGGAGAAAACGTCACTAAACGTGTGTGATGTGATTGGTTGATTCTACACGGGGGAGAGTGGGGCGTAAACTTTCAGTCACATGTAGCACTGATTCGCTGTTGGACAACACTGGTGTCAATCAGAAGCTAACACGTGTGTTTATCACTGAGAAACAAAAGCTGTGTCCCAATTCGTCACATGCACCGTTCGATGTACTGTTCGAAGTGCAGTTCGAAGTACCCACCCGACTTAAATGCGCCGTTCAAACAATTTATTTGTATTATATTGAACTATATTTATTTTATTTATTTTTGGTGAATTTAGACACGGCCAAAGTTGCCGCTGTCTTAAGTTTTATTATGCCTGAAATCGACCAAAGAAAGGCAAAAAAGTGACGGACCAGATTTCGCGTGTGGAATACTTTCCTGCAGCAGTTTCGACATGGAGGATCTAACTTATTTTGTGGACATGATTTCTTCAGTGGGTTATATTCTCTGGACCTGTACGGAACGAATGAGACCAATTTTGTGGAATATGTTGATGTTTGATAGAACCAGAGCCTCAAAGGTGAGTGAAGTCCAAATCCACAATTTTTTGGGTTTTCTGTAAAAACGTCCTAATGTGACGTAGGACACGTAGGACGTTTCTGGAAAAACGTCTTTCCTGTCAGCACTGTGGTGATTCCAGTTGAAAATTGTTTGCATATACGAAAAGACGAGCGCTGTAGCTTTCATTTGATGTGTAGATTGTTTGCGTGGGTGACACAGAAGTACATGTACATTCCTGTAGAGTTGTAAAATGGGCCCGGGCCGTTGGAACGTAAACAAATTAATAATTGTCGCGATAATATCGTTAATCGCAATAATCGTGAGTCTAAATTTTAATATCGTCCCATCCCTATTCAAGAGTGGGTGTGGCGGAATAAGATGAACTGATGGTATTATATTTATGTGTTCCATGTGCATGTGTTTAATTACCTGTTGTATATTGTACCTCCCATTGCCAACAGCTATGCCACTCTTAGACTTTGGACTCGAACATCTTCAATGACATAGCAAAGAATCAATGCCACTTTTGGATGGTGGAGCTAGGCGACACTGATAGCATGCTTGATTTGTGAACACTACAATGTGAAGGACAGTTTGGTCAGACAGCAGACTTTGTCCTATCATTACTGTCCCATTGGGCTGTGATTGACCCATGACTGATGGAGTGCAGGTGAAGTGACCTGGTATTTACCACCGGCCTCTGAATCAATGAACTCATGCTGACAGCTGTGGACTAGACAACTCAACATTTCTCACTATATCAAGATGTGGCTCTTTAATATGTCGTTTACAGAGAGCTGAGCAGGTTTTTGTATTGTTTTTGAGAACTTTTAATCTTTTTAAAGCCCGTGTCTGAAAGAACGGTGTAGGTGAATATTGACTGGACTATCTTCTATCTTTCTCTTCCAACCAGAGTATCAATAGACGCGCCGTAAAGTTGAAAAGTTCAGCATCTGTTCTTGGGTCTAATTGGAGCTGAAGGTCAGAAGACGTGTATGTTACTATTGGTTTATTGTCTTTATGGATCCAACAGAGGGGTTGTGGAGATCTTGAATCTGTAGCCTTTTTCTATTTGATTTACTTTAAAAAAAAATTCAACATCTGACAAACAGGCAAAATAAGATTGCACAATATCAATTTGAGAAGGTTGCAATTATAAAATCACAAAGTGCAGTTCTTTAGATAATAGAATGTACCCTGTAAACTAAATATCATACAAAAAACTGCTTCACCTGTAGTTTAAACCTACACATATATGTTCTCGAAATACATGGGATTCTTGTGTTAGTTTATGAGTTCATATTCCAGTCTTCTCTCAAATGTTAACACTCCTGGAGTTGTTTAAAATGTGCACTCTGAACAGAATCCTTTTTAAACATACATTGCCAATCTATTCACAATTGCAATGCTTGTCAGAAAAATCACATTTTTTTTTTCTCCAAAATCATACAGACATTAAGCAGACAGTGACAACCATATTAGAAACAAAATGAAACAGTGATAGTGCGGTTCAATCAGACTTGGGAACAGAGTGGTGCAGGTCCGGCACTACTTGTAATTAAACGGGACAATAATTAGCTGTTAGCGGAGAACAGACAGGGAGGGAAAGTGAGTCTGACAGAGATGCAATGGAAGCAAACAAAAACACAAAGACACACGCACACCCACATGCAATTAAAGCCCTCAGAATGAAAGATCCTCTGCCTCTCCCAGTCACAACAGCCACCGCCCTCTCCAGATGTGGATGTGCTGAGCAGATGGATGCACTGTTGGCTAGCTTCTAATCACAGATGAGTGTCAGGGCAGGAGGAGCCGAGAACAAAGCAGAAAAAGGGAGGTGCATGAGATCAGACAATTTTAACGGTAAGACAAACAATCAAACTATGGCTAAGAAAATGAAAAACTTAAATATGTTAAAAGCTGGCGGCAGTAACTTCAAACATCAAATGAGGTTAGTCACAATAACACAATCATGCAGGTAGGGAATGTTAGGTGTATTGCTCAATGACAGGACATGATTTGCTGGTGATTGAACCACTAATTTTGGGTGGGAATGTCTACAAACTGTGGGCTGCAACAACTCTGAGTATTGGAAATATGAATCCAGACCTAAGACTGCAACATTTCTACAATATATGGTGTTTCTTTCATAAACATGTTCTGGTTGATTAATCAGCTAACCCCAGACGCAAATGGATATTCCTTGAAATATAGGCAATGTAGGTGAAGTGACCTGGTATTCTCAGCAGTCTCCCATCCATATACCTACCAGGCCTGGCCTTGCTTAGCTTCTGAGATCTGATGTGACAGAGCGCTGACGAGCAGGTATGGTTGTGTTCAAACCATACAAGTTTAGTAAAATGCAAAAGACACCTACTGCATGTTGGGATAACTCAATATTTCGGAGAGAAGATCTAATTGTTCATATACTGAAAGGCCTGGTTTTGGAAATATACATTAGGTGGTGTAGCTGTCTCTTTGACCGCAGTTCTCTGACAAATGTTCATATTTAGTAACAGGTGAGGACTCTTGGGACGCAACCAAACCTCCTCTACACTCTGCCCTCCAGTCGTCAAGCCTCTCCATGGCTCTTCTTTAATGCTGCATTGTTCCAAATGTACAGTACGATTTACACCAGTGTCCCAGTCAAGGTCTCTGCGCTCTCCCGGGGCTCATTTCTCTCCCGAGACAAAACAAACAAGAAAAGTGTTGTTAGATGCATCTGTAATCACCTTAGCTATATCCAGTGGAACCAAGCGCCTTTCATTTGCTGTGCTTTTAATTTGTTTTCACAGCAGTTTCAAGCAAATTGAATTTGTTAATTAAAGCAGCAAAATGAAATGCTGAGCGTTATTGACGAGATGCTAATTGGGTTAGCGTGTAAATTGGAGGTGGGGTGAGGAGACAGGGCAGGGGCTAACGAGAGCTCAGAGGGGCAGTCTAGGGCACTTTGGGGTATAAGTCAGGACCAATCACATTACACAGCGCCACAAGAAAGGCAACATGCCAAAAAGCCCTCTAGTGGCTGCAAATGCATCTGTGTGAGTTTGAGAGAACCAAACGTTTCCCCAGGCCTCCTCCAGCAGCGCACAAATCAGACAGACAGCTGTAGTCTCCACTGACTTTTGTTCAACACAAACAACAACAGGCTCAAAACTAAAGTGCTCTTACAGGCACAGATACAGACTGTGAGGGTCAAGTTAAAGTACAATACACTGTTATGGACATGTTACTGTTATTTCTGATGATGATGGGGATCCTTCTTGCCTTTTGTACTGGGCTAATGAAACCCTCTCCATTAAGGTTCTTCACAGACAAAAAATGTATCTTTAACTTACAAAAAAACATGGACTTTGAGAATGCAGAAAAGAAGATGTTTTACATTTTGACTGCATAAAGACTGTAAGCCACCAGAATGTCTAGAGCTCTTGCCTCACAGGTAGAGGGTTCTGGGTTCGAGTCCAACACCATCCAGGTCTTTCTGTGTGGAGTTATCATGGTTCCCTGTGCATGGGTGGCTTTCCTCCAGGCACTCAGGTTCTCCCCCATCAACCTAAAATCTGCACAATAGGTAAAATCCTCCAGCTAAGGTAGGCCTGCCCACAACTTGTTCAAGATCTGCAGATAGGTCCCGGGACGCAGTCAAATGCAAAGGACAAATTTCCCATCAGGGACAATAAAGGCTAATGTTATATGTTAGGTTATAACTCCAAACCATTCCATTATGCAGAAGTCATACAGATGTACATTTTTGTATTCATTGAATGCATAAATTTAAAAGTCATTAACTCAATGTTTATATTTGTTGTGCTTGCAGTAGTGTAGTGTGTAGGTTTTATAATGTAATATGCTTTTACAACTATAATTTCACAGGCAGCACAAGGCACAACTCTTGCTCTGGAGGCTTGCCATTATAGCCCCTTTCTTTAATAATAGAAGTAATAATATGTAGCACCATGTATATATTAGCCCTTCATTGCCTCGTTGCATGGAAATGAGGACTAAAAATTGCCTTTATACTTTCTTTCTACTCTGCTGACTCAGAAAGTTCTTCATTTGCCCTATTAGGATTTCTCAACTTCGGTTGCTAAAACCGATGCTATTAAAAGTACAATCATTATCATTAGTGTCGCGAACCGCAAGTTCATACATATGTAACGGAGCAGGTTGCTGGTCACCTTATATGGGCGCAGGAAGTGATAAACCCTGGTCCTGTCTGAATAACAGTGTGGTATTAAACATTAGTCTGTAACCAGCTCATTGACCCCTCTGAGCGGTGCTAAGCTATTCACTACCAGCTCTCCCTTAGGTCCCAACACACGCTAATGAAACAAATTCACTCATTTGGCATGAGATCCACATGGGTGAAGGACAGAGGAGGCCTGGGAAAGGGAGAGACCGAGCAGTATGGCGAGAAGGCAATAGGAACCAGTGAAGGAGGAGTGAATGGAGGAGAGGAGAGAGAGAGGGAGAGGGCTGGTTGAATTAGGGAGGTTATTATAGCACTAATTACCAAGCGCGCCACTCCATTGATAAGGTCCCAGCCTGCACCTGACAAGACTTACCACCACAGTGCTCTTCTCAGCAAGTACGGAAATAAAGAAAGGTTAAATAGTATATGTAAAAACATGTAGTTCAAAAGCCTTAAAGTTATGGTTTAAATACGTCAAACTATACTCTGACCTATGAAATAAAACTTTAAAAAACAGAACTATAAACATTAAAGCAACAATCTGTATATCTGTCAGAAGAAAATTTTAAAAAGTGTAGACAAATTCACATTCACATTTTGGGAAGTTCCCGTGAGCCTACTGTTGTAGCTTACATGGTGTGCAGCAAATAAATAATGTAATGTAAGGCATCTGTATTAGGTGTAGAATAGATCCCCTCAGCATCCCAATGAGCATCCCATAGTATTATACCATTTCATTCCTTTTATAATAAGTTATAGAATATACAGAGAGGGAGTTTGTGCATGTGTGGCACTTTGGTCAAATCCCCCATTACAACATTGTCATGCTATCTTTTCCATAAAAACCTGAACATTTCACAGTATGGAGAGGGAAAGAAAATCATATGCATTTCTATAAGCTCCCTGGTTTCCTGTTTAAATCAAGCTCACAATAAATGCCATTCACTCAAAACCCTATTTCCATTTGCAGTGTCGGGCCAGCGAATGCATTCTGGTTACGAAGTGTAAATGAAATGAGAATAATCCTCCACAAAAACGCAAACCCGACCATTTTCGCCAGCACGTGATCAGGCGGCACACTTTTATGCAGAACAGCTAATTCACAAAGAAAAGTGTGTTTTGCTTTCAGATCTTTCTCATTTGTTTTGTACCTAGTTGATTTGATCGTCCCCATCCAAGCCTCTCCCATGAGGCTATGCTGCTGTCCTTGACCGCTGTGACAAACAAATTGAACATAAAGCGCACCATTTCTACAAGGTCTCAATTTCTCGAAATCCAATCACACAATATTATACCTATTTAGAGCGGGGCCAATTTGAATGCCGCACATGCTGCCACCGAATGTCCTCATCTGGGAGAGTGCACTCAGAAATGCGAATCAACCTGAAAACGCGACTGAATTGTTTGGCGCCACTATTTTTTTTCCTGCCAGTAAATATTTCTGTCTTGTTCATAACAATTTGCAGCTCTGTGTTTTATAATCATAAAAAGGATAAGTTTGGGGGAGATAGGAGAGACGTTCTTTGGAGAGCACTGATTATGGCCAGCACCATCTGCGTGAGCGCACACAGCTGCCTGCCTCATCAGAGTCCCTAATATTCCTATGGTGGGCCCTAAGTACCTGGCAGACCCAAGTAGGCAGATAACAAAGAGCCTATTAAAGAAGGGACAAAGTGGCCTGTGAAGGTAGGGCTGGAGGAGCCGTGACAACGTGTGCGCTGGGAATTAGTCTTTTAGCTCCATACACACAGCCAGATGAGATAGCCCCCAGTTCTAATTAAAATTCTCATTCCCATCTAAGGTGGTAATTCTGATCTGAGGAAGACAGGGAAGTTTGATGTCATGCAGACAGCCCGAGCACTCCCTGGCTTGTTCTAATGGGCCCATACACACACACTTATAACAAGCCGTTTTCTCAGCCCTGATCCAAATCAATGCTATCTGCCCCACCTGCTCACTCTGTCCTGCCCTTGCTCAGCTTCAAAGTCATGTCCGAATTATCTTATTTACAAGAAATCTATCCACCAGATACTCAAGCAGAAGTAAAAACATGAGATTGGGATTGACCACACAGAAAAACATCTTACTACTGTAGACTTCCAGAAAAAATCCACCACGAGCAACAATTTTTGATCTGATATGGGAATTTAAGGTTTAAGGTTAAGTCCTCATCCCACGACAACTGTCTTCTCTTCTTCATACTTTGGACTGACACAAAGAAGACCTATTTATTCACTAGTATAGAATTTCAAACATACTAAATATTTACAAGGCAAAGATGAACAGCAGAGATTCCCACCAATGTTATTACAGTGATTAAATTATGATACAGTGTTATCTCTCTGTTGTCCAGGTGAGGTTCTGAGGTTCGATATTGTTATACGGTCTAATTTTGTGAATTCTTTTGACAACTGAATATCTATTATATCAAAATATATAGCCAAGATTCATCTATTAGAATGTCCTTCCATAGCCAGCTTTGTGGCACAACAAAACAAATGTATTCTACCTGTTGTTGTAAATTGTCCAACTATTTACTTTTTCTACATGTGTTTTGACTTTCCAGACACAGTTCTTGTTCTTTTGCCCTCTAAGCATCCGTCCAATCCGCTTGTTACACGTGACAACACTTGAACTCGTGTGCTAATTTCCAGAACATTAGACAGTAAAAATGGTTAACCCCACCACGTTAGTTAACCATGGCTGCGCCGAATCGGTCATACAACATTGCATTACGATTTGATGTCTGAATAGCCCTGTTTAATTGTGTGCTTTATTGCCTGATGATTGCAGATGGAGAAGAAGTGGTGCATACTGGGAAGATGGACAGCACAGAGGTGGTCCATAATTATGAGGGCTTTGTAATTGCTGTGTTTTATCAGTCAAGTTTACAATGGTGAGCTTGATTTTCTTCTTATAATAGTGGCTCTCTCTTCTTACTGTTAGACTCACTGTCCTGTTTTCCACCACATTACTTCTAAACAATTATACATCAGTAGAAAGAGAGGAAAAAGAGGATGGATCACAATGTCAACAACCTTGATTCATATTTTCACTTTTTATTTCCAGGTGCAAATCCAAAGTTTTCTCCAATGAGCAGTTTGCCCAAGGTGGAGTTAGAGTGATAACTGAGCGGCCATCACTCTCAGAAAGCTCCTTGGTTGGGGCAGTAAAATTAAACAGCCAATTTCACCTGGTAATTGGATAGTGAGATATTTGTGATCAAACTCCTCATGTGAGACAGTAGGACAAAGCAGCCAATGATAAAAAACACAAGGAACAAGGTCAGGTTTAACCAGGCAAACACATGGCTTGGGTTTCTATACTTCATCTGCATGAGGTGAAATACAGCTATATTGATATAATGTTTAAATGTTTCTTGAACCCTCTTTATTAGATAATGAGAACAGAAAAGTAGGAAATCAACACTGAGTATGTTGTTTTGAGCTTTGAGTTTCCAGTTTGGCTCTTGTTAAACTCACTCAAATCTTCAAATTTATTATACACAATTTTTCCTGTTTTTAATGTATTCATAAAATGTTAACATGCTGCCAGTTAATCATGAAATATTTGACATTATTTTAACCTGTGAATGGTCAAAATGTGATGTCCTTGCATACTTGTCAAAATATTTTATTATTATTTTTTTAATCTGAAGTAAAACCCAGAACTAAAACATTTTGAAAATATACATGGATTTAGTTTTTTTCAATCAGTTCAAACCACAGTGTTGGTATTCACAGTTTAAACTCATCCCAGCGTCAGTCATTTAGTATTCAGTCTTATACATAGCCACCAAAGAAGAAGCAGTAATTGCCATAAATACGGTCTAATTAAAAGGCTAGAGATCCTGTGATGTTTTCCCAACCTGCCCACACACATATATAGTAGAGCAGAAATAGACGATTTACATTACGCCTATAGTACTTGTTAATTACCAGCGTTTTGGAGCGGGAGTGAGGGGGCTACAGCAGCAGATGGCGGTTCCTTGGGGATGGGCTTCACTCTCTCTTTGTGCTATGTTTGCAGACACGAGGCAGAAACATCACAGTGAGGTGGTCACGTTCACCCGCGTGGAGCAGAAGTGCTATGATCAGACTGTCAAATGAGCCATGATGATGGGCCTGCTGATACATGGCACTGTCGACAGGCCTGTCCACTGAGGGTTCGCTTCATCAATCCAGCCCTCCCCCTCCTCTCTGTGCTCTGACTCCCAACTCTCCTCCCTGGAAACACTGATGGACCATTTCAAACTGACACATTACGCAGATTACACAAAACTATGTATAAATGTGAGAGCGTTTTAAAAGTGCACTATGGAACTTTTTGGGTGGAGGGTTGGCCAACTTGGCTTGACATCTCCATGAAAGAAACAGGTGTCATAAGGGCAAATTACAGATCAGATCTATACAGAAAGATCTGTTTTTTATGTTTTAGTTCTGTGGGTTTTTTGCCATAAAACACCTGTAATTGAATAAATGCCAGATACATTTATGCCATACTGTGGAGCATTCCAGATAAAAAAGACAAGCCTTCCCACCAAAAAAGTTACACAGTGTTCCTTTAAATGTTGGAATCACACCCATGTTTTTACTAGCCAGGTTATTGGTAGTCATTGTTGGTAAACTGATTCCAAAACCAAAATTGAGGAGGACTGTGTACGGTTGAGCCTCATGATGTGACAACTTCAAATGGTTGAGAAAACATTGAAGTTACTCACCAATATGTTCTTAATTTCCAGGAGGGTTCATTGCAAAAACAAAATCAACAACAATTTCAAAGGAGATCTTTTTCATTTGTCAGCCTCTTCCTTTGAAACTTGTCACATAAACATGGCTCTTTACTGCAAATTTTTGAGAAGAAGACACATTTTGAAAGGCTCATTGTAATGAACAATCCTCTTGTTTTAATGGGTTAGTGACACTTTGAGACACTTTGAGCTTGTTATGTTTGCAGCGCAGCAGGCTGACATACAGCAGCTATGGTGAAACCTAAAGCTCATTCCTATAATGGAATCGAAATGAGCATCTTTTCCCTTACACAACACCAGATCTTTTACACTTTCACAGAATATCAAAGTGTGGATTTAATGTCCTTAAACAGAGCGAAACATCTGCTTCATAAAGTGTGCATTCAGTTCTCTGCATAGATGTTGGATTAGTTTACACTGTAAACTATGTCCTTCTGGAGCAAGTTTGTACATATATATTTATCTAAGCTGTCACAAAAGCACTTGAGTTTGTGACTCACTATGAACTGGCTATTATGTAATGAACTATTATGGTGTATTTGTTCCTTCTAGACTCAAACAAGTGCATTTGAAAGTATCATTTGTATGTCAGTTAAAGTCATCTATTATGTCAGAACACTTGAAGCCGACCTTGCCGCCTATCATAAATAAATGCGTCGGGCCTTCTGTTTTAGACGCTCCATTGACAACATTCAAACAAATTACTGGTGCCATAGCCGACTGCCTGAATGCTGAGTCCAAGTCGGAAACACTTGACGGCAGTGACTGATAGCTTCCTACAACAGTGGATGTGTGCATGATGGTGACAACACTTGTTACCACCTTGCTTCCTCCTTTTGCTTTTGCACCTCTCTTTTCTTGGTTGCCGTGGAAACAGGCGGGAAAGATTTGAGGAAACTGTCACCTATTGTTACCCAGGAGTTGTTTAACTTTAGTGGCCACATTTCAAAAGGCAGGTTTTGAAGCCAAGGGACGACCCGCAATAGCATGTGTAGATAGAAATGTTCACTGGCACAGAATAGAGATTTGTTTTGTACCTCCGTGTTGGAAGTGTTGTCTATTCACTTTCCAAATGGCAAAAGCAAAAAGAGGACAAGAGTTTGAGTGCACAATAGAGATAGCACTTGAAAAGGGACTAACATTTTCCTGCTTGGGTCTTTTTGGATGCTCCCAAGTGTCAAACTGCCTTCCTGCCAATTCATGAAGCTCCAAAATATAACAATGCCTTGTCTAGTGTCCATCTTCTTTCATTTATGGATCAATAGTTGTCCTGATTTTGTATTCCAGTCTCCCTCTCCTGTTGTTTTCTGACAGGGCAGCCCTAAATGTCCGCTTTAAATAGCCGCTCAGAGCCCTCCTCAAAACACATTTACATACGCATCAATCATGCTGTCGAAGGTAAAGGCATGACGCCGTGTAAAAACCAGAATTGGATTATGGCCCTGTCTCATGGCTGACACTGACTGCTGAGCCTGTTGGCTGACTAGACTGTTGATGTACAAGTTAAAGAGCCTCATTTTTAATGGCCCCGTCGTCTCTGGAGATTTGAAATGTAGCTTTAGTGTACAAGGTCAAGTGTGGTTTATTTAGTTACTCAGTTAAGGGTAGGCCAATCAATTACTTGGGTCATTGATGTATTTAATAACCAAAAGAAATCAACTCAAATGAAAGAAATGCTCAAAATGATGACTGTAATGTGTTATACGTGAGGTTTAATCAACATGAAGCATGAAAGATGTGAAGTCTAGAACCCCGTACAGCGGAATTAATGCTACAGACTCAGTGATTTTAATATTGGTGACCTCAAAATCCCAACTTCTCATCTCAGAAACCCCATTTCTTGAGCCGCATAATGCATGGCAGTTAGCCTTAGAATTCTCACTGACCAGGGTATAAATCCTGGTCTTTAGTAAGACTCCTCAAATTGTTGATTATCTGAACTATTCACCATTGTATATTTTATTGCAAAATTGTAAAACAACACAGCATCTGCCTTACATTGAACTTTTTTCAAGACTCAGAAGTTACAGCTTTGTCACTGTTCCTTGTGTGCCCAAGGAGAAGTATCTTGCCTACAGGTACAATAACAATATGCATTTGGAGCACTATTCTCCCATTTACTGGACAACCATGCTACATGCTAAGCCACAGTCACCAGCATGATTCACAATAACTTTAGATCTATGCCCTATACGATGGAACTTCTTTTTAACTGTCCAGTTTCGCTCAGGAAGCTATAGCGTGTAGTTTATTGCAAAAGAGGGCAATAAGGAAGAGATCAATGAACCCAAAACTGAAAATGAGAGTTGTCCAACTGATTATGATGTTGATAAATAGATCTATTCCAGTCTACGACCAAGGAAAACCAAGAAAAAATGTCTTCTCATACCCCAGCGGACCCTGCTCTACCCTCTGCTATGACTCTCATGGAGAGCGGGCCGCAATCCCTTTCAATTTGGCCGCTGTGCCCCAGTCCTGTTAAAGCCAATCGACTGGCTCAACACAGGCACTACATCACAATATGCAGGTGAGGGGCGAGCAGGCAGAGGAGAGGCAGGAGACAGGGTGCCTTAGGAGAGAGCACCAGACTGGGGCATCCATCTCCCTCGTTCAACCCACGCGCACACATACACGCACACAGGTCATGTTTCTATACTTTGTGGGGACATTATGACTTAATTTCCTGGAGATTGATCTGAAAATTAACCATAATCATTACTTGCCTAACCTTAATCTAAATCATAGCCTTAACCTATTTTAATTCATATCTGAACTATTGAATAATAAAGGATTTACACACATACACACAAGTGGCTATGTCCAGACAGAAAAACCAGACGAGAGGTGAGAGAGGCCAAAAAATAGTATAATTTCCTTCAGATTCAAAATGGACAGAATGGAAGAATGCATTTTGTTGAGTACTACCTGGAGAAAAGCAAGTTGTTTGTGGACTAAATGCTTGCATAGGCGTAGGAAGGCGGGCTGCTTGGCTGAGACTGTTCGTTATCAAGGGACAGCAGAACCCCGGGGGGCGTCCGGAGCTAGTGGCCCGCATCAGAAGGGCTGCGCCTGGGGGGACGGACCAGCTAGAGTCCCTGCCTGAGGATGGTGAGGAGCCACTAGACTAGAGAGAGTGAGGCTAGACTGAAGAGGGTTATAAGTACCACATAAAAGATCAACTTTTTCCGAGCCACAAGTTCATTGATATTGCATGACATTTTCAATTTGGGGTGTAATTAAGCACCCAATTTCCACAAGCTTCATGTAGACAGGAGCGTAGCATACAAATCTGAGCTCTTTAGAGGAGCATGGAGAACATTGGTAAGTGGAGGACTCCAGATACACTCTCTTTGCGTGTAAGAGCATAAAGCATTCATAGCCTCTCATCCACTCGAGAGCATCTGCGATTGGAGCAGTGAAGAGAGCTCGTAGCACTGGTTTGGGTCAAGGGCTTCATGTCATGCAAAGTCTGACGTGGTTCATTACATATTCCCGTCATGCACAACTGTTGAGTGCTGGGGTATATAACTGTAGGCAGAAGGATAAGGCAGCAGCGCAGTCTGGAATCACTGTGTTTAAGCTGGATCTGTCACTCACGCCTGGCTCCCGGCTCCAGCTTATCACTAAACAGATTGGCTTGGATCAATTCGCTGTATCTGGAATTCAAAGTCATTTAACCCTGCAGAAATATACAGGAAGTGAATTAGCTCCCAGCCATGCAATATACTAGTGTAAACTGCAGACAGCAGAGAAAGCAGAGGGATGGTGTTGCCTCACATAAAATCTGAATAAACTTTCTGCTAATGTGCTTAATATCTACCACACTACGTAGCAAATGAATATTCAGATGCAATTCTAGACTATACACAGTACATAAGCAGGGTTAAGCTTGGTTAGTACTATGTGAGGTTAATGGGAATGCCAGCTGCCACAGTGGGGTCAGCAGTGTCTATAATGTATACTGTTGATGTGTCCTTAGGCAAGGCACTTCATTCACCTGGGTTATGTATGAATGTGGTGTGTGAGTGAGTGATTGGTGGCGGTCAGAGGAGCTGATGCCATAGATTGGCTGTCTTGGATCAGTCAGTGTTCCTCAAGGCAGCTGTGGCTAAAAATAGTAGTTTACCATCACCCAGTGAGGAGTGAATGGATACAATGGAAAGTGTCCAAAAAAACACTCTTGAATGTATTATTATGATTACTATTATTATTACAGTATAGTAGTTTTATATCTTTTTCTTACAGTACCACTGTTGCACACTAGAGGAATAGGAATAAGCCATAAAAGTTTACTGGAAGTTTCACATTCACGTCATTGAAGCTTTTGAGCTCTAATGGAAACAATGTCTCACATACACCTCTTTTCAAACACACACCTGAACGAGGCAAACTTTATTCTCTACAAGTAACTTTTGACAAGTTGCTCTACACGTCCTGAAGTTGTATAGCAATGTGCTATGAGAGAGCTGGAGAGCAGTCATGTAGAAAGAGAATGCTGTTACTGGAGTTATTAACAGGCTCCTGTGTTCCCCTCCTCTCAGCTGAGCTATTCAGAGCATAGCGTCCTCATCTGCCATAAGCACACCCCACCAGACAGACAGTCACGGGACACACAGCGCGGCCCACCACACGTCCCACCCTAATATGTTTTTTGTCCATTTACAACAAATTAAGTTTCCTTCAAAGTGAATTTCAAGCATGGCTGCCTTTAGAGGACGAGCAACTCTCTTTTCATTAATTTTCATTCTTTTTCCCCGTGAACAAATGATCTACTGTACAAGCCCGCTCTCCATGTCTGTTGTTTTTCTCCCTCCTGTGCGCTCTTATCCCCGCTTGCTGGTAAATTTAGGCTTTTGCAAAAGGGAAAGCAATTACACTGTCACAAAGCTGTATTCTGATTTATTAAAAGCCCTGAACGCTGTCGGTTTTGTCGCTCCTTTGTGTCCGTCTGGGAAACAGAGTGCTGACACCCAAATGAGATGGGCCGAGTACTTCCTGCACGCTGCGCCTTCCTCACAGCCATCTCTGAAGACGAGCGGGTAAATATTCTGTGGCAGGACAGATACACGAGCTGTAGCACTGCCCTGGGGGGAGAGAGGGATTTGCCTTGGAAAACTGAAAGGTGCGTAGAACATCAACTAAAACAACTTGAATGTACTATGACATACGTGCAATAGTGTACAGGGATATAGTGATGAGTTCAGGGGTAAATGCACAATCTACAGAGCTGCACTGCTGCAATGATAATACATCCAATAAGACAGTATTTGTTTTGTAATTACTCTGGGTGACTCGAATTAGTATGATGGTTTAGAATGTTAAAAAGGTATTACTCCCAAATAGAGAATAATGTTATTGAAAACTGAAAAATAAGACCGGATTAGCACCTCGGAAAGTAGACCTCTGCCAAGGCGTGATTCGAACATCGCCTCTGTCTTTTCACTTTCAGAAGCAGGGGCATAGGAATATAGGGTTAGTGTTAGATAATAATTTGTTCATTTACTGTCTAGTGATTGGACGTTTTATTTTTTCTACCTTAAAATAGCACCGTAACTAGATTATGCAAACAAGTCAACAAATCAACCAACAGCTAACAAGCTAACAAAAGAATGTGCACAAAACACAATTCTAGGCAGATGTAAAGACGGCAAAGAGAGAGATTTCACTTGCGAAGGCTCGGTTAAATGATCATTTTTCTTCCTTCTAATTTCTAAAGCTTTTTAACGACCCGGCAGCTGGTGAAATGAACAGTACAGAACTTTCCATTATCTATTCATGCAAAGCCACAGATGAGGAGGAGACTGAAGGAGAAAAGAGACAGTGAGACGAACCCATTAAGTGTGAATAAGTTCCAATTTTCTAAATAAATATTATCTCTGTCTGACTAACCCAAAATGTGTGCTGGTATTGTGCCAACATTATAATAGGGGTCGTCGCCGTGTGAACAATCCATTTTGGAAAGCTTCACCTGTGACTCTTTAATCTATTTATCTGCATACTCCGGCACAGACGCTTGACCCGGGCAGTGTTGAAAAGAGTTAAGTTAAACACCACAGGCAGGCAGACAACCTTCCTATTTCACATTAACAAACCATACCTAATGCATTCCCTCCAATCCTGGCCATCTCGCCCTTATTACCACTTTGTTGATAGGCAGAAAGATAGGAGAGATGCATAGGTGCAGCTCTTGTAATAAAGCATTCAGTTTCCTTGGGGGACTATTGGTTGGAGATAAGAGGTTTTCCGCCACTGTAACGTGAAGGCATAGATCATAAACCTGCTTATCTGCCTCTCCCACAAGACCGGGCCTTCTTCGACTACGGGCCAAAGACTCCAGCGCTAAAGATGTTAAAAAAGAATAAAGGGTCACATGCTAATGAGGTAAACAGAAGACACGTAAAAAACGCAAATGTTGCCAAGAAACCTGCAAAGATGCAACGATGACCTTTCCTTCTTTGAGAACATCTCCCGGAGTTGTCTCAGTGCTGAAGGCAGTGATTAACATATTATTAGGCAATGAATATCCAGGCTCTTTTAATCTAGATACCTGTTAGCTGCTGCCAAGGGAGGAAAAGCACAACTTTCCAAGGCCAACCAACAACTATTTATGAGAAAACAGAAGCAAACGAGATTACACAATGTTAACGAGCAAGAGGAAACAAGTGCAAAATGTATTCACTGAAGTTGAGAGATCGGGTTGACACAGCCTTTTCTGTTCATTCAGTTATGGGGAGATGGTCACAAACGACACTGGCTTGTGAACAATATCAGTACAAAATAAAATATACAAAAATATAATTAACAAGTAGAGATGATATCTTCAGTTATCATGTGTTGTTGTTGTTGGCTATCGGTCTGCTTAAAAACAATAATTAAACTGTCAGCATTACTTTTTCTGAAGGAAAAATTTATAACTCAAACAAAAAACTCAAAGACAATCCATTTGCTCAGTATTTTAACATGTTTGAGGTGAAAAACATAAACATATGTGAAATGTTTTGTGGTATAACTGGTTACCAACTGCCTCAGTATAAAAGCACAAGTTTCCAACCAGCAACTATTTAAGGCAAAAAAAAAGGAGAAGGTATTGCAGGCAAGGCTGAAGTTAAAGCATAAAAAACAAGAGCAAACTTTATTAGAAGTGAGTTACAGAGGAAGAAGGAGTGAAAATTGAATTTCCAGTCACTGATGTAGCTGTTTGCATTTTCTTTTACATTTCCTTATTTAAAATGTGTTTTTGACTGTTTGATGTTTAGGCCACGGCTAATGCATTCATGAACAGTCTGCCACTATAAAGAAAAAGTGCAGCCTTATCAGGAGCTGTTTACCTCGGCTCAGGGAAAAGCGGTTTCCTCACTCAAGTGTTGCCAGCTCTCTCCTGTCTGCCGTCACTACAGGCTACAGCGACACCACTACAGAGGCGCAGCAAAGCTAACATTTATATCTTAAGAGTGATCATAGCTGTTTAATGGTAAGACATGCATTATGTGATAACTAATGGGATATGAACTATAAACAGTAGAGGTTTAGCCTGGGGAAAAATCTAAAATGAATCCCAGACCACTGCATACTAACTATCTTGTAGGGATTATTAAGTATATAATTTTCATTATGAATTAATCAAACATTTTATACAGTATATATTTCCAATATAATATGTAGCTCTAATTGAGGTCCATTCATTTTATCATGTCCCTTTTTAGTGTTGCAATATTACCCTGTTGTGAATTGCAAACAGCTTGTTCATGCAGCGGCCTTTGTTGGAGATAGTCACCCTGTGAAGAGCCCTCTAGACCAATCCAATTGGCTATTCACACAATAGCTCCAGTGTCAAAAAGACTAGACAACCATTAACTAGTTCAATTAATTAAACACACCACTTGTTACACACAAGCCAGCATAAAAAACACTGAAGTGGTTACTGATATCAACCAGTATCTCTGTCCCCATTTTGGCCACTTTTGACTTGAAGCCTCAAGTTTGACAGAAAATTATTATTATAAAAGTCAGTTAAACTAGACTTCAAGTATGCTAGAGTGCATTTCTTTTCAAAGACAATAGATTTTTTTTTAACTTTCTGTCTAAATACTACTATTTTGTACTTTGCCTAGTAACATCAGTACAAACTGTGTGTAGATTAAATCAGTCAACAATGTCTCCCAAAAATACAACGAATGACAACTCTAGTGATGTTCACACGAGAACACAACAACCCAAAGAAAAAATGCTGATGACCATAGAATTTTTAAGTTCCATCTGATTTCAATCTAATATAATAACTGTGTATTTTGTAGCTATTTCCAAATAGTTATAGGCACTGCATCTTATCTGTTACATTAGTAGTTTACGAAAACACTGAACTTTATGTACTAGTATAATTTGTAAAACTCTGCTGTACAAGGTTGCAATATAAAAAGTGCCCCAGTGAAATACCAAACGTTATCACAAAAAGCCCATGTTTAAAGGTCTCTGATTAACATGACTGCAGCAAGGCCCACACCTCCACATGTTCCCTGCCTGGCGCGTGCCTCCATTAGTTTGCCTATAGCCTGGCCGGTCCAGTGTGGCTCCTGACCTTCTCCTCTCTCCATGGCTCGAGTGGCTATTGATTGGATCTTGGCACACAGTGTACAAACACCGAGATAAGGAGAGGGAGGGAAAGAGAGGGAGGGAGAGACAGAGAGAGGGCGGGAGAGATATAGAGAGGGAAGGAAAGAGAGAGCCAGACTGCAGTGCCCACTCCACTTCCTCCTCCTGTTATGGACCGACAAGAAAAGAAAAAGTTTGGTGACTGCACTCCCACACACAGTACCTGACATCAGACAAAGTTAAGGATAAAATTCCATCATATATTAAGTAATAAAGTCAGATTATACACAGCATTTGGACTTGTTCGCGCCTTTCAAGAGCAGCAGATATTTACGTCTTTTACATCACATTTCATTGAGTTACAAAGTGTTAAAATTTCTCAGAATACGAGTCCTTCATCCATCTGTATTGATTCTTATGGGTCCTTGTGCTAGAAGAAATGATTGTGAATCCAGTCAGTGAGAAATTAGTCTAAAACTGAACATTTTAATAAGCCTATACCTGACTGATTCCCTTAGGTCCAAACTGATGCCAAGTGTTTTTCAGAGAGTAGTCATTCATTTACACTGATACTGATACTGCTTTTTGATTTTCATAATAAACTCTACTACAACAGTTGCACTATCAGGATTGTTTGCTTTAATAAATGATATCTTTCACAAAATGTGTTCATCATAGAGGTGTTTAGTTGACTTCATTTTAAGTTTGACATAAGTTTAGACCTGGCCAGTGCAGTGCTGTGCCCATAGAGGTCTCCTGTCTACACTCTTTCCATCTGCTCCACAGACGGGGGCCGCGCCGTGTCAGAAGTGACTAATAGTGTCACAGCCCTGCCCTTCCCACATCGCAGGAAATCTCAAAGTGCTGCCTCGGCAACTTCACCCTAGACAGGCAAGAAGAGGCACAAAACGAAAAGACAGACGAAGGAAAAAGAAACGCTTTGCCAAGATTTTGTGGTGGCCAAATACGGAGTCCTCAAAGGCAGATGGCAGGACGACACCAGATGACTGTACCGAAACAAGGCGGTAGTTTGAAAGCACGAAGTCATCTTTTCAAAGAGTTCTGTTGGTTTGCAGTGTGTTGAAGATGTGTTTTTGTGTGGGTCTCCGTGGACACTTGGATGCCTCAGGGGGGAGGAGAGGCAGAATCTGTCAGAGCCGCTCAGAAAGACAAGAGACCAGAGGAAGAGGAGCAAAGACATGAACCAAGCGCGAGGAGCAGGGGCGACTAAAGCCTCCCCTGTGATGGCATGGCTCAGGGAACTGTTTGCACTGCGGAATTTGACTTTTTAGGAATAAAATGTTGGTGCTAGGGCTACACTCAACTAAATAAATTATTGGCCCGTCTAAATGCATACCCAGTGCATCGATTTATGGACTAAAAGGGGGAGCAGCAAAGCACTGGAAAAAGCTTGCCAAATTTTGACTGGGAGTGGCCAGAAAAAGCTCTTCATAAGTAAAAAGCAGCTTAAACTGTCCAGTAAGTCCCCAAACTTTAACTAACTGCGTTCTCCTCTCTGCTATGGCCAATATAAATCCTTACAATCTAATAAAAGCAAGGTCGACTAGATGCCCTCAAGCAATAATTGAACAAACAACTAAATGGCAAAAACCCTAATTACTTTTCTTGTTTTACTAAAATGTCTATTAGTATTATTATTAATCTGTCTAATACTAAAGAACTACAACAAAAGGAAACAAACAGGGAAACTCCACAACATCTGACCAATCACATCCACAAGATGCAACCCGATGCTTCGTCAAATTACTGACAGTTATAGCTCAGTCTCAGTTTAAAAGTAAAATGTGAGATGAGTAAATCCACTGAGGTGGCAAATCCACTGTAGATCATATAAGCAAAAAGTTATGCTATTGTCCATCTTGTCCCTTAACCTCGTCCAGAACAAGTTAACTCACAATACCATTGGATCAAACTCATGAAAATGAACTAGCTTTAAGACCACAAAAACCCATAACTTTGAAGTTAAATCAAACAAAACCGGTCTCCTCATTTCTTGCTATGAATGATAGATGAGATGTTAGCTGACAATCACCAAAAAACAGCTTGTTCTTGCCTCCCCACTTTCCATCACAGATCTGAGAGTTTCCTGAACAGGTGAAATCCACTCTGCCTCTAAAGTCTCAATCGGCTGTGGAAAATGAGTGCAGAGAATTGAGAAGCTGATGTGGAAATCATATTCAAATCCTTTTAGTTTGCCCTTTTCATTCACCATAGAACTATTCCATCTCCCCTTCTATCTCTTCTATCTCCATGCCTCCAAATCTACAGTTTTCCTCCCCACTCAATTAAAAAGACTTCTGCAGTGCAACCCGGCCCAGGTCTGAAAATCCTTTTAGGTAAAAATGTTCGTCAATAATTGTCGCAGCTCTCATTATGACAAAGAAGAAAGACGTTGACCTTTCTTACAGTATCTGAACCTACCAGAGCTGGCTGTACAATGGAGATTCGGAATACATTACAGAAAACAAATTAGTCAGCATGATAGAAGAATGCCACCGCAAATAACCCGCGCTCTTATTTCCATCCCCGTGAGATTATTATAGCCGACAGAAGGTTAAAGCTATTGTCCTCTGCACAAGACACCAAAACAGCAGCTATACGTCGTCTTTAAAGTTTGATGTGGTCAGAACGCTCTCCTCATCCCCTCTACTATGTGATGGGGAGATGGTACCAGAGTGAATGCCAGTGAACCAGACACTGAGGGAGATGTAAGCGGGCGGGGCTGGGCTGTCTGCCACGGAGGCCCACAGAACATAAAGAGGAAAATATGACCATAAAAGATGTGTATGACTATGCATACTAATACTGAGACTGTGTGAGTCAAGACGTGTCAGGGCCCCCTTTCGGCATATCCGGTGTCACGCAGGGAATTGTAAGGCATTTGAATTAGGATGAAATAGGCTGTTTAAGGAAAAGATGTGTTAAGATTGTTAGTTTTGTGGTAAGAAGAAACTTTTCTTAATATAGCCTCATTAGTAACTTTTATTATGCGTATCAGGTGCATGCTGTTAAAGTGCAAAAATAGACTGTTAAATAGGCTTCTCAACTTGTAATGAAAACAGAATCTAGTCTGTAAATGTTATTTTTATAGTGCGGAGAGCAGACGTAGATCGAAGGTTAAGGAAATGTAGTGAACCTCGGATTTGCAATATATGGTCAAGGTAAAGGTGCACAATGCAGCTTTTCTGGTCGAAGGTCTGTCACCGATTTGTGTCTAAAGATTCAATGAAGTGTGTGTAACATTCCACGCAAAGTAATAAACCAGCAGGTGCCTGAACATCCATCAGCAAAGTTACATAGTACAACTTTAAAACTCAAGGGAAGGCAGAACATGAAAGCCTGTGATAGGATTTAGAGCAAACTCCATGTTGTTTGAGCAGTTCATGCCTCCTCCTCAGGACATCAGGAGAGGAGACTAGAATTAGTTCTGCGCCTGGCATTTATTGATCTGAAACCTGAGTAGCGAGTAGTAAGTAAAAAATTGATTCTTAATATAAACTTTAAATGGAATGTGGACAGCTACTGTAACCTGACCATACCTGTGTTCAGAGAAGAGTGTATTTTACACACACTGAAGGACAAACTATGCATCCTTTTTATTAAGGTTACCCTAAAATCATGCATTAAAAGTTATGACTTCAGCAGTTCCATTTTATATCTTCATACCCATTTATGGCACATTTCTAAATACTCTTTCACCAGTATCATTACCCCTGAGTGTGTCACGCTTTCTTCATTTCAGACTTGTGTATTTTATCATCAGTTGCTTCTCATAAATAGCGGTACTTTCATGGTGTGCTGCGTGCTGCATGCTTTCCCTGACGGATGTTGGAGGACAGAAGAAAAAGTCGTAATCTCTCAAGCATTTCTAATGAGTTTTTCTCCTACAATTATTTGATAAGAGCAGACAGGACTGGAGGCAGCGTGCATGATACACTAGCTCCTACTGGTGAGGTGAGAGCTGTGCTGATTACACACACTGCATTCACACTCACACAGCCGCCAGCTTACAGTCCGTCATCTCAGGGTGCTGCACTTCTAATAAGAACACGAGAGGCTCAAGTCATCACCGCAGGCACACCTAACACGCCCATGTGGGACAAGTGATGCCCAATGCAAACCTCTGCACTGGATTCCCTTCAGTCGTGGGGACAATACAGCACTCACTTCCTTACTTCCTTCCCCAAATCAAACCTACACATGTACTTATTTTGACATAAATAGTAATAGAAAATGGCACAACACAAATAAACTCACCATGTTTCAAAGGAAACCAGATGGCTGGATCTAGATATCAAACATGTCTACATAATAAAAATGATATTTAATGACAAAGACCAAATTTTTTTTTTTTTTTTTTTTTTTTTTAAATAGACTGCTGCACATTTTACAACTCATAGTAGTACAAGTATGTCTGAGTACCTATCCTAGGTACCATAGATGTACCTATCTATGGCTTCACGTGACAGTACATGTCAGTGTTGACCAAAGAATATTTTTTTATGGAATCTTTTAAAATGTCAATTGGTTCTCAGGTTCTTCAACGTTCAAGTGCTCACAACTTATTTTTTTTTATTCGAGAGGAAATTTGATTGGAAAAAAATTAATTTGGAGCTTGTTACTTTAGCTTTTAGATTTTTTTTGACAAAAATATTAGTACTTACTGCATATTTAGTCATGTTTTTTTTCTCTCAGTATTAATATTATTTGTTTATATTTAGATGTTCAATTATTAACACTATGTGGTACATGACATCCTTGGGCACTTCACTTACCACACTGAGGCCGAGTTGCTCCCTCTTCAGGTAGGGCAGGTTCCTGCGCTCCAGGTTGCCGATGTAGTGCTGTAGTCTGGAGTAGGTGTAGGGGTAGCAGTAGGCAAACTGGTAAACGTCATCTTCACGGTCAAAGCAAAAGGCAAAGGACATCACGTAGTTGCGACGATGATCGGGACAGCGGTAGTAATACACGTTTTTGGGAGGGAGCCTCTGCCTGCAACAACAGAAGTATATATATGTAGACTTTAAAAGACCTTTTCTTTTTCAGTCAACAAAAACAAGTAGGTTTTTTCAAATGCTATGACTACTAAAGCAAAGTTCATATCATCACAACACACAATCTATACTGACATAAGCCATTATCAAGTACCTCTAACCCATCTCCAGATCTTGAACTAATCTCGGTCAATTAGCTGGATGATCTATGGTGCATGTTTAGGAACCATGAATAATAAGGAGACCAACAAACAGTATGGAGATTAAAAAAACAAAAAACAAAAATACAGATTTTTTTTTTTTGTTGCATTTAAATGTATTTTGTCTTCCTACTTTCCCTGGTCCAAAACTTCCTTGTCTTGTGTCAGTCACCACGTTGGCCCTGACAGTTAGTGCTGAGGAGACCATGCTCTGGGAATTAGAGCGTCGCCATAGCATCTTTGGCGCGTGCACACAGAGCCGGATAAAAGGAGGCAGCCGATGATGAGTGATTGGTGTGTTTGAGGCGCTGGGAGTCAGGAGAAAGGTGGAATAAGGAGATAAGACGGAGATGAGAAAGCACAGCAATGGCAGATCTGGCCCTGATACGGGTATATGGGAAGGTGTGCGCACTCTGCGGGCAACTGTCGCGTGTAGGCAAGGCCGGCTGGTGAGCTCACATCCCACGCGCAAGATCAGATGAAGATTTTATCGGAACTCTGATAGGAATGGGACTAGATAATCAACAAACAGGGGACACTGCTCTGCTGTTAGCCTGACAGAGTGAACCTCTCCTTCTGAGTCACCCTGGAAACACATAGGACTTTTATGTGTTTGCACAGCCTCCTAATGCACCATCTCCTGCTATGGCCCTGCATCTGAATTCACTGCATATGCACTCTTAACTCTCAAAACATGCTCCTGCAGACAGCAAGAGGAAGAAAACACTTAAACAAAAACAGGAATAGAGAGAAAGTCTGGGGTGATTATTCCCTGGGAGAAGAGGGCAAGTATATATGCATGTGGTGATAAACTGTGAATACTAATGTGGTCAGCAGCTATCAAAACCACGCCCTGTCTGTCCAGTAAAGCTCAAGCTAACCCTGCATCCTCCAGCCTTCCCCAAGAAAATAACATTCAGCTCAAAGTGGCTATTTCTGTTAAAGAATGTTCATATTACCAAGACCTTAGTGTGATTCAAAATGACCGACAAAGGACACAGTAGATTTCCAATGACAGTGGGACATAAAGCCACCCACACACTGGTGTAGTGCTGGTGCCAGGCCTCTGAGGTGTGGGTTAATTAAAATAAGATGACACCTCACCTTTTGACATATCTCTCCACTTGGCTCTGCCCATCTAAGCAATCCCAGGCCTCCCCTTTTCTCCCTCTCCTTCTGCGTTCTGGTGCGGCGTGACCTTGCCGCAAACTGAAAAAGTCCTGGCTATTGATTTTAATTACTGCCTGCTTGTCCCATCACAGCATTATGGTTATAGGCCAGAAAAATTGCTTCATGTGAAAGAAGAAGTTGAGGGGCTCTACCTGGAGTTCGGAAGCACACAGTCAGGCGCACAAGAATTAACATTCACCATATCCCCAGCACATGCAAAATAATGCACATATTCCCATTGGTTTTTATCGGAATGCTGTGACTGCTCCAGCTCGGCAGCTGGCAATTTGTTTTATCTAAATAGTAGCTCCCAATGCCTCTCTCCCCTGCCCATCTCCTGACGTGGTACAGTGCTGTCGTTCCCAAACAGAATTATCACCGCGTGGGACTGAAGGAAAAAAATGCAGAAGCTTCCCCCACATGATAACGTGCTCACACATGGTTTTACAATTCAGTGATTACAGAAACACAGACAGGGCAATATGCAAAGAGTCAGAGAGTGGAAAAGAACAGCAAACAGTGTGCCAGCAGCATCAAGGTCATTGCTTTTGACACTGAGCACTGGGAGAAGTCAACTTCTAAAGCCTCTCACTGTGGCTTAGAGAAGAAAGAGGAATCAGGGACAAGTCTAGACTGCGCTGACAAACAGACAAAGAGCCAGGTAAAAAACACAAAAGCGAGGCAGCTTGGTAGCGCTAGCAGCCTTTAGCGAGGTGTCACTGCGCTGTTTCTACTTCTGAACCATTGGTCGCTACAAACTGGCGCTCTGATTCTGATGGCCCCGGCGTCTCTCTGAAGTCGGGAGATGAAGGCTTGTAAATTGGTAGCTTTCATACAGACGACATCTTGTCTATATTTTTAAATCAATCAAGCGTAGAGGACACGCCAATCACGTCTGCTCCCTCACACATACACACATGAGAGCATGTACGCTGGGAGGCCCACTGCTCAAGCACACGGCAGCACTCACCCAGCCCTGCCTTTTACTTTGTGTTGTTGTTCCTCGCGGCTTGTCAAACGCGCATGCTGCAGACTGTTACGAAGGTTAAATGTCTTCCAATATGCTCACACAGCTGTCAGCCAACACAGCGCCTCATTTAAGGTAAATATTCAGCACGCTAGGCAAACATTTCACAGAGAGAGGCGTACTTCTGTTCTTTCAATGTTACGACACCCATAATAGACACGGTATTTCTTAGCAATCCAAAATGATCTCATATAGGCCCATTGTTCTAATGTGATCCTGTTTGCAAATAGAAAGCATTTGACTAAAGGTTGTCGGGAGTGTGAGTATATTGAGGTGCAAGGAAATCACCTCATGTGTTATGCTATATATATGTTCCAATGCTTCCATCCATCTTTTTGGATGCAAATCAAGAGGCAACAAAAGCTTTTGGGGGACACTGTTACTAGGCAACCTGTGTGAGGTTTATCACTTTGTTGGCCCACTACATACTGTAAAAAGGTAAAGGGTATTTAAAATGTTTGAATTTAGTTTATGCCAGCAAGCAGAGGTACAGCTAGAGAATAGGGATGAAGTAAACTGAGTATTCTTGATACTTGACAATACCTGTTTGTAAAAAAGATATAAAGATTTTTAAATAGTGTGAGTTTTGTTATCATGTCTAACTAATGCAGACATGAGACTCAACAAAAACAACATATGTGTGTGTATATGTGTGTATCTACAATATAAGTGTAATAATGCCCAGCAGTAATATTTTCATTTTAAATGTAACTGTTTTTTGCAAATATTGTTGTATCTATTTTTGTATGTATGCGCACATGGTATTTCTTCTGTATACATGTTTTTTGGAGTTTAAGCGCTCAATTAAAATCCTGGCCTAGTAATGCATAACGTTCTCATAGGTCATCAAACTATTGTATATTGCACATTGTAAGCACATCAAACAGCTCAACATCCTAGAGAATATGTATATATGTAATGAATGCTGGAATTGTTTATTCTGTTGTCTATGGCCTGCCTTTTTAAGTAAGAGTAAGATGTTTACAGCCAGCTCTCTAGCCAGTACTTGAAATATGGACTTTCTTCTGTGTGGAGAGACGTGGGCAGGACTCCTGTGGAGACAACACGCCGTTAGCAGCCTTTGACAGTCAGAAGCAGCTCTGTGATGAGGCTGATACATGACACACCAGGACACTTACACATTAGAACACAACCAGGAGGAACCAATCCATCAGACAAAGCCACACTACCTCCTACTGCAAAAATCTCCACTGTGTTCATCCAGTATTCAACAAAAGTGATTCTGCACAAGATTAAACATGGTCAGGTGCTCTCATAAGCCCCTTTATACGAGTTCACACTGCAGCCAACATAAAAAGTTATTTCTTCAAAGCTTAAAATCCGCACATAAATCTTGAAAAGGTTTGATGTTTACAAGTGCAGCCCATGTCCCAATGATCCAGGAGTGTGCATTTTATCACACATCTGTCCAGCTATCTGTTTTTCCGCAAAATATATATTTGCTATCACTAATTATTCTGTGGTTCAATAAATTCACTGCCTAAAATCTAAAGTGGATTTTTCTTGCTTTATCCATAAAACCATTATCACCTTTAAGCAGGAGATGGAGCAGCATTTTTTTTATATGCAAATGTTATCCTCTAAATACAGCTCCTGTGTGCACACTATTGGTGGCTGTATCTGGGAGTCCTAATCTGTTCTTTTGTGGATCTGATAAAATGGAGGCAGATGTACAAGCCTCATACATTCATATGAAGGCTTTTTATCAGAGGTACCACCAATGCAAAGACGAATGTACGCTTTTAGAATTTTGCTTTAAAATATATTCTTGAAATCCGCTTGAGTTTCTTTTATAAAATAGGATTAAAGTAACATTATGCAAATGTTATTCCATATAGTATGTACTTAACAAATACAAAACAACAAATTTTCAATACTGTTAGAAACTCTTGTATCATTAGTTTCTCTAGTACCCAGACAATAAAGGTTAAAAGTTATTTATTATGCTGGTGACTCAAGTAAAATCTAGGATTTACATCATGTTCAGATCCAAACAAAAGCTAGCAAACACTGACCTTTTCAGAAAAATTCATAAAATTTGAACTATAACTTTTGAGTTATAAAATCAGAAGGACAAACCAATAAACAAATGCTGGCAAAAACTAAATCTTGGCCAAGGTAACAATATTACCTCTGCAGAGGTAACACAGGGTTTGTCATGATTATAGCCAAAAAAGTAAAAAAGTAAAAATGTAAAAAATAACTATTTCAAAGAGACATATGCAAAAGCAATCATGTTTGATTGGTTTTAACTATGTTATACTGTTTTCACTCATTATTAGCTTACTCACTGTTGTATTTTCCAAATTTTTTAAAATTTTCTTTTTATTCAGACTCTGGCTCATATCTAAATGTTAAAAAATGTCGTGTGTTACAAATATTTAAAAAATAGAAGTAAATAACTCTAGATAACTAATACTATGACTGTCAATAGTGATATTTACGATGAATAAAATGTCAAATCATGATCTGTACATATGATAGTCTATTGCTAAATCCCAGAAATAAAGTATAATACAAGGTAGTGTGAGGTTGTTCCAGGTGAAGCTACACTACATCAGATCATTTATCAGTTTAATGTCTTTTGGGAGGTCAGGCCAATTAACAGGAAGAAGCTGATCAGTGAACTCTTGGCTTGGTGGCGCCACATGTCCCCACAGGCCCACAGGGCAGGTGCAGATTCAGCTGGGATAATGGGCGTCAGAGGAAACACACAGAAGCTCCAAAAACACAATCCACACAGACAGTGAGCGAGCTAATGAAATGATGATGTCAGCTCTGAGCCCCTGCTGTGAGATAGCTGTGATACCAGGCCTTTGTGTGCCAATTGTATGATGCAGCATTTCCCAGAGTGCAACAGTATACTCCCCTCACAGTACAGAGCAGTGTCTAAAGAGTGCATTAAAAGTGTGCTTAATTGACAGACTGGCGCCAGACTGCTTGTAATCATCTGCACTAAGACAATAAGAACATAAAAGACTCACTCAAATATCCACCGTATCAAATGTATATTGTTTGTGACAAGGCAAAGGATAAGTCGTGAGCAGGGCATAACTCTATTTATAGGAGATATGTCCATTAGTGACGACCACTGTCTGTCTCTGCTCAGATGTAATTGGCTTGTAGGTTTACCGACTTGGTTGAATTATCTCTCCGTTATACTGATATGAAACATGGCTCTATATGATGTAGTATGTTGTGACTACTGTGACGGTGTCTCCGTACTGATTTCACCCTTTAAGTGCCTAAAAGTCTGAGAAGGCAAGGTCATGGCTGCATACGTGTCTGACTAAACTAATGTATGAGTCAACAGTGTGATCTCACTCTGTTTGACCGCGGCTTTTTACAGAAGAGATGTGAGACTTAGCATTGAGAGTGAGTGTGGAGTAAGGTCAACTGCACCAGATGAGATCATTGTCTGTAAATGTACTCAGGGGAAGGCAACATGGCGGACATGACACATTGTGAAATCACTGTTTTATCCAATTCCACACAGAGATGACCTCATCTTTATTCCACACAGCGTAGCAGTAAAGCATTTAAATGGAATGATTTGAATTGCATGTAACTGTACTTTAACAGCTTTATCTCGCAGTGAACATGTAATACATATGAGGGACACAGAGAGGACCTTGTACATGTAAGAGTCAAAGAATAGCCTTTATACTGCAAGCACTACAACTAAACTGAACCTATTTTCACACTAGCTACAATATAAGAAGTTTTCAGATGGATGCGAGGTCACCCTGAGGTCAGGTTAGGGCTTGCGTGCTGAGCTGAGTTGTCCTGGTTGAATTCTGTGCTCCCTTGTGTATCTCACGCCCCTCTCTACCTCCTTATTCCCTGTGGGCCTTGGTGGCCTTGGTGTGGAGATGCCAGCCTGTCTGCTTGCATTTCCCTTGGCACAGGGGTGGCAGCTGGGGGCCTGGCTGCCCTGTCTGCCTCATAGTCCTTGCTGTATCACACACATGCACAGTGTCTCCATTCACAGCTTGCAGCCAGACCGGTGTCAACGGTGCGCGGGTGCCAGGGGTAGCATGCTTCACGGGAGGGAGAGGTGCAGGCCGGGAGGGGAGGGGAGCGAGCTCTCAGACAGCCAGATGCTGCCAATTAACTTGTGCGGCCGCCACAGGGCTGTAGGGAGCGAGTCTGGCACCTGTGCCTCCAGCCCCTCCCAAAACTCACACATGTTCAGCACACACTGGCTCTTATGGAGGATGACAGGCGGCCAGCCAGAGAGAGGGAGGAGCCCCTGAAGCCCAGACCTCCCAGAACTGCTGCTGACCTTTCTTAAATAAAGGGCACTTTTCACAATAAACAGCAACAGGTTGGCAGCATAAGATGACTGTGTGTGGATGTGTTTTCCAGGCCAGCCTGTGCCGCTGATTATCCTAGACACAAGAAATTACTGGCTATTACAGAGAAGAGCCGCTGGCAACTGCAGCCAAGACCACATATCCTTAAAGGCTCACAACAATCACAAACAACAAACATCCGCTGGTCACAAATAATGTGATTCTATTTCAAAGTTGATTTTTGTTGGGAAGGATAGGTCTGCATTTGACTCATCCTTTGGTGGGCAAACAATTGCAGAGCAGCAGTCATTGAACCAGGATCAGATATAGCTAGTCGCAAAACTGTAAAGAAACCTTTTGACGATTTTCTGTTTTTCTCAATGTATGTTCAATTAAGATAGTGGACAGGTGTGAAAAACACTTACATGACAATAACTTTGGTTCTTGCCACAAGCTCAGTACTTTAAACCTATCTTTGGCTTATGTGACCCGAAACAGTCCAGCACAAAATAATTTTTCTTCCACACAGTTCATTTTAAAAGAATCAATATTTGATACAGCCTCTCACAAACAAATAGCCTCGTCGAGTGACACAAAGTGAAAAGGAAACTAAAGCTCCTTTGGCTTTTGGGAAGAGGATGGATGTGTAGCCTTGTGCCAGATATTTGTCAATAAGAAGCTCACAGTCTGACACAAGACAAATATTCCTCACTGAAAAGATTTCTGCAAGCTCATGAAAAGAGTCAATCTCTCCCCAACTGCAACTTTGCGTTATTCTCTAAATCAGTCGATGGTTTGGTCACACTTTACTACTTGGTGCCATACTTTGTGCCAACAAATTACAAGCACAGCTCGTCCACAATGACACCCAGGCTCATTGGGGACCCTGTCCATCAGACACGGCCTCTTCAGCGCTGCTCTGACTGACAGACGACTTGTCACGGAAGTAAATGGCAGAATATTTTAGTGCACATTGAACGAACAGAGAGAGACAGAGAGAGAGAGAGAGGGAGACACAGAGAGAGAGGGAGAGACAGAGGTACTGGTCCATTACACCAGAAAGCTAAATCATTCGATCCGCTAGAGATCACAAGACGCCATTCACATTTACACACATGTTTTAGTTGAGCTGTGCACACAAACAGATGATCCAAATCCAGAAGAAAGATTCAAGGCTGGATCAATGCTGGGCTCTGCTTATTGGTCTTAATTGAAGAAATGGAGCTATGGGAACAAAGGAACATTATGACCTTTTGGTTGTCTGGATACACAGAGAGCTAATAAGACATAGTCACATTGTATCGTACCATTGAAACTGTCTAAATGGATCAAAAGCTGCTTCTCATAGGAGCCATATGCAAATGGTTCACAGAGGGAGAAAAACAAACCCAACACATAATTGACTAGCCTTGCCATGTTTTTGTCAGTGAATGGCAATTTTCACTCTCCTGTCGAGTGCATGCTGATTATTCTATCAGACAAACAGAGGAGCATGCGATGAAAAGATTGGCAGCGCCTCACATGCTGGTGCGGAGAAATGGCCTGTCCGTCTGTCTTTTTGTTTTCCACATTTTCTTCTCTTCCTTCATCTGTGGCTGCGTGTTGGAGTCAAATACCACTTGTCAGGAGAGTGTTTGGACTGACATGAGATAAGAACCGAGCATCCGAGTAATGCCTCAATGCTGCTGCGGTGATAGGAAATATACAGGGCTAGGAAGGATCTAATGAAAGGTGCTGTATATATAATAGAACAACAGGAGAACAGCAGGAACCAATAGTTATAAGCTTCCAAAGAGGGAGGACGGACTATACGTACAGTTGATATTTTTTTTTTTTTTTTTCATTGAATGTGAGATACAAGGGTTTTGTCTATTGACCCTGGACTTCAACAAAAAAAATCATGTGGAGATCTGACCATTAAATCTCAGAAATGTTGTTACAAGCATAATACATTGCTGGCATGTCTTGTCTTTACTCACTTGTGTTTATTTTAGTTTTACTAAGATCACCTAAGTATAAATATGTAAGTTGCTGCATGTTCTGGGTTATTGGAGAAGCGGCTTGGTGGCTGAGTGGCTAGCACTCTTGTCTCACAGAAAGAAGGTTTTGGGACTGGTCTGGGTGGGTTTCTTCTGGGCACTCCACTTTCCCCCCTCAATCCAAATCATGCACAATAGGCCAAATCCTCTAGTAAAGTTGGTACTGACTGAGCCTAGATCTGGAGATGGTTCCCATTGCTCTCAACAGGGTGCCCCACTGGGATTGAAGGAAAACTATAAAGTGTACCTTGATAGAGGATAGAGGAACATAGATTATAATGTTAGTCATGTACAAAGAATTTGTTATCAAAAAAAAAAAAAAAAAAAAAAAAGATTTGTTTATCCAAGCACAGCAAAAAAGTCCAGCATTAGCTGAAGGGTAGCCACTGGTAGAAGAAGAGCCTTGAACTGGTGCTCGCTGTGAGGTGGTGCTTTTGAAGAGACAGCACAAAGGTAGAGGCTGAATTGAAAGTCTTTGAGGATTAAATTTCCAAGAAATTGATTTGTGCCATAATCAGATGGCTGCCACCAGAAGCTGAAAGGGTTAATGTGAATCTACTGCTGCTCAACAATCCCTGTTGTATTTATTATATTTCCTCACTTGTAGTTTTGCTCAGTCGCTTCCACAGTGAAATGAACACACTCCCGAGCACGCACAAAGCGATTATTACCAAATGTACGTCCGCTTGCTTGTGCTGCTCCCACAGGGAAACTAGCTGTACCGCTCCTCCACTCTCATTTTTCATTGTCTGCTTATGATGCCCCATGTGTGCTCACTGACTTTCATTTAACCCATTGGAACACACTCACATGCATGGCTGATGCGCCCCCCTCCTTATTGAGTTCTTCTTACACACACGCACACACAAAATCTCCCCTCTTCAGAGCACTATATTGCATTATAGTGGCCAAAAGCAAGGCGTGTCCCACAGGATACAGTGACTTTTACTGTCTGTGCTGGAGGAACGCCAAAGCTAAAATACTGCATTCTCACAGCTATAGAACCCCATTTGCAAACCCAGCAGTAAACATTTACTACTTAGACATATATATCTATAAAATAAATGTTTCTGCAGTCCCAAAGATGCACAGTGACCCACAGCCCTCACACGACCATTAAAGCTGCAGCCCAAGGACGGCCACAGCAAAGCAGACAGCCACACCAGGCACTACAAAGACAACACAATTTCACCTCTTATCTAAAAGACAAGCAGCTCCGACTCCTCCTGAACGGTTGAAGATATCAGACCTTTTATTAGTGATGTTTTCAAATGACACCAACATGCATTTTGGAGACAATTAACTGCTAATTATACGGGAACCTTTAAACAAAAAAAAAAAAAAACAAAAAACAAAACACCCAACCACATTCAAAATCTACCTTCTATTAGTTTGACTTCTTGCCCACTCATCTATAGTGGCCTCAGCTCTTCAAGACAAAAGGATGACAAAAGTTCATTTTAAGTATTTTTCTTTTTGATCATTTTGCAACGACACTATAACTGCTGCAGAGCCCTTTAGCCCACAGCCTGAGTTAGCATGTGCGATGTATGGAGCGGGCGTGTTTGTGCCATGAGCTGATAGATGTGTTCTGGGTCTGCTGTGTGATTGAAACCCCTCCTCACCATAAAGCTGTCGCACTTGTGATGGAGTCAGCGGGTCATTTTATGCATCACACCTGTCCCCTGCTCTCCTCGCGCTGACACCCAATCAAACTGCAAAATGGACAGATTTGTTTTCCAGACCTTGAAAGGGGCACGCGCTCAGGGTTGAATTTCTGGATGTGGGGTGCATATGTGAGGAGTGAATTTTAAAGATGACAACTGAAAAAAAGACTGTTTTTGTGGTTAATACGAGATGAACTCAAATATTACTCAAAACAAGGAACACGGAAAATGGGCCATGCTTTCACCTCAATACATTTTTGCAGTAACCAATTTCTGACATCTGCGAAGGTGTTATTAATGACTGATGTGTTGCTTTTCATAATTTTTGAGCCATTAAATGAGCTTGTCAGTGCATTTACACTTGAACACATTACATGCAAATTCAGACTAAACTGGGACTAAACCCAGAACTAAACCTGGACTAGTCTAGACCAGGACTATCAAGACCAAGCGAGGTTTACATGTGCTCAAACCTGGACCAAACCTGAACAAACACACTCTGTATTACATAAATTATGTGTTTATAGCTAGATAAACTCAAAAAAATTATTATTCAATATTATTAATATTAACTAATTAAAATACTGCTCAGTGTCCACATACAAAAAAAAAGCAATAAGGCTGTTACGAAAATAGGCAAGTAAATATCAAATGTTGTTGAAAACAGTAATTTAAAGCTACAACAAACAAGGTAGCTTTAAACAATAGTTGTGTTAGATAGGTAGAAATAAGGTAAAATGTAGTTTGGCTTTGTCAATCATCAAAACTGGCAGGCAGCTCGCCAAAATGAGTCCCTCGTTTACCCAGCAAAAATGACCAAAATGTTTTATTCAGTTAACCTTGTACTTAACCCGTCCTCACAGAACAGGTCATCCCACTCCCCAAAATAAATATATAAAGAAATACCTAAAAAAGGAGGCGAGACCCTGGCTGATTGCACCGTAATCTTCGACTGGCAAGACAAATGACATCCATTCCTGTGCGGTGCCTTTAATCAGCTTGTGATAATTAACGCCACACTCCATTGGCCAAACAAATATCTTTGTCAAGGTGCTCGTTGCCGTACAAGTTCTTCTGGTGTTCTTGTAGACAAGCTAACAAGGAAGTCTTTAATTGCCTTAATATTGTGTAGCAGCAACTTTACAGCCTATACCACGGTCTTTGTTACGGTTACTGTATCACTTGCAATGTGGAAAAAACAGGGTTAATGAGACATACAGACAGATTCATTTACAGATCCAGAAGTACTACTGATGGAGCTTTAAAATTTGAAAGATAACAAAAAACAACCTACAGCGGTTTTGAGGCTCCATGAAAATAGCCTTTACACTTATAAACTATTGCAGAACAGGACCAGTGCCTTCGCAGAGGTCCACAAAGTTATTCTGGTTTTCAATATTCTACTTTATTTCAGCCTTTTGTTCTCAATACAAGTTTATTTGTTCATAGACTAGCACACGGGCTCGTCTACTACACAGTATTGTATATTACCTCATTCTTCGTTCCTTCTTTCAAACAAGTACATAAAATATTTCATCAGCGGGACCAGTGGGCAGCAGTGGCATCAGACTTTAATAAAGTGAACGACCTTGCGGGATTGCAGTGGGGGATAGATTAAGTTTGCCTTCCCCTTCCCCAGCCACCTCTATGGGCCTTCTTATCACACACTGGCTTTACTTAATTACCTGCTTTAATTCTCACATTCCTCTAAAATGACCCCCTTGCCGAGACCAGACAAGTTGTTTTAATTAAACAAATGAATATGTCGCTTATCGGCCCGGGATCGGCACTCGCGTTTGTCACAGTAACCGTCGGTGCTGATGATCATGTTATCTGGGAGTTGGCCAGGGTTTGCACCACACGAGGAGGAGAGAGGAAGGGAGAGCCTGATGCTATCTGCTACTGTGGAGATACGGGTGATCACAAACAGGCCCATTAGATAGAGCAGACATGTCCACTTAGTCACATAGTAATCTGATGAGCTCTATAATGTGGCATGGTTGCTCGAGTAAATGGTGGTAAAAGGTTTTCTACTAAAGCTGAGAAAGAGAGGCCTGAAAGTGTGTGGGATTAGACAACAGTAAATTCAATAAGAAAGACTACTGATTTGCCAGTTCCTCCGTATCAACCAAGTTCTCCAAACACTCAGTTTAAAGGCCTGCAAGATTAATTGCGACGCAATCTACATCGAAATTTGAATGGATGCAATTAGCACCAATTTCCCCCACAAACAACAACATTTCAGTGTTTTCGTCAATTCTTCTGGACTGATTTAAAATGTGAACTTTGAAAAGAATCCTATTATTAAAACAAAAAAAACGCAAATCAAGTCACAATTGCAACACTAGTCACAGAAATCGAAAGGAGATATTTTACCTTCAGCCCTATTTGTTCATTGTTTATAATTTTACTTCCCGGTACCAGTCAAAACATAGAGTTAATAAAGGCAAACCTCAACAAAAATTCTTTTACACAAGTTAAATGAATGAGAACTAGCAGAAAAATGTGTGCTCCTTGCTTTTTGTCTATTGCATTGAATTTTGTGTATCTTTCAGTGCATTGATTCCTTTTCAGAAAAGTTTATTCAGTTTTCAATCAGTTTATTCAAACCTTTTTTCTGTGTAAAGTGAAGATGAATATTTACTATGCATATTATCCTACCAAACTAAGTCATAATTCGAAACTCTACTACTCTATAACTCTACTCTATCTCACCATGTCAGCTTTATGTGTTACTGTACCAGATGAGCAGCAAAATGACATAGACTGACCACAACTACTACTACAACTACCTGAGTGTATATCATTTTAGATCAATAGAAGAACTATTCCATTCTCCTTCATCTTCAGTCACCATCTTTGTCTAAACTAGTGGAACAGTAAAATTCTCCTACATTTAATATTAGCAGCATATAATATAAAAAAAATAGTACCTTATTTCAGTTTCTTTTGGTTGAATAGGAAAATAGTTTACCAATCACTCTTAAAGCCGTAGACAGTGGCCAACTTGTTTATGGGAAATATAGGACAATTTCAGCGTGTGCCGAGGGTTCTTGTGCAGCACTGCCTGACCAAATTTAATGGGAGAAGTGTCAGAGAAGCCATTATACCAGCAGGGGCACGCACAGTCCTATTACATATGGCTGCTGGCTGCTAATGTGTATTAGCAGGAGACAGAGGAAGCAAGGTGAAGATAAGTGATTTTGCAGTAGCTGGATAAGTAGGACACAGGAGGGAGGGAGGGAGTTAGTGAGGGGGGCAGAGGATGGACACCACTGTCAGGGCAATTTCACTCCTGTTTATTATAGTTACACAGCAAAAGATGCCATATAGTCCCAACCTGGCCAACAGTTGTGCACGATTGTACAATGTAAAAAAAATACCTAGAGAGAAATTAAATACGAAGTTGTATTCACACTTTCATTCACTTGCTCATTTAAAATTTCCCAAATTGTAACGGGGAATAAACAGCAAGAGCCATATAAAGATTTCTAATATAGAATCGTGGTTGTTTTTTAAAGTAGCACCGCTTCAGGGCCAGAAACTGACCAGCATCCAACATATCCAATACAACAAAGTCAATAATATCACTGATGGAGATGACATCTGAGCAATGGACCTAATTATGTAAAATACAAAAGTCTCTCTGAACATACTGCAAAATATGATTTTTGCTGTATGACTGCATCAACAGGGTATAGAACTAACCAGCCCAGCAAAAAAAAACAACAAAAAAAACAACAAAAAAAACAATAAATTGGCAATGATGACCTATTCTTAAATTCTGTTATCCCCCCCAAAAAATTTACTTTTGTTCTTTTCAACTCTTTGCAGACCTCTTCCATAGGAAAAGGGTCATTAATAACTTACTGTGTAAGCCAGTGTTGTTAAAAAGACATTGTTCTTTTTTTTGACAGTAAACCTCAAAGCTGTGATGAATCAACCAAGTCAAACATATCCTCCACAAACCTCCACAAACTACCACATACAGATGGGCAAAATGTTTTTTAGAAAATACAAAAAAACGTGCCTCCACCATCCATATTCAGATGCCATCACTGTGGACCTCAGATTAGTGCTTTGTCTGTTGACATTCTGGGTTTTACAACAGCGCAGCTGAGCGGCTGATTGCACTGACATGTCAGGCCATAATGCAGGAAGCAGCAGGCCCATGAGTAGATTGGACAGCATTGTTCACTAAATAACGAGATCTGTCTCCTCTCCACCTCTTTAATTATCTTCCTCAGTTATAATTACACACGTGAGGTCCAGGGGACAATCACTATTTTCTTCTTCTGTCTCTTGGCTGAAGTTAGATGAGATAGACACTGCACACTGCACTGACACAGGCTGATGGTTATGACAGTAACACTATTTGCATACATTGATTAGCATGAGCGCTAAACACAGGGATTGTGTTTTAAATAGGTATTTACCGGTAATATCACAGAGCTACTATATTGTGTGTCTGGGAAAAAAGGGTGCTTATGGTGCAAAGTTGAGCCTAAGCTCAGAGTAATTGTTCTTTAAAAATCCACATTATTAGAAGCCATAAACAGCTGACACTAGAGGCTTTCATTAAGAATTGTGCTGGACCTGGGGGTCTTTAAGCAACCTTGTAATTCAGTCTTAATGAAGCTGATGAATAAATGATTTGAGCAGTGCGCATGAGGAGTCTGATCCTCACCGGTGGGGATACGGGAGTCCCCCATTGCTCCTTTGGAACCTGGGTATATTTGTAGTCCACTCCTGTCCTTTACCTTTGACCTCAGCTCCCCTTCAGTCTGAAATGCTAATCTCCTCTAAAACTGATTCTCTGGGATACTGGCATTGGCAGACAGGGTCTGACTCATTCCATCATAAACCACATGGCAGCAGCCTGCGCGCTCACAGGCCTGCACACACATTCTGACAGGTCATATTATTATGACAATGATTATTTTCAATCTTATTGTTTTTCTTAGCTGTGACTTCAAATTGAAGCTAAAAGCAGCTCTCAGAGATCATGCATTCCTACTCTCTGCGCCTGAAAACAAAGATGACAGTAATAAAATGGAGACACAATTGCTTTTTCATTTCATTTCCATCGGGAAATCAGGCTGGGGGACAAATACAGGAGCTGTAATAATAAGATATAAGAAAAGAGCCTATGGCTGTTTTTCCCTGGACAGACCACATGCAGAGGCTGCTGTGGTCAGAGTGGCTCCTTAAGGCCATACAGTATTGGACAAGGAGGTTAAGTGGCAGAAAAAAAAAAAAAAACTGGACTGAAAGCGTAGATCATATGTGACGGATGAGACAAGCACCTGCTGAGATGGACAAATGCCAGTTAATCAGGCCCAGCCTTCAGAAGAAGAGCGTCTGGTTAACATAATTCTACTTAACCAGGGTTCCTTTTGCTCCAGTACATCAGTGGATGTGGTGCCATGGTTATATTGCTCATTACTGGTGCACATAGAGCAGCTATCTCCACATGAACATCTGAGTTAATGGGCCACAATAAAGACACCACTGTCTTCATTTTATGGCTGACTTTTCTAATGGCCTACTTGGCTCCCATGCCTCTCTCTCAAAGGAGCAATCTCAGTCTCTTTAAGACCTGGGATATTCTTCAGCACAGTGCTTCCTCCTGCCCTATGCCTCCCTCTATCCATCCTCACCACCCCCACCTCCTCAGCTCTGAGTGCGATGTCAGGAGCCAAGACTTGCCCAGGGCCTTTCCACTGCCTTTAGTTTCATTAGTGGGCCCCAGATGCTTAGCTGCTTACAGAATTATGAAGGGCCGGAGCCAAGCGCCTCCAGATGGGGCCTATCTATATTCAGATGAGCCGTTTCCTCACATTCGGAGCAATCGGGCTCTCATGTCCTACGGTGTCGTCAACAAACACGCTGACAAGCGCAAACACAGACAGCACAAACAGATGCGGGCGTGCACACAGGGCTGCAGAGAGCACGGAGCACACACACAACATGGACCATCCGGACACAACACATTGTTCTCTTTATGAGAAAACAAACATGGCGCCACTGCTGTCTGTGTCAGCTTAAGCTTTTAATGTTGTCTAGTACAGAATGTGACACACCATTTTAAATAAGCTGGAACATTCAACCGCAGTAAGAGTTAGAAGTGTATGTTATCATTTACAATCTATGTTTGACAAATCTGGTTTAACTGTGGAATAACAACAAAGCTTCCATGCCACTCTGGGTATACAGCAAGACATGAACATGATAACAGTAACAGCATCAAGGTCACTGTACTTGTCATTTGTATTTTTGTTTAATTTTTAGGGTTGTCAAAAGTATTGAAAATCAGATATTAATCTAAACTAGTTAATCACTTGAACAAAAAGTATCAATACTAAAAACATCTCCCTTTCCTTAATAGTTTTAAAATTATCTTGAGATATATTAGAGCTAGTATTTCACCACATGGAAACAAATACAAAGTACTATTGTTCTTTTTTTATTATTGTGGTATAGACTACCAAGGCTTTTACTTATTGGAATTGAGTTTTAAACAAAGCAAAAGTTAATATATGTCAAATAAAGTAATTCACACTTCACTAGATAAAACATTTTACATGGGCCAACTCGAATATCAGCTAATTCTACAATGTAATAAAGAGCCTGATAAAGAGCCGTACTTTGCTGACCACAGAGAGATTGGGTTGTTTAGCTAGTGCACAGATATGCACCTACTGCACACACTGTCCTGATATGTCCCGTTAATACCAGACAGCATGGCTTTGTGGAATTTCTGAGATACCCATAATCCTTTAGTTGGAGTCAGAGGTCAACTCACCATCGTGCTGAGCAAACCAATAAGGTTTTACCAGCCTACAGCCAACAATAACCCCCTGACACCTCAGTGTTTTCTGCCCAGCACGCACAAACACCACTGATAGACTTCTGTTACATGCATAACAGTACAATGTTAAGTGCCGAGATATTTTTTTGCATCCTGGAGTCTCATCATAAACATATGGCATTCTTGCTATAATTTTAATATAAGACTTGTCAGCACAGCATGCGTCTGACTTACAGTACAGTAACCAGAGGACTGTAGGCTGCAGGAAAAAGTGCAACGCCTCATGCAGTTCATTAGAAGATGACACAACCAATTTGTAGCCGTGCCTGCTAAAATCGCCCAAATCTCCCCTGACAAAAGCGTTTAGATGAGAGTGCTGGAAGGCCGGCCGACACTGACATGCGTACCGGGGCTGTAAAGGGGAAAATGAAGTGCCTTTTTAATTCTGCTCCAGGCAAACATAAAACTGTCCAGGTAAGTCATTTGTGGGCTGAATGAGCATCGAAGAGCCAGAAGCAACTCTCCTCTGTGTGGCAGCAGCTCTCAGTCACTCTCCTATAGACGTACTCTTTCTCTGCTTAAATCCCCACACACACATGCACTGCTATAGCACAAGCCCACACCACAGTCTTATCCTCATCTAGAAGATTATTAATCTATTTGTTACATTTGGTGCCATTATTTTGCTCCCATAATCCTCTTTCACTTCCTCTGGCAGCTGCCTAATGAGTTTCTGTGAACAAGGAGGCTGCATGTGCTGCTGATGGTTCAGATTGGCTCCTCTCCCTGTTCCTCTCTCTCCTTAATTCCCCTGCTCTTTCCGGGTTTGTCCTACACACAAAATGAGCAGTCTGACATAGAATTAACTATGGGGAAATTGAAATTCACTGCACCACATAACACTATATCTAACTGCTGCTTATTAATACAAAACCGTTTAACTTGTAACTTTAACCACAAGCTTTAAAGTCTATTTTACACACTGGATGACATAAAATAGGACATGCACCACCTCCATAGTGTAGCGGTTTGCCTAGAAATAAATGAATGAAATGTAATGAATAAGAAACTATTTAGTATATCATGCAATTGAGAATATTACAAACATATACCAAAGCCCACAATTTGTTGTTGCCAATGTTTTGTGACAACTGCAATAATAGTTTGAAATTTAATACCACAAAAATATAACCAGAGCTGTCACAGATTTCAGCATGAAAAGCGCAAACTTGGCTTGGTTGTCTTAACAATAACTTTTTTGTGTGTAACCGAGGATAACTACAGTACACCTTAATAAGCCTTAATAAAGCACAAACAGATAAATCATAATGAACAAATAGTTGTTGTTTTTTTTTAGGAGTAACTCGTAACTTAATTAACAGGTTAAAAGACACATATTATGCATTCCTGTGGCTTTAATTCCCTTTTAAACATCTCACTTTGGGATTAGTAATTCACATTTTCTAATTTAAACTAATGTCTAGATTTAGAAAACACCCTTTATAAACTGCACCTCTGTTTCCAATTAGGAACTCCCTCTGCCGTAAGTAATGAATGAACACTATGCTGTGCTAATATAGCCATGCATTCTTTGTGAACACAATTTGACCACAGAATGTGTCTGGTGATGGTTTATGAAACCTCACCTGAAAAGTCTGGATATTTACCTCTGATGCAACAATCCAGGCAAAATGCAAGTTGAGCATTTTTAAGAGCTCAGAGAAGACAACTTTGGATTAACGGGTTAATGAAATAAGCGTGAATGAAGTAAAATACAATTCCAGGTGTGTTTTTGATGAGGGGATAACAATGCAACATGATTACAAGCTAAACAAAATCAAAAATTTATCACCTTTAGATTTTCACCTTTATGGTTAGGGTATTGATTAAGATGCTAAGCCTGAATGATTCTTATTAAACTATTTCTTTATTTATACTAAGCCTTTGTTCATGCTTTATTGAGGCTAATTTAAGTGTTTAGTATATAAAGTTTTACCAGAAAATGTAGCATAGAAGAAAGTATGGGCCTTTTTCATATACCTTTGCATATAGAAGGATATTCATGAGTTTGTTCACTTAAATACTTCCTCTTTTCTCAAATATTCACTTAGACCCATAAATCACTCACTTCCGTCCCTGGATGTGGCTGAACCAATGACAGATAATTAGACAGGTACTTTTCTGCTGCTATGGCATTTATTAAAAGATTTTGTATGCCTGCCTTACACCGCAGTCTATGTTGACAGAGAGGGAACATCATATATAACATTTTTAATCAAAAAATCATTCATGAAAGCCATACACCAGATGATTGCAGCGGTACAAATGCAGCACGGAAACAACGTTTTTAAATTAAACTGGCACAGAGGCGGAGGAGGATGCTGCAGGGAAAATGTAGCAGCCATAAAAGACCCCTTAAAGTGAAGCAAAGAAAGATAGATGTGAGGAGACAGTAAGGGTAGTCTCTTGAGAAGGACTATACATGTGTAAATCCTCACTACTCTGTTGTTTAGGTATAATTACTTCAAGCTGAGCAAAGAGGGCATTGCCTGAAACTGCAATTTGTGCTTAGTATCAATAAAAGACAAAAAGTACATGGGGAATAAGTGCAGTTCGATAGCTTTGAACACCCCTCCAGTGAGACTATATTGTGATTTATAAGAGCCACACATTCCAAAGATGCACTGAGGAAAAGATGTCACAGTTTGTGAATGGGGGTCGCCGGTTTAGAAATGAATTGTTAGTCGCGGTTTTATTGCTCAAATTAGCCGTGTCAGTCCTTGTCATCTTGCCCTTAATTAACAAGCGTTCAATTTGTCTATTAATTAGCCAGAGCTATTAGCTATTTGACACCCCTCCCAATTTTGTGACAATTAAACAGGTCTAGTATTAAAATGCAAAGCTAATTGTGCAAGTGATTGGACATCGGTGAGCTAAGGCACTGGAGGTCTACTGGCTCGCACATCTGGGTGATCCATGTTTGCCTGGGATCCAGACTGGTATCTCTCAGTCTGGTCACCACCTTGACCAAACCTCAGGCCAAACTCACAAAGCCGTGCAATCTGGTTTGCTTATTTACGTGAAGCATGGGACACAAACAAGCTCATTGGTCATCTGTTATTATCTTATGTTTTATTGGTTTTGGTCCCCTGTGATCTTTTTTATTGTTTGTGTTCCTGACTGGGAAATCCACCTGTCAGTCAGGCCCATTTGAACCCAGCAGATACAACGACTATCCAGACTCACATCTTTGTAAAATATAGGGGAAGTCTCTAGGACCAGACAGAAGTCAAGGTTAATTTCTAGAATAATATAATTTTCTGTAAATATAACATACAAAAACATATACATGATTGGAACCCTATACATGTCCATTGTTTGTCCTGGTTTGAGGTGGGTATTCTAGGTGTAGATTCCTCCTCCAAAGTATGCAGAAGAGAAGGAGATGGCATACAAAGATCTCTAAGCCTTCCTCTGGCCAGAGACTGTGCCAGGCCTTAACAAGAGACCAGGGATCCACGCACCACAACCAAGCTGACTGACAGAACAATTACTGCTAACACACAGCGTGATGGAGAGGCGCACGTCTCCAAATAGAATTTCACCACTGTGTTGCATCACGCACTTACAGAAGGATTCCAGAGGAAAAACTAAATTGACCTGAGAAACTGATTGACTGGTCGGCACGGCTGTCTCCACGCTTAAAGGCACTCCTGAGTTTTTATGTTGCCTCCATAAAAACACAGGGAAAGCATTTACCCTTGAACAAGGTTGGGTGGGTCTGACTTTCTACGCAATGTTTGGCAGCCATTTCCTTGTGCGCAGGGTGTTCATCTGCCTGCTCAGTTAGAGGTGTGAGTATTTTTAATCACACACACCTACTGACTGGAGAAGAAAGGGGAAGTTAATTAAAAGAGGCAGCACTCATCAGGACATTTCCAAGTATAAATCATAGGTTTAATAGCCTGGAAATGATGGGAATACATGGCTTTGTGTCCCCACATGCTAGAGCCAAAGTCATAACATCTTTGTTCAGCTGTGAGGCTGTGCTTTTTGGAATACTGTGAGGATTTAAACAGGAGGTATGCAACATCAAACTGATGATCAAAATAAGAATGCAAACTGTAAAAAAGATTACACAGTGGCATTCCTACTTATACATAGGCACTATATTACAGAATCTAACGATGTACGATGGTAATACATAGGTTTAAGATATGTCCAGGGATTCATATGTGCCTCGATGTGAGCAACATAGTCCATAAAAAATATCTGGGCTGACCACCATTACAGGCTTAAAAACATCAGCAACTGAAAAGAAAGTAGGGAGTAAATCAGACATTGTACAGGAAAGGCTCCTATCTCTGATGCACAATAGTTACATATATCTATGCTAACCGTATAGAATACAGAAATAGCTAACATAGTTAGTTATGGTTTTATTCAAAACATATAATTAAACATAAAGTTGGCTGATGTCTAAGGCAGTTTCATTTGCAGTTCTTGATGGACTGGTCTCATGCAGCATGGCGGCCATTACCCACCACCATTCTGGCCCCCAACAGCTGCAATACACCACGCTCCCTGACTTTCTAATTAGCTTATCTGCGAATAGAAGTACACCAGGCAATTCTATGCTCTAGCAGGCTGACAACGAGCGGCCAGTGGGGCTGAGCTGGTGCCTACAGTGCCACCAAGGGAGCCATTGTCTTCTGCACATTAGAACAAGGAAAAATGGATATTTCTGTCTCAGAACTCAACTCCCTGCACTCCCAATTGCTTAAGAGGGTGAAAAGTCATACTATTTATCAAAATTAAAGTTGCATTTTAATAATTATAATGATTTATACACACAAACTTTTCCAAAGTCTTCAGGCCAACAAATGATAAAAGCAATTCTATTTATTTTGTGTACTCTCACCTGGAAAACTTATATTGAATGTCAGGTTGAAACCGCCTTACAAAGACACCTTAATAGCACCAACGAAGCTATAAAATATGACAAGGCACATTATGTGAGAGCAAGTGGACCCCAGTATTTACCCAAGGGGCTTACTGAAGTGTATCTATCTATCATTTCGGTGAGCTCAGAGCAGAGCTATTTCTCCTTTTGTTTGATGTGTCTGCGAACTAAATAAATGTTGCCATTAATCTGTCTCCGATTTCACAAAGCAACACCGTCCCTTTTTAATTGGATCATCTATTATTCATTATTTATCAAACATGGATCCTGGGCTACGGCTAAATGTCAGATGATAGAGGATTTGAAAAGAAATTCACTAAAACAAAAAAGGAAGAAAACTACAAAGAAATATAAGAAATACAAGGATATGTCTAATTTTACAATAATTCCAAAACAACAATTCCAAAAATAAACCTTTTAAAGAAGAACTATTGTGCTAGTGTCTGCTCTATAGCTATAATCTAAAGCTATGTCAAAGAAACAAGTCCACTGACTTCATCATTAGAAAACTGCAGTACCCAATAAGAGGTGACATTGCCCTAAACGTCCTGACAGCAAAGAGTCGGCACCTCCAATGGTTAGCTGCAGATAAAGCTATTGAACGGCGGATTGTTGTTTTTTTTTTTTCATTTGTATAAAAATGACTATGCAACCCGAACGAATGAAGTAGAATGAAGTAGAACAAAGCAAGTACAGAGCATTGGGCATCTGATAGTGGTATAGTAGATCGGCAAAATGGCATTTTGAAAATAATTGATTAAAGATAGCTCATACATGCACGAATCACTTCAAATACAAATTTAAGTGAGTAAATGGTGAGGGGGAAAACTATAACATGGTTAAAAGCTCTAAAAAGTGGATTTTGCATAATAGGTCTGCTTTAACTAAACTGGCATTGAAGTGCTGATCAATTCCTGGTTTTGATCATTAGCTGAAAGTCTCTCTCAACTCTTCACCCTCATTTCATGCTGCTCACTGCCCTGTAAAAAAGTCAAAAAAAGAAACTGACCAGGTATAGATATACAGCAACATCTACTCAACAAATTGCATTGTGTTTTAAAGCTGGCGTATCACAGCCTTTATCCAGACTGACCCTGGACAGCGGGAGTGACTTGTACTGAGGGCACAGCTTCTTCCTCCACCTGTAGCGATGAACATGGAGGTTAGCGCTGATCCTGCCGAGCCCTGTGGCGACCAAAAGCCAGAGAAGCCACAGCCTCAAGACACAAGGCACCTGCACTGAGCGATAAAGGCTTCAACTGCAGGGCTAACACTGACAATTCTGATGATAGATTCAGACATGCAGGCAAGCCAGGGTGGAACTGTCCTCCCTGTCTCAAGTAATCTCCCCTTCTAGTACATTTTCTCCCCTCTGTCTCTCCGGGCAGCGCCTTTATCGTGTCCTGTGTGAGTTTGGATCAGACAGGCCAGAGCTCTCTACTTTTCTGCCATTTTTATTTATTTCATATCTGTAACTGTCAGGAAGAAGATTGCTACTTTAGAAGCTGTCTGGGCTTTGTTGTTGCTCATGGAAAGTCAAATAGCAGGTCTTGTGTTAAAAGCATCTTGACCACTTTTGGGGACACAAACAATGAGGGAGGCAGCAGACAGTTGAAAATGGTGGCATAAGTGCTGGGGACATGACGCCTCTCGGATGGGGCAGTGCTGAGCGGAGCATTTAAAAGCATATTAGCTTGGGGAGGTAAATGGGATTGGGCCTGGTGATGGTACCCCCTGCTGTGTCTGTCACTTAAACACCTATTTACGAGAGCTTAGTGAAACATAAACATGGCCAAGCAGCCATGAGGGGCACATTTAAAAGAGCTTGGGGACTTAAATGACCCAGAAAGGCAAGCACACAGATTAAAACATGTGAGGAGATTAAGTCCTAGACTGCGACTGCTACCGTGCTAAATGACTTATTTCTTATTATTGTTATTTAACTGCATTTGCAAAGAGTGTTTTTAAAGTAACATTTGTATATTCAAAATACAATCGCTTCACACAGTCTCCTCTTTACCTCAGCTCAGACAGTATAACTGCTTCACCTGAGAATAGCAGCACTTTATATTAAGTGCTTGCCAGCTGCACTCTAAATGTTTGTCAGTGTGAGACAAGAGCGTGGTCATATCAAAAGAAAATGGGTGCAAAGTTGAAAGGCCACTTCACACAGAGAAAAGACAGCACAGCGGCAGAATGCAGCTCTGTGCCATTTCATCGACAGCAGTTCATCTCTCCTGTCTGTGGAGTCACGGCCGTTGTCTACTCCCATTACCCCGTGCCCTGCACGCACACTTACGCCGGTGTGGGCACGAGGCTGCAGACGCGCAAGCTCAGGGTGGCAGATGCCTGGCGTTACACGGGTGCCCTCCATCAGTTGATGACAGATGTCAGGCTTGTGTTGGACGGCAACACTTCATCACACCACTCTGTAGAGCCGTTTCGCCCCACTGGAGAGAGCAGGCAGGCTGGCAGACGAGTGCGAGCCCCAGTGCACCGGGCCGCTCTCCTGCCACACCTAGTCATTCACAAACACTACAGTCTCCGCTCCGCATCCATCAGTCAGCCGTTATTACATCAGACACCCGTCATACTGCCAACCAATGGATCACATGCTAATGTGCCCGGACGCATTCTCTCCGGAAATCTGAGGCATCAGTCTTCAGAGTGCTGCTGTGCATGGGTGGGTGCATGAATGTCGAGTGTTGGGGTGAAAACAAGTTTGTCAAAGTTGCAGAAGTTTATAACATACAATTCTGACAACAGAATACTTGAGTCAGAGTAGAGGAAGTACCATTTTGGCCGACTGGTTGACTTGACAACAGGAGACATGCCGTCTCTATAGAGGCTCTTGGTCTTGGAGAAGTTGACGACATTGAAGATGACCCTCTGAAAAACAAAAGAAACCCAAAAAAGATCTTATACAATGTTCAGTTTTATCAAATGCAAACTCAAGAAAGAAACAACACCACAATGCCCTAGGGCCTCATGTATAAAAGAGTGCATCAAAATCTTCTTGAAAGAGTTCGTATGGACAAAACGCAAATTTCATGTATGTGAAACAATATTGGCATTTTTTAAACCCTCCATATGCACTCCCTCACACACTTTCCTCTCAAAGTTTGTGGTCTGAAGCAGAAATCTGCGCACTTGATCCCACCTCCTGTCATGCCCCTTTAATACCTCGATTTCACCATAAAAGGGCAATACAAAGTGAGTTCTGAATGAAATTTGCCTAAACATGAGCCGATACAAAGAAGGTGGGGCTCGGGGGAAGACCCTGCAGAAGAGGACACACGCATGTGGAACTTTAGTGAAAAGTGCACACCTATACTGTCACATATACATTTAGACATAAGTGCTTTATTGAAACGACCCTTGTGCATGTGGGGATTTTAGTGCGGGAAGGATGTGCCAGTGCTGCAAGTGCAGGTATGGAGGGGGCATGACAAATATGTGGATGTGCTTAGTTTCGCCACACTGTAACCACATGCACATAGAAGTCCGCAGGTCTGAGAGAGGGGAGGCAAATACAGTGTGTTTGTGTGTGTGTGTGTCTGTGTGTGAGGAGGGAGGGGGTAGTGGAGGCGCGGTGTTGTGCATGTGACCGCAGCCTGACTTTGATCATCTTTTGGCCGTGTGCTTCCTCCGTGGATCAGCTGTAGTAAAGGGTCAGACATGTGTCCAGCAATAATTTCATAAAAGGACACAGTGAGGCAACACCAGTGTCAGCCATTGGCAATGCGCTTCATTACATTTGGAGGGATTTAATGATTGCTTTACTTTAATACTTTGTAAAATTACAATACTCAGATAAATGGTGCATGTTTCACACAAGCTTGTGACTAAATGCTCACAGTTCAAATAGATTTGGTGTCTTTTTCTGTGAAATACAGTCAAAATTAACAGTTTCAAACTTTCACCAAACATGACTTCCTCAAACTTTCTCCCCACACGGCTCCTCTCTACTCTTCTCAACCCCTGAGTCATGTCTCTCAAAAGTGCGTACAGCGTACACCAAGTCCAGATTGTGGAGATGTGCAATGTTTCCCATTCATGTTGTTTTTTATACAGTAAATACCAACTTTGACATGATGAGCTATGCATGCACTTTTCTGACCTCGTTTTACATGAAGGCTTTATAAATGAGGCCTCAGACTTTTTATGTGTTATACAGTGAAGAGATAAGCATGCTTTAATATGTGGCAGATGATGCCATGTTGCAGCAGCAAAGTTGGTGATAAAAGGCAGGCGTTCAGTGGAGGGCCAACTCTAATCTGTGAGGACATTATGGTCCTCCCCAGAGGGACGCTCCCAAGCCCAAAACATTAAGCCTCTCCTGGAGCGCAGAGAACAGCCATGGTGCCTGACTCCCCACCTGCTCCACACCAAGGACTTTGTGTCAGACTGAAAATACAGCAAAATCCTTCCCCCCTTCCTCTGCTATCTGTGATTACCATCAGGAGGATGGGGAAATGTGCAGACAGAAATGAATAAATATATATTTAAAAAGTCAAATGAGCAGCCATAGTAAAACTGCGGTGAAGTAAATGAATCCTATTGATGGAGCATATCAAATTACCAACTAAGTCCAGGTGGTGGAAGTTAACTGGGTGCTGCTGAAATCCTATTACACCCTCCCCTCCTCCCCATCCCCGTTTTCTCTCCTTTTCTCCTGAGCAGCATCAGAGGAGCGGGGATTGCGGATTGTGGCAGGCTGATTCAGACTTAGGTAAAATGACATCTAACTGATGTTGAGACTGGCAGCAGGCTCCTGTAGCAGGGAGATAAGACCATTGCTGCTGGCATTTCAATTACACTTTACTGCCCCGCACATCTGTTGCGAGAGCTACTTTTCAGCCTTTCCCCCTCAGGCAAATACAGCCTCACTCTGACTCCACTGGCTCCTTTGACTATACTGCTCCCGCTCCATTCTTCTCCATCCACAACAAATGGGGATTGTCTTGCTCCTTAGCTGCAGCGCACTCCCTGTTTCTAATCTAGTTGTTGGGCCTGGTTAGCCCAAAGGAAGCAGTGAGAGGGACAGAGCCTTTGAGAGAGAAAGTCAAGCACACAGTGACACTAAAAGTCAGAGTAGGAGACTGGTGCTGAAGGTAGAAAACAAAATTTTACATAAAATGTGCTCTCAATCTTCTAGTGATGAAGTAAGGTATATTATACCAATGTGCCTATATTAGTGTGCATCAGCCAAATCAAAATAGTGTGATTAGGTTCATTAGGTCTTCTGAAATAATTATTCTATAGTTTATTATGTTATGTTTTTATCATACCTTGACAGTTTCTGCTGCACTCTGCTGCTTTCTTCAGAAGTGCTAAGTGATGTTGGTGTGACGTGTATGGTCAGCTGATTTAAACTGATTTTGGAGAGCAGTATCTGCAGTCCAATAATATCTTCCCATTCCAACATATCCCAACAGTGAGGCAACCAGTATGCCCCTTGTCCCACTTTACATTCCGGTGGGTGCATTTCCAGGTTAAAATTAGATGATCAGACACAGCACAACAACACTATGTGACACAAGACTGCAGTCGAAACTATCAAAAAAGGTTTAGAAATAGTTTACAAAAAAAAACCCTAAACGAATTATGCCAAACAGCTTCAATCATTATGTGGAACATAACTGTGTAATCCATCAGTCATCCAGGTCTGATCCATAGTAATAGGCAAAAGTAAAACCTGTCAACTAGACAAAAAAGTTGTAGGAGTGAAGACCTTTCGCTGCTCATCCAAGTCGCTTCTTCAGTTCAGGTCAGATTGTTGGTGGACACTACCTTATATCTATCTGGAGGAACTAACTACACTGAAACTGGAAACAGCGATTGTTTACATTTTCTGTATGTAGGCTAGGTCTATTGAGCTACACTAAGTGTGCACTGTGCCTGAGTCATACTTAGCATATTCATTCAACTCTTAATGGGTGCTTTCACACCTATTGGCACCCTGGCTAACTCTGTTGTTCTCTGTGTTTCCTTTGTTTGCTTTGGGTCTGAGGATGAACTTATAGATGGGGCAAAGATGAAGTCTAAGGCCCCCATTCCTTTTCAAGGAAGGATTGTCTTTCCTAACAAAAATTGCCTCTTTAACTCCCCTCTCAAACCATTTTCTCTGGCTAAGATCTGTACCTCACTATCTTCAAAAGAGTGGTTAGTGGCTTTGAGATGGCGGACTGGGTTCAGAGGAGCTCTCACAACAGTGTTGGTATATTCAGTGGCCGTACATCGACATTTCAAATCTACTAGTCTAAGAGGGCCTTAGACATCTTTCCTCCATCCTCAGGCCCAAAGCAAACACACAAAACAAAGAACAATAGGGCCAGCCAGGATGCCAATAGGTGTGAAAACACCCATTAAGACTTCAATGAATATGCTAAAAATGACTCACCGTGCACACTTGGTGTAGCTCAACATACAGAAACTATAAACAGTAGTTATTTCCACTTTCTGTGTAGTTATCTGATCAGAATTAAAGAAGTGGCTTGGATGAGCATCGAAACATCTTCATTCCTACAACTTTTTTGTCCAGTTGACAGATTTTACTTTTGGCATTTACTATTATGGTACATACAAAATGTTTTTTTTGACAGAGAGAGCAGCATACTCAGTCCCAAACACAATTTGACTCTTGTTCTACAAAATGTTCAATTGCTTTCTGATTAAGCCCCCAATCCCACAGGTGCCACAATGGAAATATATTTTGAATTTGCCTATAGATGTCATTGATGAGAATGTATGTTTACTGTGTGTTAAGGCCTCTTAGAAACAAAGAACCTGGACAGTTTGTATAAGAAATGTGTGAATATGTTGAGGGAATATATCAAGAGATAGAAGAAGAATCTTTGTAAAACTTTTACAAATAAAAATGTGTTAGTTTATGTTGTCACGGTTGACTTTGTTCTTATGCAGATACTACGAGTGCAAATCTGAAGTCATTTTTGCATGAAATTGTGCTCACATTCCCATCTGCAAACAGCAGCACTTATCACCAGAGTAAGCACACAGGAATCAGAATGTTTCCCTGTGGTTGTGGTTGACAGAATGACCTACCAACATTATATTGGATTGTTTAATTTGATCATGTGCCATGGCTTTTTTCATGTGAGAATTATACACTGAATGTTTCAAAAAGCTAACATAAACCTTACAGTTTGTCTTCTTTCTGACAGATTATTAGACAAGGGAGTGTTTTATGTCAATATTTTGTTTAAAATCTGTGAGAAGCATTTCAAAGACCTCCATCATCATCTCTGAAGGACAGAGGGACAGGTCCAGTAGTATCCTGAAGATCAGAGAATAGATCAAAACCAAAACCCAGTCATGTGACGAGCATCAGCCCTCTTCATTCAGAGGCAGTTATGACCAAGACATGAGCTGCAGGCTTGAACCATGATTCCAAATGTTTCATGTGACACACAGAGTGACTTATGTCTGACCCCGACCGCTGCCTTCACCTTTAAACAAACGCCATGCGTCCGGCGCTCCGCCCGCTGCAGGCAGCACTGAAATAGCTGTCCTGGTGCGGCTTCAGGATAGGATTGCATTTCGGACCAAACACTGTCTTTTGATCTCCATCGATCCAGGCTGCGATCCCTTCTGGCTTCTTCCAGGAAGACAAGATAAATTATTAAAGAAGCCATTTGGAAAGTGTGGGCTGGGGCCTCTACAAAGAAAACAAACTCTTTGTGGTAGTGGACATGTTGACTTTTTAAAGAAAAGCCTCAAAACTACAAACATATAACACTTTAAAAAAAAAAAAAGTGTTTTGTTTTTTTAAAAACAACTATATATTTGCACTAAAACATATAGTGTCAAATTTTAGATGAGTGAATGCCAGACCCAAAAGGTGACAAACACATGTATTTGAGACTCCCTGTAGAACAGTGCAATATGATTTGCAGCAGTGCAGCCTGTCCATAGGCATCAGACACAGACAGCTGATGGCTGCTGGCAGGGCTGCCTGTTCTTCTCTTGTTGTCTTTGATCAGCGTGATCACTGACGCACAGCGTGCCAGCCGTCCACACAACAGAGACTACCTGACACTGCCAGAGGCAGGTGCTGCCCACACGTGTACCAGTAGTACACAACATACATAGTGCATGATTACTGTGGGACATGATTCCTACAGACACGGCATCACCACTTATCCTGCTCAGTGACTTTGCATGACTATTTATGGAGATGGAAATGATATTTGTGGGTTAGTTGTGACAAAATCTGTATTGGAGATAGAGTTGAATGGTATCTAATAATTCAATTTGATTACAATTCAGAGGCTTATTATTACATTTTAAAACTGAAGGAGCAAGACTTCAATGCATCCAATGCTTTTTGGTTTATGTCTGAAAAGAGGCATATGATTGAAAAGGAAGTTTTGTCTATGCATCTTACAGTTCAGTGGTACATTTATATTGAACACAGACCTTACAAATTCTGACAATTCATTTTTTATTAATTTATTCAGAAACATTTTAAAGAAACAATTGAAGCATCAAATGTAAAATAAAATGGACCATTCCTGCAGCATAAAATTCTTATTGGAGACTTTCCCAGGTTGGCCTTAAGGTAAATGCTGCTGCCGCTGCCCATCATGACTTCTGTGAGACCCTTTGACAGTGAGAGAGGTCTCTAAGAGGCAGTTGCCACAGTGATAGGGCAACACAGGGGCAGGACATATGACATGCCAGGGGGGCAGGGGGCTACAGTGCCGGTTTGTGTGTGTGTGTGTGTGTGTGTGTGTGTGTGTGTGTGTGTGTGTGTGTGTGTGTACGCACATGTGTGTGTGAGGAGGAGACCATGACCTTGAGGCAGGTGCCAAGCTGAAGCTGACAGTGTGTTACATCCTGACAGTGCACCTCACCAGTGTCACAGCACCACAATCCTCTGAACGCACACTTCCTCATTCTGTTGTCTTGTACCTCACACTGTTCTTTGTTCTATGATGGCGACACTTTCATTTCACAGTCATTGTGAGCTCCAGGTGCTGCTGTTATACAATCAGTGTATTCACACTTCTTTAAACCATTATTGGTACAACTCTGTAAATACACTAAAGCATATTCATTCATTTAGTTTCACTGTTTTTGACTATACAACACCTAGATGATATATATAAAAAAATTATCACAAACATGCTTTTCAATCAGATTTTGTTTTTTTAGTATAGAATTAACTTTCAAAATGTATTTCCCACGAATATAAACAAGATGTACTTTTAACAAGTGCCATTTAGAAACCAAAAAAATCTTACACCAAAGCATGAATTCTGCTCCAAGCCACATGCTTTTAAGCCTGGTGTCCACTGCACAATGCTTTTTTTTTCCATCTTATAAGATTGTTGGATGTCAGACTACACGTCATGAATTATAATACATCGTATGACAACACTGCCAGGTTTACTAGCAGAGAATTTGCTGTACAGTACTCCCCCTGTATCGCGGTTCACCTTTCGCGGGCTCACTGTTGTGTGGATTTTTTTGGTGCAATTTGCATGCTTTTTTTTTTTAAGCGTATGAAGCGCATTGTATTATGTGTCCTGATTGGCTAAGGGACTGTAGACCATTGTCAATCAATTTCCTTGGTGCTGTCTCCTGTACAGTACAGAATAGGTTCAGCCAAATTTACATAAATGTTCGATCGACACTACAGTGGAGTGGCACCAGGACAAAGTGGCACGGTCAGAAGAACTGTGAAATATGCATGAGTCACTATTAATTAATTAAACAAGAGAGATATGGGAGAAAATGTTAATGCCTGTCTGAGAGAAGTGTATAAAGTGTGTGGTGAGGGATTTTACAGCCTAAAAAATATATATATAATACTTGTAAAAAAAATAAAGCTGACTACTTTGCAGATTTTGCCTATTGCAGGTTATCTTTAAAACGTAACCCCCGCAATAAATGAGGGACCACTGTGCACCCACCTTTCCATTAAAATGATCCAAATTGATTGTTGACAATTAGAAATGCCTGAATCTTGATCTCAAATAAACTTTGATTAATTGTACAACCCTACTATTATGCTATTCTGAAGGATGCAATGGGCTACTGAGCTGCGTTATTCAGACCTTTCTAATAGCGACAGTTGAGTGACAGAAAAGACCAGCCTTCTTCGGAGACACAGAGGTCGACCACAACGCACAAGTACCCTAATCCAAACAAGCAGAGCCCATCTCCACCACTGACCTTTTGTGCACTGAATATTTTACGCCTTAAACAATAAACCTAGTAACAGATAAACATTAGCCGAGGAAGTCTTTCATTGGCTTCATTTAATTACCACAGCCATAATAAGATCACACATCCATGTTGTGATGTGATAATGACTGCTCTTTGTGTGTTTTTGTGCTATTTGGAGTCGATATGTGGTACGCTTCATGCTCAGCCGGACACAGATTGTCAGATATGTAGGGACTGTGTCTGTTTAATTGACAGGGTCTTTGGACTGCTCCAAGGCAATAAGACCATATATATGCTGCAAGCACACACTTCTTTTTTATTAGGGACCTGTCCCTATACCGCCATCGCTATAAATCCTGTAAAAAGCATAGAACATAACCCTCCAGATCCACTTGACACTAAATATTATAGTATAGCTTGTTCGCCTTTTATTCATCCTGATTTATTCTTTATTACATTTTTCCTGGTCACAGAGGTTAGCGTTGGATATTTGATATACGATTGTGTTCAGTACCAAATCCAAGTGGGTAAAGTGCTAAATTATCTATTGCTAAAAATGACTTTCTCTTCAGACTTTCTGTTCAAAAGAAATAATACGATTTTCCATATCTCCGTAGACACTGAAACCAGATATCTTCAAATAATAATAAAACACCAGTACAATATTGCAGTTCTGATAATATACAGGATGACACAACCCACAACTTTTCAATCCAAAGTACCCATGAGGATTAATGCAGTACTGAATTACTGATCAGCTTTTGACTACAGACACAGTGTGATTGTTTTCACAGAGGTATACAGACAGACAGGAATGATAAACTGAACAATTCCTTCGTAAGTTAGAGTTTTGTCAAGAAAAAAGGAGCTTCTAAAGTAGTAAAGTAGATTTTAGTAGAAGTAGATGACAAGAAGAAAATGTTTTGTTTTACTCATCCTTCCCGAACAGCCTCTAGATCTAGATCCAGGAGCGTGGATACCTGGCTGGTGGGTTAGCTTCTAGAGTAAGTTGATGAAGGACATTGACCCAGGAAGAACATGCTAACTCTGACCCTTCTACAACATATTACCAAGCTAAACAGTCTTTTCCAGATTCCAGTTTTGGACTACAGAATGTGAAATCTTTCCTTAAGTCACCCAGCCAGGGTACTCGATCATACTTTCTCCGTTCTCCCTAAATGACACAAATCTTCCAAAGACAGGGTTGGGACAATGGTGAATATGATGTACTCCACCTAAAGCTCATAGTTCCATATATTATACATATTACTGGAATAATGTCTTTTTTAAATTCTCCCAGCCTCTTGTACTGCATCAGCTTTAAAATACAAAATACAGTAAGTACAACAGACCTATAGTTCTTAAACCTAAACCACAACGTCCATCCGATGTTCCTTCTTCTTTCCTACAATATCCTAAAGGCTCGTCTTTCACCTCCTCCCTTCTACCTCCAACCCCTCCATCATTTCTTTAACCTACGGAAGAGTTAATTTGCTCATTCTGCGGGCAGCATCTCTTTCTATTTATCTTTGCTCCTGTGTTTTTTCCATCTCTTCCTCCGTCTCTCTCAGAGGCAGGGCTGTGCTGTCAGGCCCTTCCACGGCAGTAGGGTTGTCACGAGTGATGGATGACTATCAACCTTCTGCTGTCTTCCACTGCGCTCCTGGGAGATTTACAGGCTCGCTGACTACCAGGCATGAAAACCAATCTCTGCTTCTCATTCTCCCCATCCACGCCCGCTCTGCTCCTCTCCTTCCATCGTCCACGCTTCTCCTTTTCAACATATCTACAATCGCCAGGAGCTTTCATAATGAAGAGGTGGATTAAAATGACTTGGACAGAGGGAAGCAACTGTGTATTCATGGGTTTCAGAATGATGAAAAATAAGGACCGTTGTTAAAGTGATTAACAATTTGAACCAAAATATGACTATATTGATATATATGAATATATTGTGAAAGAAAAAAGTGCTCAAAAAGTTGCTTCTCACAGGAATCTGCACCCCATGAATAGAACAATGGTGTGAATCCATCTCACTGTTTGGATTAGGAAGTGCTTTAAAGGTATAACATTTTTAAATATTGATTGGATGTTGTTCATTTGAGAGGGACAGAACAAAAACATTGCTGTAGTTCATTTATCTGCTCTTACAACCTATTCTTCATTATATCTACAGATCCATCTCCATCAGTCTTCAAAACAGGTAAAATGAACACTGGATAGCTGAGAAAAGCAGCATTAAAATAGTAATTAGTTTATTATGGAATCCATTTTAGCAATGATTCACTCATATTAGGTTAATGTGATTTAATGCTTTCATTATTAGCCTGACTCAGACTAATTGATGATATTTTCTAGTCCAAACCATTGAATAAAAATGAAAATCCCATGCTACTATAAATAAAACACAGAGAGTTCCAGGGATAGTACTCATTATTTCATCACACATCCAAACACTATTGAGGATCTTCAACTTTTGAGGAGTAAACTGGGCCTGCAGCTAAGCTCTAATCTCTACGAACTATTACAGATGTCATGACAAGCTGGCACTGGCCCAAGGTCACATACAACACATTTGTCCACTTACATTTATTAAGTGTGACCCACACACCTGCATCGACTAAGACATCAGACCAGAGAATCAGCAGATATCAGCTCTTCAATTCTCACAACGTTCCCTGGAACCACTGCCTCTCAAATGCTGTCTGGGGAGGAAATCCTTATTTGCATTCATTTGCAAATTCTACTAAGGAACCATGCTGGCTTGTGGAATAAATATGCGTTTTAATATGCACACAGTGCTGACATGGCTCTTCAAAAAGAAGGTAATAGACGTAAATGACATGTAAATGTTATTTAGATTGCTATCTAAAAGTATGCAAAGCACCGCTGTGTCTCGCCTTATCAAATATTTGAATTAGGAGGAGGGAGACGGACTGTCTATAGTAATGATACCTGTGTGAACGTGCTCTATAATGATCTCGGCTTTGTCTGTCAGCACATTACATAGGGCCTGTTTTATACATATTATATATGCATCAAGTGTAGAGTCTAACTCATTAAAATATATCTCAGGAAAACAGTTCAAGGAGAATCATAACTCAGTGTTTTACATCCCTGACATTGTGTACATGAGATGTAAATTATTCAATATAACATTAACCAGTCCGGTGACTGTACAAGGCATTTGTAGGTGAGTATTTTCAAATTAGATCAAATAAAGCAGGACAAGTCTGCTTAAAATGACACAAATGTTTCTGGGAAAGCTAGCATGCAAAACGTAAAAATACAAAAATGATTGTAATTAGCAGAACAAGTATGACAGCGCTCTGTGTATGTAACAGTTATTATTTCTGCTGTACAGTGTTAGAGGAGGTCAGAACTGTTTCACGCCTTCACAACTGTAACACAGAGGTTCAGAGTAAATCTGTTATTTTTGTTTTCTCACACAATCTGAATTAATTACACAAATATGCCTGTACGCTACACAGTGCCAGGAGCCATGGGGCGAGAAATGAGTCATTTTAAATGAATAATAGATTCATGTCCTCTGGGACTCTGGGATTCACACAAGTGTTTAGTGTGACGAGGGATATGTGGCCACCTCTGTCTGTATCTGTCTGTGGAATAGCACATGCAGATGAGAGTGTGAGTGGAAGGCAGCGCTGGTATACTAAAATCATAAATAAACAGGAGCGTTGGGGCTTTCCTGTCTGGGTAACTGCTGCCATTTGACCCCAGGCGGTCCGTCGAGGCCACCAATGATAGATCTGCCCTTCTCTGTCCTACAGCTGTTCACACATCAACAGCACAAGCTCCAATTAAAATGGTGAAGTGGCGGCATCTTTATCGCTGCTGACACTCCAGAGGCCCATGTGTCACTTCAGGCCTGGATGAGCTGATGAAGGAGACTTGGTGAGCAGACAGGAGTGAGGGAGGTTAATGAGAGTCCACTACTGCTGCTGCCACGGCCCGCCACTCCCATACAGCACATTCACACTCGTATGAAGAAGAAGGCAAAACTAAGCCTGGGTCAAAAGGGGACCAAAATAGGCATGATGTATGAGCAGCACTACATCTCTGCATCATCTGTGTGTGTGTGCTTGTGTGTGTGCTTGTGTGTGTGTGTGTGTGTGTGTGTGTGTGTGTGTGTGTGTGTGTGTGTGTGTGTGTGTGTGTGTGTGTGTGTGTGTGTGTGCGTGCGTGCGTGTGTGTCCGTGTGTGAAAGGCTGAAGGACACATGCACTCATCACTGACAGGCCGCTGTGTCAGCACTAAGTGGGGTCAAAGGTTACAGTGGTGAGATGAGGAGGTCTAGGAGGGCATGGACCCTGCAGCCCTGCAGGATACACGCAGGCAGCAAGAAGAGTTCTATTCACACTCAATCAGGTGCATGGACGACAGGAATATCAATCAGATTTAACGCGACTACTCACAGCAAAAACACTGTCTATGTATGAGTAGTACTAATACTTGAAAGGAAGAAATACACTTCTGTCTAACTAGTTTATAGTTCTCACAAACCCTGTGGCACATTGTTAGAGTATTCACATGCATGGATTCTTTAAGCACAAAATGATTTTTCAGACAAGAAGTAAAGCAAGATGGAGTACCAATGTATAGCCAATCAGCTCTCATCTAGTAAGTGTCTTACCGGGGCGCAAACAGCTTGCACATGGTTGCGGACATCACACAGCAGTCTGATTTTGTAACAAAGTATTGCTTTTACAATTGAAAAAAAAAAAATAGTAAGTAACTTTACTATTATTAAGTAATTATTCAAGGATTAGGTGTTGGAATAGTGTATATTACCTACATAGAAGTCAGGACTGTATAACAAGTGGATATACTGCATTTATGTGCTCTTTCCCTGTGCACCTTTTAGTTGTCTGTGATTGAATGGCTGTAAAAAAGCAATCTTGTGTCTCTTGAACATGCATGAGTGCACACATACTCACACACACTCGCTCTTAAAACAACACACAGCATCTGATTTCACCTAGCACCCTCCTGCTCCATTTCTGTGTCTGCATATGACGACAAAATGGACATGACTGCGGATGCTACAGAGAAGAAGAAAATAAAACAACAGTTTGACACATGAATAATAGCTTTAGCCGCTAATGGTTTGGAGCAACAGACCAGCGACCATTTCTCTCAGAGAATGCATTATTTTAGGACACGGACGGGGAAATGGAGAAGAGAGACAAGAAAGTGTCCAATATTGAATGCATGATGGAATTTAAGCGTGGGCTAACCTTTGGAACAAAAAGTGATAGTTTTCCCTCAGTTGAGTGATTACAGTCTGATAAGCATGGAAAACACCACACCCATCATCGACTGGCAGCAAAACAGATCAATAGAGCTCCGGCAGCAGGTTCACATACACAAGCAGAGGAAGAAGGCATGCCACATATCTGAGGAAATTAGGTGTCACCAATCTAATCACAATTAATTATCACGGCTTGGGCTGAATTACAGTGGAGATGGTGAATTGCATGCAGTGCATTAAAAAACAAAAATGTGAATATTAGGAAAATCAGAAATACATAATTTTATGATTAAAGTTTAATATTTCATGCTCTGGGTTTGTTAGACCTCTATGGGTGAGGCACTATAATTAAAAGAAATATCTAAAACAGTGGTCCCCAACCACCGGGCCGGGGACTGGTACCGGTCCGTGACGCATTTGCTACCGGGCCACCGACCAAAAACAATAAATAATTTATAAGCGACCGCATTTTCTCCGAAGTGACTTTTGCCCGCTCCTCATGACACGCTAATAAGCTCGTCCGTAGATATACAATGAAAATCCTGATAGGAAATCACCACATAAATCCATTTGATATAACGATGAGTTTATTATACCTGTGCTAGATGTGTGTCCACCGCACGACAGTCAGAGCGCGTCAGGGCAGAGGTCGAGGAGAGGGGGAGAGCTTGTGAGTCTTAGCACAAACAGCAGAAGCTAAAGGAAAAACAGCTCTATGTGAAATATTAAGGTTTCTTGACATTGACTCCATATTCTGAAATATTTGAAATGTTCATGAAAATATCAATGAAAATTTGTGGCGTATCTGAATCTTATTTTGAATGCTCCTATGTGCTTTGTATCAGTGTGGCGCGTGAGTGAGAGGTGACGTGCGCGTGCATGTGGCGCATGTGGCGTGTTATTGAGCGAAGAAGCGACGTGTGTGAGTCTGGAGTGGTACCTGGAAAAAGACGGTGGAACTGATGTGTAATTACGGTGCAGTAGAGACAATAAAGCAGCCAACTCTTGAGCAACAGGCTGGGGTCTTTCAGCTCGCACCACACTTGAAACAACTTTGAGGTAAAGAACCGGGAGTTAAACCCCGGAGGAGGAGCGACCCTTCGGCCCTGGAGAAGACGGCTCCCCTATGCTTCCCGACCACGGTCAGGGGAGCAGGAAAGGTTTAACATAAACGTAATGATAGCCCCCCCCCACCACCACCACTGGGGACCACTGATCTAAAATACCACAAAGTAATAATATAATAATATAAAAGTATGACAGACATCACACATCACGCACTCGACTGGACTGTTGTTCATAGAGTAAAGAGAGCTTCTGAACATTTGTGTTCCATAGTGACTCGTTGGGCCCATAGAAGCAGTTGAAGTGAGTCTGTATGGGACACTCAGCGGAGCTCTAAATCCTGCAGAATTGGTGTAAGTCAGCGGTTCACCTCTAAAGCTCGGGCTGGAATGGGATTGGGAGCGGCAGGGCGCGGGTTTCACCTCTGAGCCCCAGGAAGAAAAGGTGGTCTGAAAAGAGTGGCGGCCAAATGGACCTCAGCTTGATTAAATGGTCAGTGAGCCGGAAAGCAGCTCTGATGTGATCTGTGACCTCTCAGTGCCCTGGAAAAAAATCTTTTTAGAAGAAATGATTAAATGAAAGCACCTTCAAAAGGAAGCCTAGAGGGACTGTAGCCAACGCAGATGGACCACTGGGAGGTTGCAAGGTCCCTACTTAGCACCAAGCACTAAAGGAGGGAATAAGGTGGGAGAGAGGGCTCAGAGCTAATAACCACACTTTAGACACATGAGTATGAGAAGACCATGAAGGGAGTCTGCACAACTTTGTATTGTGTCTTCCTAAACTTGAATAGAGCAAGACATCAGCTAGATAACCATATGTTCACGTGAATGACAAGGAAAGACACTGACTTAATAAACATGAGAAAAGTGATCTGAAAATAAAAAACTAATGCTTATTAGTGTGGACTTTTTAAATTGTCTTCATATTTAGTGATTCTTATGTACAGAATATCAATCTGAAGTGATAAAAATGTGATTATGTTATTTCGCTTTGCTTGGTGCACAACAGACGCTCTCACCTGATTTCTACAGAAAAACAACATAAAGATGAGGAGGGCTTTTCCACTGCACACTAACATTCACTTACTAATCTCACAGCGGTTCCAATCTCATTCTGCAAATGTTGTTACACAGTTTAAGACACTTCATACTTATATTTAAGCTATAAAAAGAATGCTGAGACAGGCCATAAAAATACAATTATAGCACACAAAAGTAGAATTCACCGCTGTACAAACCCTTTGTTATTGTGCCCAGACATGACATCAGGATACTGCAGTGAACTTAAGACTGTTCAACATATGCACAGCTTATAGAGTAAAGCTGAAGTGTTAATATGAAGAATTTAGTGAGGACCTTTTTCTATTCAGCAGATATAATGTTTTAATTGCTTGAAAACCATGAATTTGGCTCAAACCATTTTTCAGTTTTAGGGTGTCTGTTTATTTCCAGTTAACTTAAGAACGTTTGATTAAAGCTTTTCACATACAGGCGGAGTGGTAACTGATTACACAATGTGATTGAAAGAAAATAAAGGATTTTACAGTTGCTTGCTCATAGTGTCAATGATGGTGTATCATTGTAAAACTGTGAGATTTCCTTCGCAATAATCATAACACTAAAGTTGAATATCATGGCATCCTACTTCACGACAGCTGTATACTGTTTAAGACACACTCAAATCTAGGGCTCTATCTACGTGTCTGGGTAGTGGCAGGAGGTACACTGGATCAATAACACCCAAGTAGATCATTTATAAAAGAAACATTTTGCTAATTGGCAGAAAATTACAAGCAATCATTTAGAAATCATCTTAGAAACACAATTCAGAAATTTTGATTATCATCTAAACATGGAACACTGTTTGAATTTTGATTTTGAGTATGAGTTTTGTCCCAAATGTGGTGATAGTGACCTGTATTATTACAATATACAGACCATTTGCAATACAGCAGAATGGGAGTTCCACTTGACCACATTTGATTTAACATAAAACCAACCAACTGAGACAATGATTTGAAGTCTAAAAATCCCCAAACACATTTTTCAAACATCTGACAAAATGTATGGATCATTCAACATTAAAAAAAAATACTGTTACTAAACATAAATCAAATCTTGAGTAAACACATCTCCAATGAACAACACATTTACCACGTCAAACCACAAACCACGGCACTTCGAGGGAAGAAGGGAACAACTGCACCAAAGTGTCTTAAGTGTTTTGTCTGTGAAGGATTATCCCGAGGAATTCTCAGCTCTGGCCATAATCCATCCTTATCACTTGTCACGTTCAGAGAGGTAGAAATTGGACTGGACTGCAGCACGGGGCTGGAGAAATGAAGAGCTTTACGACCAAGAGGAGGTGGAGAGGAGACAAAGTGCTACACAGTCAATTTGAAGTGCCTGAATGATGTGCCAATGTGCTGCCAATTAGGAATCCTATTTGAGCTTTTATACATAAAAATATGATATGATAAAGCATTGAGATGTATGCGTTTAATTTGTATTCAAAACTCCAGACCTTATTTCAGGTGAATGTTTGTTTGAAGTTTGTGTTGCATAAATAGCCAAAACAATATTAGTTCTCATCAGTTTGGACTAGAGTTTGGATGAGTAGTGAGAAAAAATCTTGAGTAAAACACATCTTACACGAAATTACCATAATAAACCACAAAACTTTGAGGGAACAAGGGAACAACTGCAAAATAATAGTTCACGCAAGTTGTAAAGTTTGTAATCCGCGTTATTATTTCTTCATTTTTTTTTACAACAGAACCATAAATAGCACCGGCCGACGTCATCAAACAAACAAATAAATGATAGAACGGTAATGATTTAAAGATGACGCTAACACATACATGAGACAAATGCCAGATGCACAATGAGGTATGTTATGATGCAATAGAGGAAGCTCTGTCAGGCTGATGGGTGCATGTGAGGATCCAAGGTGACTTTGACAGAAGAGCAGAGGAGGGCTGACACAAGCAGAGGCAGGCTTAAGGAGGCCACAGCCGTGCTATGCTAACCTACTCCTGTGTGCACAAGTCCTCCAGCCTCACTGTGTGTTTGTGTGCCTGTTCTGGGCCAGCTAGCAGCCAGATATCATTATCTCCTTGACTCAGGGCACAGTAATCTGCCTGCTGCTCCTGCTTTATTGAGTTGGATAAATATAATATGTGACTCACAGCTATTATCTACTACAGAACAGCCCTATTTATCCTGCGGGCAGAGGCCTTGGCCCATTACAACAGGCTTTTCTCTTTGAGGGAACGGCACTCAAGTGATGGAAGCTCTGACGGACATTCATAGGCCTTTAACCACATAGATTAACAAAGCAAATAGTCTTTGGGAATTGGAACATTGCTGTAAAAGAACTAGACATATTTGCTTAAAATAAACTTACCATAACATTTCAAAAGAATTCCATGTGATTTAGACTGTTACTTGTAAGTATTATCTTGATATTGACAGTCTCCTGTATTAATGGGAAACACCGTGATGGTAAAGGAGACATAAGTACACCATATAGGACTAGTACATTAAAAGTATGTGGTGCTTTCACTACGTTATTGTAAGATACTTTCGTTAACGTGGGTGACCGCATTAGACCATGCTTTGTCTACATTCAAACACAACACTTACACAACACGCTGAAATTCATTTGGTGGTATGGTGTATTTCTCCCAAAGATGGCGCTTTCCCTTCTGTCACAACATTTAGGCGGTGGTGAGGGGGAGGTGGGGAGGTGGGGAGGAGAACAGAGAGGTGCTGAAGACTGTGGTCTGCTGTCTGCGTCTCTCTAAGGGGCTGACAGGTAAAGAAATAGATCAGTGGTCCATGACAGCTCAGCGTGGCTCTGTGCTATCACACAGTATGGCGTCTGTGGAATGAGTTCCCTGGTGCTGGCCACGGACAGCCCATTCACAGCTCAGCCTGCTTAACCACAAATCTACTGGTCTCCTCTGACACTTCCACATATGTGTTAGCCATGCACTGCCCTTGACTGCTGTTAATGCTAATGAGAGCGATATTACACTGCAGCTTAATCACAGCAGAAGGAGAGGCACTGGAGTCAAAGATGTTTGTTGGTCATGTGAAGGACTTCTAGCCCAATTTATGGGGTTAGAGTCTCTAATGTCCATGAACCAGAACAAAGGGGTCAAGAGAATAGCTCAAGTGAGTGAATAATTGTTCTAGATGGGGATTAACATAGAGACAAGAGGCCATTGGCTTGATTTAGATGTTGGTGGCCCATGTCAATGCCATCACATACATGTAGAACTATCATACACCCCATCTTATTGTTTTTATGGTGGTCTATTTTCAGGTATTTGTTCTGTTGTAGTGTCCTTGTCTTGTCTCCTCTCTCCTCTAGTGTCTCCTCTTATTTGTCCCCTATGTAACGCTCTCAGTATGTCCTCTACTGTCCTTAGTATCTCCTCTTATCTTATCCCTATATGGCTGCTGACACAGAGTCACCTACAGCAGCTACCACCAGAGACGTGATAGTGTATGTATAGATGTGTGTGCATTATGGTATCTGGAGTGTCCAGGTGAAAACTTGTCATTGCATATAGCCTTTTTAACCTAATAAAACATTCTCCAGGATATATAGGCAAAGTATCAGTTAGATAGTTGTCAAGCAACTCAAGCTTTCTTTCAAAGTAGTGAGATAACACCCCACAGTAAAGGAGACAATGCCAATAAATTGTGGGTGGGTGGCCGAAGAATTGAACCCACAACCCCCCACCCAACAATATTATGTTATAAAATGTAGCATAAGCAAAATTGGGGCCTCTGTATGGGATGCTAAAATGCATCTTTGAGCACCACTTTATTAGGAAGACTATTCTCTAAATGAGCTCTTTTGAAAATAAAGCAGCAGATACATTGGCTTATATGTCCCTCAGTGCCCTTCATCATCAAAACAACAGCCCCACCAAGACCAAAACTAATTGACTAATAAGGTTTACTAGGCTGATTTTGGCCTTCTTAAGTTTGGCCTCTGCACCAGAAGTAAAAGTCAAATGAAAGAGAGAAAGAGGAGGAGATTGTGTGGGGAAAAGACAGTGTCTGCTTTTAAAGTGTCCCCGCTGTCAGTGCAATGCATTACAGGGACACAAAGCAAGCCATTACTGCTTAGCATTTGTTGAATCTTCGAGTGCCCAAATAGTGACAGGTCTATTTCTCTAGCGTTAGTGAGAGAGGCACGCCGAGCGGAGGACACCTAATTACCCAGTATTGTGAAGCACAATAAAACTCTTGATAAGCCTAGCGACAGAGCAGCAGTGTGTGGAGACTTTGTACACGCTCAAGAGCAATGCCAAAGGCAGAACTATAGTGGGCTCATAGAAGCCTGTATGTGTGGGTCTGATGTCTACTAGTTCAGTTCAAACCAACCAAAGAGAGGACAGGGGCCATGTAGCCCTCAGCTTTTATAAGAATTTATGAGAACACAATTCATCTGACCCAGCCCCAGACAAGCAGAAGAGGATGGACAATCCATAGGTACTGGAAAGCAATACAGGTTAAAATTTTGTTTCTAGACAATTTTATTTAAGAAAGCACACTGTCTATGCACGTCATCCAGGTTTGATCCACAACAAAAGTTTAAAATGTGGAAAATGGACAAGGTTTGAACAGATGAAGACATTTCGTCTCCCACTCAAGAAACATCTTCAGCTCCAAACCTAAATAAATGTCCTTGGACCATTTCAACTTCAAAGTTTACCTTGTCCAGTTGGTTTTAAAACATTTTTGCTAAATTCAGATAGAAAAGGATTTGTGACCTTGTTTCTGACGACAATGGCATGCTAGAAAACGTCTTTAAATGATTAAGCCTTGATTAATCTTTATGCTCTATTATAAAACGAAAAGGTGGAAAATGTATTGTCCCAATTTCCTGTCCAAACCAAATCCTCTGTTTTAAGAGTCACACAACCAGAACTGTAAAGAAAAAGAAAACTCACTGCACTTTTCTATACTTCAGTAGTACTTCAGAAGTCTTATTTCCACAGTAAATTACACAAACTGCCATTGACACCAATACATTGTACTGTTGAGGTGGTCCATGGCCTATTGCGCATTTGCGTTCGAAACCCACAAATGTCCGCACTACTGTTGACACAACAGTCTGCCTGTCTGTCTGCTGCAGTGATGGAGGGTCTTCTCCGACTGTCTCTGCTGTCTCCACACACTGGCAGACCAGACCTGATGACTAATGTGTTCCATTGAGGGAAAAGTAATGATTTTCCCGGCTGAGGTTAATGGATATGTTAACACACAGAAATGATTTGTTTAAGGGGGAAATGACCGCAATCTATATTTGGTCATCTCTGTAGCACCAGGCCTGAATCCAATACCAAATAAAAGACATGCTCTAAATGGCTCATCCTTCCATTTGCACACACTCATTTAGTATCTTTCCCCCACAATTCCATTGGCTCAAATTCTTATCATGTTTGCACTTTTGAAATTATTTTCATTAAACATATCTTAGTTCAGCAAACGTGCTGATCCAACAGTGGAACTCATACACTGACCCACCCCAAAAAGTCAGTATTTCCAACCCAGGTGTTCTGTTTTCCCTCCTGGTTAGCAGAATTCCTGGTGAAACAGAGCGTCTTTATCCATCTTGGCCTCTGACTCCTTGAGGCTCTGCTTTCATTAAAATGCTGCTATAACTGTCCTTTTTTTTAATGTTCTAATTTGAAGTATTTTGATGTAAAGAATTCACTCAGGCTCTGTGCAATAGTTTTAGCATAACAAATATACAAGACAATATTTGACTGTGAAAAAGCGTGTATTCAAAGGAAGACCACTTTGTGAAATAGTCCATAAGAACACACAATTATGTAGTTCATAGGCCGCTTAGCGACAGGCATACTTTCATGTGTTAAAAGTCAGCTCTGAACAGAAGAGACAAGCTGAAACAGCAGCTGCCTTTAAGCTGCCACAGGGGGAGCTATTGATGTTCCAGTCTTGCCCCAAACACTTGTGTAACTATGAGTCTGAGTGAGGTAGTGGCAGGGAGGTGTCATTATAGACACTATATTCAGATTTATTAGCCAAAAGTCAATCAGAAAAACCGTGCATTGCACTCAGGCAGCTGGAATGTGCCGAGCAGTCTATCCCACTGCTCTTAAGAGGGATCAATTTAAATATCTGAATCTTACAGGACCGCTTGTGTGTAGGAGATTAACGGAACACTGACTAAATATGACCAAAAACAATGAAACACGGTTATCTGAAGAACCTCCTTACACACCTTTCATCCAACTGTCTGTCCTCTGCAATAAAGGTCTGAGCTTGTGATGCTAACTGACAGAGAGCTAGCGCAGCACAAGAGCATGTGCTGGTAAGTGTTTTCAGGTGGAGGTGGTACCTGAGGGCACCACAACAGGCAGAGGTGCAGCTTGGGTTCAGCAGACATCTGTTAGTGTTCAAAGATAAGTGAGTTTGACAAAGCTTAGATTGAACAAGAGACATTCTGCCAGGACCAGGTAAAGACAGGAGCTACCCTGCCCTGAAACACACACACCCACATCACACTCTGTAAAACCAGAGCAGGGGTGATGGAGCTGAGCGGGTAACCATGCCCACATGGCTGAGATAGCTGAGATAATGTGGAGGAGATGCTGTGAGCAGAAGGCAAAAATTTGACAGTGCACAACATATTTTTACTGACAGCCTCCTGGAAGTCTCTGTTTGTGTTTGTGCTTGTTTGAAGGACAATGGAGAGTGCTGACTGTGGCGCTGCTGTTGCAGTGGGCCGTCAGGGCTGTGTGTGCCTGCAGCTACAGTGTGCTCCCACTTTTATCAGGCTCATCTAAATGAAGCAGGCTCACAGCTGGAGAAAGGTGACCTGACTGCTAATCAAGCACCAGGACTGCTTCAGGACACAGCCCCCATAGTCAACACAATCCTATAGCTCCTTACAATGTGCGTCTGAAAGGGTCTCAAAAATCCACTGTGAGGGGCAGAAAACCTCTGCCTCTGCCTCGCTCTGCCACTGCTGTTCTCTCTCTCTCCAGCTGAGTATTAAATTCGGAGCGGAGAAGGTGACCTGCGTGCTCTGCCATAAAGAGCAGGGAGCGGAGGAGAGGGAGGTGCGGCACGAGTGCTGCATCAGCACATTCAGAGCGTTTAGAGACACACATACACAGTGGTGCATGCAGCGTGCTCCCTCTTCCTCCTCCTCTTCCTCCTCCACGCACTGGAGGTGTCTGGGGAGATCAAGGGCGGGAGCTGGTTGTCCGCCTCCTCCCAGCCCTTCCTCCACCTCAGAGCCACACACGGAGACTCAGGCCTGCTGCCAACCATCAGCCATGCTGCTACACACCATACATATGTATACAGCACACACCCCGCTCACACAAAGCACTTTGAATCAAACACATAAATGTGCAAAAGCCCCCAGTCTCAAACGCACTGCCTCTGCTCTGTCAAATGTGCGCCTTCACTCTAAACAGCTCCGTGGGGATTGGCAGGCGGCGGGCAGAGGAAATAAATATGTTTCCTGACGACACACTTCTCTGACAGTGTTCTGGCACTGGGCTGGGCTCTGCACACGTGCACAAGCACTTTATGTTCAGGCTTCTGCTTCAGACTCACACTGACTTATGACGCTATAACGCACAGCCTAAAAGAAAGACAGTTTGAACAGGACAATCCTGAGAGGTTTTAAAACACAAAATACAATCCAAACTATGGGAATAATTCCCTGTTAATGACTTTCTAGTGACTTTAACATAAAGGTAAGATACAAATCATGGAAAAGCAGTTGTCTAACGTTGTTGTGTAACATTTTAGACAAGACGGGCCTCAAGGTTGAGTGTGTGCATGGTTGTCATACAGGAAGAAGGCCAATACAGCTTAGCCATATAATCAGATCATCCAGAGAGAAAGAGGGAGAGTCCTCTGAGGAACAGATGTAATTTCAGAGCACCAAAAAACAGCTTAAAATGCTCCTGATCACATTAGCTAGCCATCACAAAATAGGATTTCTGCACTGCCACAGTGAATGCCCATTACAAATTACTTAGGCACTGCAGCGCTGTAACTCAATAGGGCTGGAAGGGCGGGGGCGAGGAGGGCAAACACAGGGGCAGAGATGGGGATCGATACTTATCAGTAATAATTATATCCTTCCTCCCACTTCGCCCCTCTCCTCAGCAAGCACCAGCTAAAGCCTATATCTGCATTCATCATCGTAGATTTCTCTGCTCGATAAGATAATTAACATTATGGGGAAAAGGAAGTCCTGATGATGTGAGGCAGTGGTCCAGGGCTGAAGCTGCCAACAGTGTCTGGAGCTGAAAAATGCTGAGGGCAGCAGAGCCAGGTGGACCCCGCCCTGAGAGCCAGTAAAGGCCTAATACATTAAAAGGCCACTGTCTGGAGAGCCAGTCAGTGACAAGACAGTGAGCACAGAATAAAAACTACGCAACGCATCTTTGTCTGTTGTATCTCATCTATCAATGGCAAATAAAAACCCAAAGAAATTCATCATAGGAGCCTATTTAGTGCGGAGAATCAACATTATGTAAAGCATCTGGGGGCGCAGCAGGGAGACAAATGGAAGAGAAAATAAATAAGTGAGGGGTGAGGAAAACAACACGGTTTGTCCTCTATCACAGCCTGTATGCCCTCTGCGCTGCGGCGGCTGCTGCTGTTACAGAGGGAGTTTGTGGCAGCTCGCTTCCAGTCAATGTTCACTCAGTGAGTTCTAGTGCAGCTATATGCACAAATAACAATATCACCATATTTAATGATATTTCAGTAAAACAGGTAAAAGCCTCTTCTTGTGTTTGCAGATATGTTAGCCAAGACCACTCCATATTGGCTCACTCAAAATACTGAATGGATGATTAAAAAGAGGAATATTCAGCTGAAGACTGAAAAAAGAACACCAGAGAATCTGTCAGTAGGATAGACAGAGATGAGCGGATGAGAAGGATATGGAGGAGGAAAAAAGAAAGTAGGGAGCAGGAGGCGAGGAAATGGCTAAACAGAAAAAAAATGTATTCAAATGTGAGCTCTATTTTGGCCTGACAGCATCATTTTTCCTCTTTACTTTGCTGTGCCCTCCACACGCTCTTCCCACACCCACACCGCCACAAAAAAGTGTGCGTTTCTGCCGCATTAACACAGGACTTCTCAGAGGTTAATTAGGAGAAGTGGTTTGGAACTAACTTCCTCGTGTTAAGCACTCAGTGTCTGCCGAATGGCCTTGGGGTGGGAATTTAAATCTTACTGAAGCCAAAACTGCCTCTTAAAATGTATTTAAATGACATGTGCATGCTTGGCTAAAGACACGATACCACTGGAGTGCCACTGGTTCAAACACTGCTGCTTGCTGGGAAAGGCTGGTTTAAAAGGGAAAATGAATATGCTGAACTGTACCCTCCTGGAACAGCTGCTGTCAAGGTGCCCTTGAGCAAGGCTTTGTATGAGCAGCCGGAATATGTGAGAGGATTATCTCAGTAAAAAGCGAAATAAGAAAATATAGGCAAATGAGAAGCAGGGCATTCGGACACATATGAAATGGAGGAATGAAAGGCAGTCCATGTTTGGCATTAATGAGGAGGGGGGTCATAGAGGTTTGAGTTCTTTTCACAGAGCAGGTCCCAACTGGTCGGGTGCTCAGATAAGCCCCGAGTCACTCCACAGGGCAGCAGCAACAGCCCTCTGACTGACAGCCCACAGACACAGGCTAGCATTGATCTCCAACTCTGCGCTGGGACGTGGGCTCTCAAGGCTAAATGCTTCTGACATGGGCACCATCTATTATATATGATCGCTCCCTGTGGAGGATTAGCCAACACCGTTCAGAAGATAAAGCACTGCGCTGGTTAAAATCACTGCTAATTGCTTTGTTTGATGTAGTCTGGAGATTGACATTTGAGAACGGAATAGCGTTTAAAGCAACATTTAGAAGTCATGACCTGTATTTTAGGGGGTCCGGGCCTTTTCCCCACTGTTTGGGCATGCACATAGGGTCATGAGTCCGTGTGTTGTGTGAGGGAGGCGGGGACAGGTGATAGAGCCTGCTGCGATGACGCATCAACAACATCAGCCCTGGGTGGTGCTACCGACAGAGGCAGCAGATGGCAGGAGAGAGAGGGAGAGAAGGAGGGAGAGAGAGGAGAGAAAGATACAAAAACATACAGTAAAAGGAAACTACCAAAGGCACACCCACATGCAAATGCTGTTCACAAATTAATTCACAAGACAAAACTACATAAAATAAACATGGTATCTTCTTATGTTATTGAGGTTGGTTTTGTTCAAAAAGCCTGTAAAAACTATGACTGAGAAACAACTGTCTGGAAAAGGCAGACGTTTCCAAGTGGTTCTCATTGAACAAGTGCCTTTTGTACTATATGGAGTAAAAGCTGTTATCCAGCACTAGAAGAAATAAAAGTCCTTTAATTAGACCAACAAAAGAATGGCATAGATGCAGTCATTTGCTTTGCTGAAATGACACCTGAAGAAGAAACAGCCAAAAGCTGAAATGACACAAAAATGAGTCATAAAAGGTTGAGTCACAGTCTTGATTTTCCCTTTTTGTTTCATAACTTTTTTCCCCCCTCAAAACTTTATGCTGCAAATATCCAACATCATCAACAATCTTATTCAAACGCAGCAGCCTCACCACGGAGACATATCAGAAAACATGACAGGCTCTGTGTTTATAGAAGAATAAAGGGTAATTGCTGAGATCCCCAATCAATTCTCTCCCTCTCCTCCTGTTGGCTGGACATTTTCTGCCTCAGAAGTAGTGATTTTATGTAATCACACGAGTGATCAGAGGAAGGTATCAGCTCCCTCAATCACGGCCGTCACGCTAGCTAAAGGAGCGCGCTGCAGATGAGCTCCCAGGCTGGACTTGACATTTGGTTGCCAGAAATTAACATAATCTCTCGGATGGGAAGCCAGTCATGACAATTACTCCAACAATATCTCTGATTCACGGTGTGGTCAACGCAGTGGTTATAATCAAGTTTTCCACTGTACTTAATAACTCTCAATAGAAAGAATGGCTGATAAAAAGGAAAGAAATACAAAAAGTCACAAACAGCTCTAATCGCAAGTGATCACAGACCTTTAAGTTCAAAATGATATACTCTAGTTCAAAAAGTCAGTTGGTTTATGAATTCATATACCACCAGGTGAAAGAGGGAATGGAAACTGTCAAGTTGATTCTTGGGCTATTTGCCAGCGATCAGTTTGGTCGGAAGTGCGAACTGCATCTGAATTCAAAGGGTACTTCAAAACTCTTAACAAAAGGTAAATAAATCTAAGTTACTAAAATATTGCCATGTTATATGATGCTATTAACAGTGTTCTCAGATTTTTACTCATACACATAAAATATTACACATAAAACAACAGATTAAAAGAAATCACACACTTTTGGAAGGACGTAGAATATATCTTGAAATAAAAAATATGCTTAAATTTATTCTGAGTTTGGGTCACTAATATTCTGAATCATTAGTGGCCCATAGTGATAAAACATCCAAATAGACCTTTGAAGTACTCTTCCCATCCTCACCTTCACATTCCTCAGTGTTTGATCACACATAAATGCATCTCATCAGAAATGTATACTGCAACAACTGAAGCTTAACCAAGCACAGAGAAGGCCTATTGGAGCGAGAGAGTCAGGCAGGCCACTTCATTTCTCCGGCTCCTTCCATTGTAGTAAATAAAACATTATTTCAGATGTTCAATTAAGATAAGTACCCTTAATTTAAGACCTCAGTCAATGTGCTGCCATCATTATTCAGTCCACAGAACAGCAGCAGCAGCAGAGGCAGCGGCAGGGTCTGGGCTGTGACTGGGCCTGGCACACAATCACTCTGAGACCTTAGCCAAATCACAGGCAATTTCTGCACCACTCATTTACTTAACAAGGAGCTTAGGAGACGCTTTACTTAGGACAGTCTAGCTGGGTATACCCAAGTGGATGAGGACGCAACTGGTTATAGTCAGATTTACTTTAGTGATGACATTTTAAACAAGTAATCTGTAATACGCTTATAATTGAAACAGCAGATTATATAATACAACCATCGCATAGGGATAAGCAAATAGGAATTACGGTGTATAAAGAGATTGTTAGAGAAATTCCACTTCTGTGCTGTACTGAGGGCACTCACTGCCAGCCCAGCCCTTGTTATCTTGGCCTATGTCCCTACAACGGAAGCCAGACTGGACTGCACTAGACTGGAATGAACAACACTATCAGAATCTCTTGAGGGTTCATGTCTCTAGGTTCTGGGTCCTGTTACGATAATAAATAAACTTCTCCAGCATCATGTCTCTTCTCTTCAACTCGTGACCTACTACAATTTATTCTACAAGATTAATGTGAATCAAACTTTTGACCTAACTTCGCTGATAATGTCAATGTCATTTTATCTTGTCTTCATTCAGAGTTTTAATATTGATTTGACATGGAGTACTTACAAATGCAACTCTATTTAACAAGATTAAATAGGTTGCCTTAACATGGTATTCCTTATGAAATTCATAAAAAACAATGGTAATACAATGGTTTATGGTACATTTTTTAGACATGCACAGTCAGTGTAATCCTTCATTCGTCCATGGCAGGATAGGTTTCACAGAGCAATTGATGTTTCAGATACCACCCGGAAACCATTATCAATCTGAAACTAATGACACCTGGTGGACCGAGGTACAACCTCAGTGTCAGTCACATTTGAATCAGGTACTGTATAGCAATCAGGTACTGTGAGGGAGAGGCTGGTAGAGAACAGAATCAACTAAAACTAGTGGGCAAGTTTCAGGGTAACCTAATCTAGCTCTAGCTCTCCCGTTAGGGCAGTACAAATTCTCGCTCCTCAGACCCGTACCTTCAGATTGATAATGGCTTAGGCGCTGAAACATCTCAATTTCTACAACATTGTCCAGACTACCTTTTCTACCATACAATTGCACTGTACAATTTCCATCCCACAAACACAGGTCAGTTGTACAGATTAATGTTATTTTGAGACTACTCTCTTTTAAAACAAAACCAGCTGAAATCTAAGGCGTAAACACGTTTGGGGGCAGATACATCAAGTCCTTGAGGGTGTAAAAGGCGGGCGGTGCTCATCTGATTGTGAGAGGACTTTGTTTGTACTTGGTTTCAGCGCTGATACAAGATTAGATAAACAATGTGCTATCGCTAGTCCGCATCTGTTTGACTCTGCAAAGTGCACTTTCCAATTCCACTGATGACCTTCACCAGAGGGCCCACTGGAGGAAATGGAGAGGAAGGACGCACCTGCACGCTCATGCATATATGCTGCCAGGAACCTTATCTGCTAATGTCAAGAAGACCTCTGATTCCACACCAAGAACTTTAAACTTAAACACAAGCAAGAAGCGAATAATGAAGGTTAAATAGAGGAAAAAAAATGAACAAGCCCCGGTAAGGAATACAGAATAGATCAGGATCACCAAAAAGTGTCTAGAAAGCTCAAAAAACAAACAGCATATAAATAAGAGACTTTTTCATTTGGTCAAATAAAGTAGAATCAGAGCATATGTGGTTCTCATTAAAATGCACTGTGCAGTAGTTTAATCCCCCCTGAAGGCTGAGTGCTTGTATCTCCAGAGGCTGAACAAAAGACAGGGTTGTAAAGGCTACGGAGTAAAGCACATCCAATTTCATCACATATTTGTTTCTTTGTATACCCCATAAGAAGACAATGTTTTTTACCACTAAAAAGTCCATCCAGAACAGTAGGTGTGGTGTGTGCTTTTAGGTATAGAGGTATAGAGTTTTCCCACTCTCCCAAAAGTTGGTGGTTCTAGCCCAGCTGCCTTCAAAGTATGCCATTGTCATGTTCATGGGCACTTACTCCACTAGATAGTCATTTCAATTTGACTTGAAGATGTGACATGTGAGTCCAGGGTGCTGGAGAGGAGAATCCCGGTTTTCGTCCTGGTCATGGAACACTGGACCAGCTCTATACTCTCCATCGGGTGCTCGAGGGTTCATGGGAGTTTGCCCAACCAGTACACATGTGTTTTGTAGATCTGGAGAAGGCATTCGACCGTGTCCCTCGTGGTGTCCTTTGGGGGGTGCTCAGGGAGTATGGGGTCCGGGGCCCTTTGCTAAGGGGTGTCCGTTCCCTGTATGACCGAAGCAGGAGCTGTGTTCGCATCGCCGGCAGCAAGTCAGACTTGTCCCCAATGCATGTTGGACTCCACCAGGGTTGCCCTTTGTCACTGGCTCTGTTCATTATATTTATGGACAGAATTTCTAGGCGCAGTCAGGGGTCGGAGGGGGTCTGGTTCGGGAACCACAGGATCTCATCTCTGCTGTTTGCAGATGATGTTGTCCTGATGGCTTCTTCGAGCCAGGACCTGCAGCAGGCACTGGGGCGGTTTGCAGCCGAGTATGAAGCAGCTGGGATGAGAATCAGCTCTTCCAAATCTGAGGCCATGGTTCTCTACCGGAAAAAGGTGGCTTGCCCTCTCCGGGTGGGTGGTGAGCCCTGGCCTCAAGTGGAGGAGTTCAAGTATCTCAGGGTCTTGTTCACGAGTGAGGGAAGGATGGAACGCGAGATTGACAGGCGGATCAGTCCAGCATCTGCAGTGATGCGGACGCTGGTCCATTGTGGTGAAGAAGGAGCTCAGTCGAAAGGCAAAGCTCTCAATTTACCGGTCAATCTACGTTCCTACCCTCACCTATGGTCATGAGCTCTGGGTAATGACCGAAGGGACAAGATCGCAGATACAAGCGGCCGAAATGGGTTTCCTCTGCATCCCCCTTAGAGATAGGGTGAGGAGCTCAGTTACACAGGAGGAGCTTGGAGTAGAGCCGCTGCACCTACACGTCGAGAGGAACCAGCCGAGGTGGCTCGGGCATCTGCTCAGGATGCCTCCTGGACGCCTCCCTAGGGAGGTGTTCTGGGCATGTCGCACCGGGAGGAGCCCCCGGGAAAGACCCAGGACACGCTGGAGGGACTATGTCTCTCGGCTGGCCTGGGAACGCCTTGGGGTCCCACCGGAGGAGCTGGAGGACGTGTTTGGGGTGAGGGAAGTCTGGGAGTCACTGCTTAGACTGCTGCCCCCGCGACCTGGCCCCGGATAAGCGGAAGAAAATGGATGGATGGATGTGAGTCTGGTCACCGGTTGCATCAGAGGTCAGATGACTGTGATTGACAGGTGGATAAAATAAACTAATTTGATTGCACGGTACTGTCTGAATTTGGCGAGGCAACATTTGAAACAATATAGATACTGAAAATAAAAATAGATAAATAGTCTAGTAAAGAACTGTGTGGATATAAGTGTCAGTGACTGTCTTGGTCTCACAAGTTTGAAGTCACTGCTAACTGTAAAATAGAAGTCAGAAGCTCAGCAGTGGGCATTTGTCATGATAAAAAAGCAAAGTTGATCCTGTCCATTGCCCAACTAATGTTTGCCAAAAGTAATTTTTATCCTTGGTTACATACAAATGCCTCCTGCGTATAAACCTGGCTCCAGTCCTCATCTCAACTACAACACACGGACATATTTGTGCTTAAAAATCTTAATCAAAACATCAAGATCAAGCCACCTTCCTGTACAAAAATCACAAGAGAAACAGACACAAACTTGGTGAGACCTTGCACATCTATTCCAGGCACAAAAACTTCTCACCTTCTCTACTTGTGCAAGTGTTAATTAGCAACCTCATTAACAAGCGTCATGTGAGCACACTCTCTGCATTTATCTTTCCCGACTTCTTGTTTTGACCTAGCAGGAAGAAGACAAAATGTGTGGAGACAGATCAGAGAAACAAGTGAAAACAATCTCCAAAATGTTTAAACACACAAAATGCAAAAGGGGAACATAATTAACTGGGGTATGTCCTTGTGAAATCTATAAAAGGTGTCTAAGGTGTGCCAATATGTCTTTGAATGAGTCATTTGGGTCTGAAACAGGCTAGATTTCCAACAGGAAGTGTTGTAGTGATTTTTGCAATTTCAAAGAAGCGGTCAAATACTATATCAACGACTTGCAAGATTTACAAGAGCACAGAAACCCATCACAGTTGAGATTTGAATCTTTCACAAACAGCTAAAGGAACTCCAGGAACAACATGAATATGCACAGAATTTGTTGAACAAAATGCCAGTGAAATAGTGGGTGGGAGATGTTTGATTTATGAAAACGACAACTACAATTGTGTGTTAATTTAGCATAGGAAAGTAATACGGATTTATTTAATTGTATTTAGTTGTGTCAAAGCTGTGTTTGAATTATAAAAGTAAAATATTTGTACTACACATGTTTTTACTTATTTACTTGCATTGCAAATACTGGTTTAAAGGACCAAACTGCAGAAGCTAGCTCACACTGGTGGACTAGTGACAGTGATCCCGGGCCGCGCCTCTCCCCTGGCCCTATGAGTGGCAGGGTCTGTGCCAGCCTGTCAGCCTGTCTGTCATCACCATTGCTTAGTATTCTCCTAAAGAGCGTCTCCCCACTCATTATACACAAGCCCTTGTTCTAGACTGACATGTTTTCTTTACATTGATATTTCCATTGCATCTCAAACGTCCCCTTTCCGCCTCGGCGAATGGGAGGGCAGAGCACTTAGCCGCAAGCACCATACGGAATAATATCTCAACTGAAACTTACTTTTTCATCCGCCACTGATGCTGTGATTCGATACACAAGAGCAAAACAAATGGAGGTAGTGTGTTTTTATCACAAAGAAGGCGATATGGTAAGGTCTTCTACCTCTGTGCTCTTCTTATATCTTACCAGTGTTCACAACCGACTTTAAAAGTTGACATTATCAGATGCCAAGGTTAAAGGTACCAGCCAATGTACTAATGATCTCTGTGATGCAATCTTACTAATGGCTTGAGGATGTGGATGTGATCAAAACAAAGCACTGTCACTGTGTCTGTGTGGAGATAAAGTTGTAAGGTACACAGTCTCAAAGTATTTTTAATAACTCATCTTGTAGTGTCACTCATATCCCTGTGTTTAAAAACATGAACAATCATTGACTGAATGAATTCGACTCAAAAATGGTGCATCCCCATACTGAGTATCAATTCAAATGATCCATGAGCAATACTAAAAGTACCATAATAGGTTGTGCAGAGTTTTGTGTAACACCTCTCTGCTGTTACCCATATTCCCAGTGTGCATGTGCCTTTATGTATCCTATTCCATGTTATCTGTCAACTTTTCAAACAGAGGCGGGCTGTCAGCAGAGCCGAAGACCCCCATGCTCACTGTGTCACTCTCATTATAGGCCTAAAAAACAAGACAGATATTCAATTTAGATAAGTCCCGGACCCTCGCCTGCCTTGCCTACATGAGACAATGCTCTATTTCTCTCCACCATGCTACACTGAACATGCTGCCGCATTGTTCCCCTCACACCGACCGACAGGGCTGCTAAAGCAGAGGAGATTTCCAATTATGGATCCAAAAGACGAACAGGGGAAACAGGAGTTAAAGAGACCGCTATAAAGCACAATAAAGATGGCTGGTCTTTTGTGGTGCTTTTATATTTATCTAAACCCAGGCAGAAAACTTGATATCCTTTGAGAATATGACAAGTGAGAGAAAATGTGTGAGGCAGCCGGGTAAACTGACAGTTAGCTACTCTAAAGGTACGGATGGGAATAAAGAAAAAATGAATCCAAGGTAGACCTGAATGTTTTGTACTGCCTCCTGGAGAGAAAAAGAATAATTAGCGATGCTCCCTGCTGCTCGTGCATAGAAATGTGCGCCAGGCCAGTTACAGGAACCCATATAATAAAGCAACAACATCGGCTTTCATTAGTCAGGTTGTGCTGAATGTTTATCAGTGATGAAGGCTTCACAGTCACATCCACATTTGCATAGAATTTTTAAAAAGGTAGACTGACACCCAAAATCGATTAGCTCACAATGGTATTTTACAGCTAATTAATCCATACGTCCCTGGTGTGTTGTGAGTTTGGTTTCCACTGAAAGTAATGACTGCACAAAGTGGGAGAAAACATGGCTCCGCTCTAAAAAGCATCTTGTAAAGCCATAAATCATTTATCTGAATTTGTCCCTTTTGATAAGAGCGACTCGCTTGTGTTACACAAACACACCCTGCAGAACATCTCTCCCCAAAACAAGCTGTTGGGCCGCAGTAATGAAAAGGGAGTCAAGTGCCTTCAGGTGCCACAGAGCTGATGTATGTTGGCAGCCGCTGCCTGCACCAGTGTGGAGGAACACAGAGAAATGTGCTCTGCTGTCCTGCCTCTCTCATGCATGGAGGACAGCACAACTGAGTGACAGCGTTTGGAGCGGCTTCAGGGAGCCACAGCCAAGACCCGGTCCACCGCAGCAGCCTCGCTCTCCTGAAGAGGGGGCTTTTCACACTCCAGCAGGTCCACATGAGCCACTGGATCTGTCAGCACCAGATGCACACTTTGTGTCACTGTGAAGAGTCCATGTGTTTGCAGATGCCCTTAAGCACACTTACTTTAGGTCAGTTCTTTAGATTGGTCTTGCTTGCTGTGTTTTGGCAGGTTTGATGAGCCAACAAATTATAAAAATTTCAAATGTTTATTTCAAAAGTTAACAGTGCTCCTAGGCACTTTACAAATTAGTTTATTGGGTTTATTTGAGCAATTTATGTATTTCTAACCAATATATCAGTGACAATACGTGTTATGTATCTTTGAATTACATGCCTTGCATATGACATGCATTATATGACAGAGTTCTATATATTAACTACAGAGGCCTGCATTACTTCACTGGTGCCATGTGGGCAAGTGTCTGTTAGTCCAGGGCTCCGGGGGTCTCTTTCAGTACCACGTCGGCCATGAATATTTCCTGCAGCTAATAGAGGTGCCAGCATTAATATTCATTGGTTTGAATGTGATTTACATAGGGAAATAGTCCCACAAATCCACCCGAGAGTGTCCACAGATACCCTCTCAGAGCAGAAAGTGTTTGCATTCAGCACCTCGGACAGTTCAAAGGACAACCTCTTCAATAATAAAAGGACCTTTTTACAGTACAGTGAGAACACATGAGGCAGCTATTCCCAGCTGCAGTTCTAAACATAATGAATGGAGCATGGTTATGCAAGGTTTTCTCGTAGCCCACTAGCACTGAGGGACTTTGGAATATAGGGCACCAAACCAATATGGAGATTTGAGGAACACAGGAGGGGCCAGTCATCAATATTCATGCAGGATTCCTGGGCTTTCCCACTGTACGCCTAGGCTGTGTTAATATTCATTAGGCTGTGGGTGTGAATAACAGGGGAAGTCCTCTCTATCAGCTACAACAGAGGGAAAGCTGAGGTTCAGCACCATGGACAGCTCTATTGGGGCCTGCTGTCTGAAGAACTCATGTACGGAAATAAAGCAGGGAGAAAACAGATTTCTTTCCTGGATGATTTGAAAGACTAAAGGCACTTGCTATTTTACTGTGAAAAGATGTGATAAATGAAATTATTATTATTTCATCCACTCTTTGTAATTATACAAAGACCAGCTCTTCAAAAGCACTGTGCCGCATCTCTAGACATTTTAACTACATTAATATCCAGTTAACATCATTACATAAACAGTATATGTGGTGATATGGCAGAATTACTTTCTAAGGCTACCTACATAATTAAATAGATGTTCCATAATGTTCTAACCTTCAGACTAACTTAAAGAAAATAGGGGAAATGGCAAGAGGTAGGAAGAGCTTGGTTAGTATTTTGTTATGTTAAGTTATGTTTTATCATATATATTATACATTAAGCTATACTATTAATACAATATGAACTGTGAACAACTTTTCAGGCTATAATTTCATTTGTGTTCAACAGCCATTTGAAATATTTTGCGCAGCATGAGTGATCAAACAAAACTGTTCTACAAGTGGTAAACAAGTACAGTGGCAGCAGTGGCAGGGGAGAGCGCAGAGGCAGATGTCCCAGCACATTGCACAACAGCGATAGCATTAACAAAAGCAGTGTGTAACACCAAAGCCAACTATATCAAGACAGTGAACAAGTGGCCAACTGTCGACCAATTCAAGAGAAACGCAGAGGAGAGAGACCCACTCAGCCCTGAAGTCTAGAGCCACACAGTCTCCTGTCTGCCAAGTGCCACAAACAAGTGACTAGGATTCAGAAGAAGAGTTTGCATAACTTGAACTGTTCCCAACCCTCATGGAAACATCTCTATGTAAAGAGCCTGGACAGGTCCTTCCCTCTGAGTAAGAGCAGCAGAGCTGCTTAATAACTGCCAATGATGGGCTGCTCGCTCCCAGTCCGAGACCAACCTGAAGCGCTCTGCCAGGGATGTCAACTCCACTCACATCAATTACCACAGACTGGTCCACCCGCACCACTGGGGTGGGATAGCATTATCTGCATCAGCACTACAGTACAGAGGTATGGAGACATGTTCAGGGTTGGACCTGTTACAGTGTCAACAATATGAAACAGAGTCAAATACATTGTCCAAATCCAAAATACTACTGTTTAATACACGCTGTGCACAAACATCTGTAAACATTTCAAATCCAACGCTAATACAAACACATCTTATTCAAATGTAGCCAATCAAACTCATCTGTGGCAATGTAATTTTATCAAATTAATTTTAATAATGATCAAACCTCCTAAATGCTAAGTTACAAATTTGTCTGGTTAAATGCAGAACAAAAACACAAGATACAGACAAATACTTGTCATATCGGTTTAGGTAGAGCCAAGATGAAATCTTGGCAGCAATGTGATGAGGAGCCATGACTAATGCACCACCCACACAGAAATCGGTCAGACCACTATAAATCCCCCAAAAGAAAGTCTGCTCCAACTGTTGTCAAATGCTTGAAAGCACACAGCCAAGTCTGATGCACAGAGCTACATCCAGGTAAGTCGGAGTAAGTCAAATGAGGTGATGTTTATTCTTTTGTACTGTTACAAACTGTGAGATTGGAATTGAACGCTGAATTAGCCTGCTGCTGCCAGAGCTGTGCAGGACATCAACAACAGCAGCTGCGCAAAGAACTTTAAGTAATCAAATGGTAGAATGTTCACAGGTTTATTTGTGAAACAAAATGAACATTCAATTTTATGAAGACAAACATTTGAAAGTATACTTCGAGTCAAACACAGATCAAAAATCAATAGTAAGCAGTGGTGATCTCTTTGCAGGGATAGTGCACAATAACAGCAGTCTCCCATCATATTTCTTGAGGTTAGAACAATGACTCCCTCACAGTTCACAGGTGAGTCCTTTGGGTGTGTGTAATGACTGTCCCAGACTGTGCTGTGCTGCTATTGTTCTCTGTGACTGCAGTAAAACCGTAGGTTCAGCAGGGACTTCCACAGGTCCATGTTGATCACATGTGTCTGTGCTGGGGTGGGGCTTGTGTGATAGAGAGCAGGCTCTGCCATCTCTCCACACTCTAATATACAAGAGCTGCTGCTTTGGAAATTGACTGTGACCTCTGCCACACTGGCAATGGACCAGTGCTCTCCAGTGTATGGGATTTGTGATGTCCCCGTGCTGCTGGCCTGCGCTCTTATCAGCCACCTTCTATTTTTCTGGGATATTAAAGTGTGCGCAGTGACACTGCTACACTCATGAACACTTACTGCTCACACAGACTCACACACAATGTACAGGCTACACAAAGAAGACTGTGCAAACTGTGTGCCAAAGGAAAGCTGGAGATCTAGTGGATTTGACTTGTAATATTATAAGAAGTCATTTGAAACCATTCTTTTGTAAAAAAAAAAAAAAAAAAGTGGGTCCACATTTAAGCTGTTCTTTTATCGAAATAGATTTTATTAAAATTTGTAAAATGTGGACCTACTAGCCATTGCCATAATGGGGATTTATATGCTTAAATGCAATAAAAGGATACTAATGAAAGAAGAAAAGATTTTAATTTGATGCATAAAATTGTGTGTGCATGACGTAGTATGTAAGTAACAAAGATTACCTAAATAAGCATTTGGATTTTGTTGTTCTGTTTTATAGAATAGCACAATAGTTAGAGTTTGTTGTCAAAGAATGAAATTATCAAATCTAAATAATCCAAAAGTTACAATTAGTTGCCAAAATAACACTAGTTTACTAAGGCAGAGGAAAAAGAGAACCGACTAGGTCCTAATATCCTAATAAAGCGAGCATTCTTTGTTTTAGATCTCTTCAAGTTATTACACAGTTTATCTGGTTCCTAAGACCAGATCAAAAAGGAACAGATAATACAATTATTGAAAGCATGATGTAATAGTAGCTCAGGTTGATTAACCCCACACCGCACACATGTGTGGGTCCAGATCAGGCTAATGGATTCATGTAGTGCACACCCATGGGTGTCATACTGGACAGCAGCAGCCTGTGTTTTTCTGCTCTGCTAAATGCCAGACAGCATGTTGTAGTGTATTAGCTGGTGTCGATATCTCTGTGGCTAAAGGTATGGTATGCACATGTGTGAACGAGTGTGGCTGAGGGGGTAATAAATCATGATCTGAATGCGGACAGAACTGCGTATGAGGACCTGAGGCTACAGCTGCCCTATACCAGCCCTGTTCCCCATGTGCTCTAATCAACAGGGGAAAGTGCAAATGGATTAATATAGTTAGAAGGCTAATGCCACAGATTACGGTGCCCGCCAGCCAAAAATGATATGTATGTGTTGCTCAGTGGGGAAACATGATTGGAAAAGCTGTTGATTGATAGAACGTGCTATTAAAAACCAGGCAATGTAATCAGGTTTACAGCAGTTGAAGGCGAGAGAGGCAGACTTACCTTATCAACACAGGCAAGAATATGAGGGTGTGCTTCCCTCCACAAGTGTGCAGCATGCTTCTCCTGAGCAGGCAGAGTGTGAGTGCTTTGAGTTTTTGTGAGCAGCACTCGGAGCGAGAGGCCTCACTTGTGTACCTGCGCGGCTCCAGGAGACTTACAGATGCTTTGTGTAAAGAGCTGAGCAGATTAGCACTTCATTACCATGCTAGATTGTTTAACGAAGACACTCAGGGAACGCAGAGGCAGCTGGATTATGACCAAGCCATGTTTTCCATTTAGACAGGATTATTACTTCAGACTGCACGCCTCGCGATGGGAATATGACTTAAAACTCCGGAAAACACCAATCAGCCAATCATATGGAGGCACACTCGTTCCTTTGTCTTATGAGGCGTGAACCCACAAAAGATTTGGCGTCTGTCAACAAGAGTGAACTCAAACAACTTTCAGCATTTTCAAGGATTTAATGAACCAGAAAATAGCAGTGGAAGGTAACTTTTTGACAAATAAATTACCAAAATGGTCAAAAGTCTCTAGCTCGTTGTACATGCCCCAAGTTATGATGATAAAAGACATGGAGTTCATTCGAATATTTAAGCTGCCATAAAATGGACACAAAAAACACATTTGCTCAGTTAAAGTAAAAAACAACAACAAAACAATTATTCAGTCAAATAAACATATTTAAATATGTGATATTATCATGAGTTTTCTTTTGTCTTTTCAGTTGTAAAGACTTTGGGTTTTATTAAATGGCTTAATATTGAAGCACATGCCACTACTCAGCTAACATATTATATAACTCTTATGTAATGAATCCAAACAATCTGGAAATTCTACTGTCACAGATTGTAGTGAAAGAAGGCTGGACCTGAGCCACACTTTGAAAACTCACAAACAACACTACATCAAGCCAGCACAACCGGAGCAGACAGATGCACTATAAAGTAAAGTCCCATTATTTTATTGTGTGCTAAGGGAGGAAATGAGAATAGAAATGAGGTCTAAAGCCAGTGACAGGATATGAGTTCTGTTTGTCCTCTGTGGCACCAGCACTTCATCAAACCTGTGTACAGAACAGAAAGTGAATAAGTACAAATCCAGACCCTTAGAATGCAGGTGCAGAAGACAACCTGATATTATAAAAATCTCATCCTCATCCTCTGCGGGTGGTCTCAACCTCTTTCCACACTCGGGACCTCTACCAGAGGCCTGGGAGCTTGAAGGTTCGGTGCAGTATCGTTGTTGTTCCTAGTACTGGGCTTTCCTGGACTGAGATGTCTGATGTTTTTCATGGCATCTGCTGTAGCTACTCCTCCAGTTTGGAGGTTACTTCCCCGAGTGCTCCGATGACCATGGGCACCATTGACACCTTTACTTTCCAGGCCTTCTCCAGCTCTTCTTTGAGCCCTTGGTATTTTCATTTCCTCATGTTCCTTTTTCCTGATGTTCCCATCACTTGGTACTGCGATGTCCACCACAACGGCTTTGCTCTGTTGTTTATCCACCACCACTATGTCCGGTTGGTTCACCATCACCATATGTCATTCTGTATCTGGAAGTCCCACAGGACCTTGGCTTGATCATTTTCCACTATTCTTGGAGGTGTTTCCCACCTTGACCTGGGGGTTTCCAGTCCGTACTCTGTACAGATGTTTCTGTACACTATGCCTGCCTCTTGGTTATGCCGCTCCATGAATGCTTTCCCTGCCAGCATCTTACACCCTGCAGTTATGTGCTGGATTGTCTCAGGGGCCTCTTTGCACAGCCTACACCTTGGGTCTTGTCTGGTGTGGTAGATCTGGGCCTCTATTGCTCTAGTGCTCAAGGCCTGCTCCTGTGCAGCCAGGATGAGTGTCTCTGTGCTGTCTTTAAGTCCAGCTTTCTTAAGCCATTGGTAGGACTTCTTGATATCAGTCACTTTAGTTATATTTCAGTGGTACATCCCATGTAGGGGCTTGTCCTCCCGTTATGGTTCCCCCAGCACCTCTTCCTCTGCTCACTGAGCACATCATCTGTTGGGGCCTTGTCCTTAATGTACTTATGGTCTTGGATGTTTCTGGCAGGGGTAGCTGTTTATTGTCTGGGTCTTGTTCTTGCTATTGAGCTGACTCCTTAGGACTTGCCTTACTCATTGGACTCATTCCTTGTTCTCTTTTTAAGGTTGCCATTTGTGTGTGGGATACCAAGGTATTTGTAACTGTCCTCACTGTCTGCTCTTGCTCCTTTTGGGAGTGAGATACACACACACACACACACACATATATACATATATATATACACTATATACTATATATATATACATATATACACATATATATATATATATATATACATATATATATATATATACATATATATATATACATATACACAACACATATATATATATATATACACACATATATATATATACACACACACACACACACATATATATATATATATATATATATATATATATATATATATATATATATATATATATATATATATATATATATATATATATATATATATATATATATATACACACACACACATATACACACACACACACACACACATATTGTTGGCAGAGATCATAATTTGTGCAGGCAAAGGATTTACGTACTTCCTCAAACCATGTCTCCTCACATCAGACACAAGTGTTTGTAAGTGTGCGTGGATGTGTTTTACTACTATGTGTACAATCAATAGGCTTTTTACAATGTAGATGTTGTTGAAAGTGACAAATCCACAGTCAAGAGAGTAATAAAAAGCTGCTCTCTCCCAGTGGTCCTTCACATATACATACAATGGAGTGGGTACGGTAACCACACACAAGTTTTTGAGTAGCAAATGACCACCTCTGTGAAAAAACTGTTCAGGACCACCATGATGCCATCCCCCAGCAAGAGGATGTATGCTGATATATGTACTGCATGTTTCTTATTCCACACGATACATATGACAACACTTGCAAAATGTTAAGGTTTGAGTAATAATCAAACAAAATGTTGTCATAACATAAACTAGTGAGAGAATGTCAATTTAGAATACCTGGCCCAGATCTTCTATGGCTAAACAATATGTACTGAATAATTCTTCCATAGTCTAGACCCTCTTAAGAAAGATAAGACTTGGTTAGTGTGCCCAGTGCTGTAGTAGCATCAAATGTAATGTGTTTTCCTCTACCATAAAGGGATTATATGACTTCCAGTCAACAGTAAGCAGATTAGACTGTGCAACACAACACAAATAGACCATATCCTTAAATCCTGCTAAATACACAGCATCACTGCCACATCATGAGACTTCTGAAGGATGCATCAGAAATAGTAAATATCTCTAAACAATGTGCAGGGAGAATCAAACTGTTTGTTTGTTGGGTTGCAGGAATAAAAATGCTTTTGATGGAATAAGAAGGACCCAAGATTGTATGTGCTATTTCTCCTGAATACACGTTTGCAGTCTTGTGTGTATCCCTCATACATTTTATGTGTCAAAAACATAATTAAAGAGTTTAACTAAATCACTGACAAAGTGGCTGCCGGTTCTTGTAAAAGCTTTCTAGCAGGTTTATTCTAGTCTATTGTGTGTTCTACAGAGTGGATTTAGTCTAAAGACATTCTGTCTGGCTGTCATTGTGTTTTTAATCGAGCTGCCGCACTTGTAACACAGGTAATTTCTCAGCAAATGGCCCTGATGGTTTCAATGGCTTGTGTACAGGACGCCTCTGTGCTTTATAAAAATAAAAAAAACACACACACACACACAACAGCAACAAATCTAGCTGCAGGCTACATTCAAATGAGTAGATTTATTAAAATGACCCGTGAACTAAAGCCATTACACCTGCTGACTTACCAGGACTGGCTACATGCATGCATAATCACTTTTTATTCATGCATTTACTGTAAGAAGTGTAGGTGGGTGATGGCTGATAATCTTGTACAATGAATAATCAAACCAAAATAAAACCCTGTTTCTGTCCACAGCGTGGACTGTTTCAATATGCATTATCACAACTTAAGGAAACTTTTGCTCAAGAATTCCCAGCCACACTTATTCTTATTCCAGATATAAATACATATATAAAATGATCAAATTGAAGTATTATGTATTTTTAAAAAAATACATTATATTATTTTGAGTGTAAGAGACAAACTTTTAATCAGTGCATCTGATCAAAAGCAATTCACTTACTGATAAGTCGCAATAGGATTTTATTGCAACTTAGCTCTAGTATACAGTAAATACATTTTCCAATAGCAGCCAGTCTGCAGAGAAAGGCAGTTTAGATAGAGGACAGCTTATCAGTTCTTCCTTATCGCTCTCAGACAGTTTGTGAAAAGAGTTGAGGAGAAGGGTCAAAAATGTCTCCCTGACCCTCTCCATGCCATTCTCCAAGGACATGCTCAAAACATGTTATTAAATAAAAAATACGAAAATAATCTAAACCTTGTACTTACTATAACAGAGCTCATAGGTTCCCATGAATATAGATGTCAATCACTTAAGGTTTTTATGGTTACAAGCGCCTTCGTGGCCCATACTTAATTATAATCTGGGTGCTGAGTCAGGAGTTCAGATTTATGAAAATAAATGACCCTAATAGTAAGAATGACTTCTAAACTTGCTGAGTGCAGGTGTTATGTGGTGTGAATTCTTGCCTCATTAGGCGGAGAAGGTGAGGACTTGAGTTTGGGACTGGCACGCCGATCTCAATGAGCCAACAGGCAAAGGTCATTCTCATAAAGCCACGCAGAGAACTCATCCAGAGCACCAAAGAAAAAATGCTGTGACAAGACCAGATCCTCAGCATGTAAAACAATGACTAACTGTGTAAAGGAGAAAGAAGGCATTTACAGTATATACACATCCAGCAAGCTGTGTACTGTATGTATTATGCTCTGTATACTTTCATTACCAGATATTTGGAGCATGTTTTTAACTTAATGGCGTATCATGCAACTTTTCTAATGCAGGGTCCACTACCCACTTGTCGAGATGTTATAATTTTGCCTGGAGTTGTGTGGTATGGCAATAAACATATTTCTCTCGGACAAGCAGTTTAGACAAGATAGATGAGCGCCATTCCTGGAAGATGCAGAAAAGTTACACAATGCGCCTTTAAATACAGATAGATTTTCTTTTTACATTTTAGGTGTAACTTACCATTATGGCATGCAGTGTATAATGTGTTCAATATTACATGTCCATTATTTTCAGTTTTTTGTTCAAAATATTAAATTACAACTCCATGTGTAAGTTAGTGCCCATGTAGAAAATATTACGAGTTTTATTTGATGAAGTAGTAAAACTAAGCCTGTCACAAACACACACAATGACACATTTTGAAGTGTGATATACTGCTGAAGTAAATGTAGACGGAAAATGGTAAGATTAAAACCGAAGTACCTAAAAATAACAAAAAAAAAATCCCACTAGTACAACGAAAAATTCCCTATGATAGATATTGACCCCCAAAAATTATTGTTCCATTTGTTATGTACTAAATGATAAGTCAATACAGTATTTATCATGACAGGCTTGGGCAAAACTAAGGATTTCAGAGTTAAGTGAATTTTCATCCATTGGTAACGAAACTGCAAATAAAACATGTAACTGGAGTTCTACATTATTTCCCTATGCATTTAGGAAACATACCATCTAAGGCCCTCGTCTTAAGTTTTATTTTGAAGTCATTTTCCCACCCACCTGTGTTCTGCGGTAGGTGGGTCCCCCTTTGTCCTGAGTAATCATTCTCATTTGAGACTTAAGACAAGGTGAATGCCTCAGTTCAGCAGGTAACCAGTCACCTAAGGGCTTCCTCATTTTCCACTGGGCTGATTTATTTGCTGCTTATATCTGTAAAGAACCTTCCATCTGGCAGAGCACACAACCATCAACACTGTAATTAAAATGCAATTACCACCTCTCTCCTCTTCCAGTAACACCGCAATCCCTGGGAAGACGTTCCATCTGTGCCATGCTCTCCAACACAACGCATAGGCTAAAGTCATCAAGCACATTTTCTTTAGCGCAGTTTTCCACATATTTTAGCTGAGCACACCTTGACAGCATAAACGTCTTCCAAATGAGCTCTTCCATCAGCGTTTATGCACAAATCACCTCCTCACCCTTCAGCTCTCTCCTCCTTCTCACCATGGTTTCCCCGAGTCCACATATCTTATTCATAAACTCCCATTGTGTCCTCTATAACCAGCAGAGCGAATCAGCCTATTGCTAAAATGCCTTTGTTCTGGTACTAAACTTAAGCTGCAGTAGTGTCCGTTTGTGTTACTATAAACTGTTGATTCAGTTTGCGAAATAAAAAAGGAAGTATTGGCCATTACCAGCTTTGTAATGTTGCAGATTTACAAGGTATCTCTACACGCATATGTTATTGAGTTCAATTTATTCACAAATAAAGATAGAACCAAAGACAGAATCATTTAGCCATAGTGTATTTCGAGTTGAGCCTACAGTACAGGTTCCTGTTTTCATTTATCGACACAGGAGAGAAGCAGCCAGACTGTAGTGACCTGCTACTAAAGGTCTGGTCCACAGGGTTAGCTTAGATGTATGGACTGAATGTTTTCACCATTTGGGGTAATAGGTAACCCAGGCCAGGCCACTATACCAGGTCCCAGGATCCCTTTCTGTGTCTCATTGCTCCCTCATGTCTCTCATGCAATAAATCCAGGAAGGTCCAAGAAATTGCTCCAATACAGCCACTGCAGCAATTCATCATCCAAAATGAAAGTAGCTCATGCTGGACAGTAGGGCTTTGTTGGGCCATTGTGTTTTTGGCTCTAAATGCTACTGTTTTCACCTTAAATCATACACAGGTAGCACGAAATGGAATACAAATGTAATACACTATAGTAGACTAGTAAAAAAAAAAAAAAAAAGAAGTATCAACACTGAAAGAAATCACATCAGGACAAACTTAAACCTTTCTGAATAGTTTTACAATGGGCTTTATATATGACAACTATCATAAGTTCACATGGTTATATTAAAAAAAAAACATAAATTATTTTGTGTTGGAAATTACATTCTATTCTAGGGCTGGGTGATATGATGGTAAGGATTTTTTTTTTAAACTGATTTGATTTTGTCTTATAAAAAAACTGAAAAAAAACCCAGCTTTACACAAGGCAAATGTTTCATAACTGCCAATTAAAATAAAAACAATATTTAAGATACAATAATATAGATATGTTAGATACATATTTAAAAATATATAGAGGGAGTCTGAACTCTCCTCCAAACCATGCTTTTACTCAGACGGTGTGGCGGTGTATCTCTCATTTAAAAAGACCCAAGAATTGATGATTAGAAATAACAGAATCTTGATCACAATTAAAACTAGATGAATTGGACGTCACTATTCTATTCTATACTGCAATATGTTTAAAATTACAAAACAAGGCCTATTTTGAGTTTTTGTTCAGCTTGTCTCCTGCGTGAAGCACATTTGGAGGACAGCACTTTCAGGGACAAGTTTTAAACTTATAGATCTATTGAAAGCACTGTCAAGTCTGGCCTATGTGCCGTTGGATATGTGCACAGGGATGGGAATAGAGCCGCCCCTCCAGATATAAAGGCTTAATTAGTTCTGACTAAAACTGTAATTAAAACATATCACAGCTGCTGCTTACCTGTGTGTAATGTGTGTAGTGTGTGTAGTGTGTGATTGGGGGACTGCGGGAGGACCTAGTGGGAGCCTTAGATAAATCACCACATTCCGCCATTCCCCTGCGCCGGGACAAGCAGAACGGGGCGGGGGACACAAAGATTAAAGATGGCAGGAGAAGGGACATCCAGACAGTTAAAGGAATCAAAGAGGGTGGAATGTAAAGGAAGAGAGAGGGATTTGTTCAGCTGAAATGTACTCAGAGCGAATTGATCATTAAACTGCATTATTCTGGAAATCAAAGGCAAACGGAAGCACGAAGATTTAAGTAGTAAAACTGTAAAGCCCTGACGAGAAATCTGAAATGCTCTGATGCAGTACGGACAAATGCATGTGGATTATTTCTTTTCGGAGTGTTTACACAAGAATTTTGGTCCAATACATTTTAAAACCTAAATATTCTGGATAGTTCATTACAATATGTCCATGCAAAATTAAATGTAGAGCATGTATTTTTTTGGAAGTGGCATGTCACCTGCATAATTTAATGGATAATTCATAACTCTCAACATGCTTGCCCTCCACAAGGTCAAATAGGAGTCAGGCTTGTGCAGATGCAAGCCTGGAGTGCAATAAGCAAACTTTTTTCAGTGTATTGTTAGCTAAAAAGTTACACAGTTGGTTCATGCCATAAGCTCTATTCTAGAAATCATATTTAGTTCAAAGGGCAAATGGTTCCAGTGTGGTCATAAATAGCATTCAGGACAGATACAGATACATACTCCATCATTGGCAGAAGTCTTGCTAGTAGAAAATAATGTGAAACCATAAAGCATTTTTCCATTGTTGTTGGACTGAAGGAAGAAGCGTGATGACAAATAGTGAGAAGCTGGAGCCATTGGGGTTAAACACAATTGCAGAAGAGGACATTATTGGAAATGACTTTGCCTCCATGGACATCTCAGTGAATAGCTTTCCCTCTTTCTCCCAGGCCTACCATCATTCCACACCGCTTCCCTGCCTCCTATACCAACACATGCAACCACGACACACTTAGCTGGGGAGACGCATCCAAAATGGCCCCTGGGAATTAAGTGGATGTCAACATGCGACAGCGTTCAGGTGATGTGCGGACACAATAGCGAGCTGTTACAATGAGTTTGCATAAAGGTCTATAGATGTCATGAGGAAGTCTGTTAAAAGCCACCTCTCGTAATCACCCTTCACCTTATCGGCGCCTTCCCAATAACAAGGCCAGGACGCATTATTTGTATCCGGGGTCCATTCTTGCGGCTGCCTCCTGGGACACACTCCCCTCTGTTTCTGCTGAATGAGATAGCCTTTCACTGCTCTGTATAACCTTTACGAGCTTCCTCTCACTGACAAACACAATATGAGCAATCAAATCCCACGCACTCAAATGAAAGATACCAGCGCACTGGAAAAAAAAAATGTTTTGGTTTCTCACATATGCACGAGGGACGCGTGGCATAAATTCAAAAATTACATAAATAAATGAAATAATAGTGTGGGAGTGAATGCAGAGATACTTGCTTTGATTTTAGACAACACACAAGCTGTTATCAGGGAGCAGGGAGGTGGAGAAAAGAGACTTTGATTTTTGGGAGGGGGTAGACATATTGATTTCTCTGACATTGGGCTCTCCTTGGCATCTGACATGCTTTTTCCTCTTGGCTCTGAATACCTCTGTGTGTAGTATAAGGCTAGGGTTTGAATCTTATCAGTTGTGCTTAAAAAGTGGTTAAATCAGCATTTGTCCATAAAAGAAGACAGCCTCTCCTGTTGAGTTCTTATCGCCATCCTAAAAGACTGCGGTAAACAACTCTGGTACGATAAAGTGCTCTTTGGAATATTTATATTTGGACCTATTATTTTATATATAATTTTGCAGTTACTATCAGGGACATCTCTAACCATAGGCCAATTGTTGCCTACCCAATCAAATCTACTATGTAAACATCTGCCCATTATATACATTTTCAGTCCGATTATCAAAATTCATTGGCAGCCAGGAGTACATACTATACTCCTATAATTTAAAAGATGTTGAATCTGAAACTGTATCCTGTATCCTCAAATTCCAATGGGTGCGATTGACAGGTGGCTAAACCAATTGCATGGAAGCTGAAGAGGATTGAAACACTGTGCCAATGTTTCCAAGAATCAACACCCAAAGCACTAAACTGTCTACAACTGAGTCATATATTTTCATTGTTTTTTTTTTTCATACAGACATATAACAGGAGCACTTTTTCCCTTGCCATTGTCAGCTCCATAGACCTCTTCCAGACCATGTTTGGTGTTTCTCAAGCCCATCCATCAGAGCAGTCCACTTTGGGCTGAAGCCATCTCTCTCCCAGCTCCTTCCTCCATCAGGGAAGAGGCTGCACTGATGAGCTGCACCCACAAGGATGAGACTCTATACACTCTACACTACATCTATTTGTCAGGGCAGGTGAGGCCGCTGAAAAGGCTGTTTATCAAGTCCACTGATGTAGCATGTGTGGCTTATCATACAACCTCTGCAGCAACTTTCCTCTGTGCCAACATACAGCCATGTGCCAGTAGTTTGTGCTTTATGTCCGTGTGTATTTTATCCAATCTGATAAAATCAAGCCATAGCCATTTTTCTCAGCAGCAGCTTTCCCCAGCAGGGCTCCGACGTCGTGGAGCCTAAATCAAGACAGAGCTGTTGTCAGGCATGTGGAGGGGACAGGGAGCGTGTTAGCTACACAAGATTGAATTAAACCCAATCCCCAAAGATTCACAGAGAAGCAAGATTCAGGTCAGTGTGGAGATGGCGACGACTGCTGTATTGATTCCTCCCAGTTCCCAATCATATTACTTGTCTTCTTCACCTAATTTAATTCCTTTACAGACAGTTCACAATTCAGTTCATAATTACAATGATACCAAATTACAATGTATCATGCCAAAGCGATTGGATTAGGGGCCTTAAACTGTGCTGTGTGATCACATCAGATACCTATCGCTGGGTGGGCCGGGAGGAATTTTGAAACATGTGCACCCAGTGGTATAATGTGTTAAACCATTCAAGCTACTAATCTAACTACAGCTGTTCACACAAATAAGATGGATAACATGAATAAATCAAGCAGTGTTATGAGTGCTGTAGAGGGCTGTACTTTGAGAGACTAAAGACATGCTGTAGCCTAATGAAAATCTGTCAACAAACTTTGTCTCTCCTTTTCTCCAGAGGCACTATTGAGTGTCCATTTAAGGCTGGCCCTCAAAGTCACGGTAAAGGGCAGAAGGCTCTGTTCTGACAGAGGCCCAGCCTGCTGCATTGATTTGTTTACTAATAGCTGATGGAAACCCTAGAGCTGCCCTCCTCTTTACCACCAGCCATGGGCACATGAATAATGAATGGCTTTTAGCTCTGTTTTTAGCCATAAAAGGATTACCGAAAGTCCAGTTGGTAATGTAATACAACTGGCCGGACAACATCAGGACTGGATTGGCTTTATTGTCTTCTTTGTTTGTGGACAAACTTTTGGTCTGCAGTCCAATGCTTAGAGCCAAGGGCACATTCACATTTATAAATTACATTTTTAATCAGCAATTTTTCTTCCAATGAGGTTGCTATTAGCGTAGGTTACTTCTTTGTTAGCCTGTTTTTATTTGAATAAAAAAGAAAAAGCATTGTTTTTGAGCTTTCAGATTTGTGTTTTAGTCAATAAACCTGTGAACATCTATGGTTCCTCTACAGCTTGAATATGTCGTGATAGAAATGAGGCTCGAGGTGATTTTTAAGCAGACAAATGTAGCCTCTATGGTGCAAAAGCTTTTGGCAGCCTTTAGTGACACTTCACTGCCAATAAGTTACTTTCCAGCCCATTTTAAAACTCCTTTTAATTTGCTTTTCTCATTTCAGAAGTTTTCTTCAAACTGACTAAAGATGGGAGCACAACTAGTGTCTCTTTAAGTTGAACTGACTTTAATAATGCCTTTTAAACATCACTCGGCTTACGCACGCTCAAGAACAGACAACGGATGAGAGATAATTTAATCTTCAGATAAAACCAAAAAGCATCGACAAAGATCTCCCACAGAAAACAGAACACTTTAATCTCTGCTCCCCCGGGCTGAGCGCGAGAGGGAGCGATGCACAGCCAACAGCCCACTGATACAGACATTGATATAATTGAATGTGACTTCTTTTCCGCACACGCCCAGTTTGCTGGGCCTTGGTCCATCTGTGTAGGCAGCCTGGACCCTTTTGCCACATCCACCAAAACTCTCTCGGCTCGTCCCGCTCTCGCTATACGCCACACACACTCGCAGAGAACATCTGGAGTGTGCATCAGTGGGCCTAGCCCAGTGCCAACCTGCCTAATAGCCTATGGAGTCAATTATAAGAGCGGAGAAATGTGCTGGCTTTATCGCTAATGGTGCCATCTGGATAATGGCAGGTTGGAGTAGGGGGAAAGTTTTGCATCTTACTCTTACCTGTTCGACTGGGAGTGCCTCTTGTGATCACTGGTCTGTTGGTGGGGCAATGGACTAGAACCAAGGAGGCTAAACAGTTTGCAGTATTTTAATGAAGTTCGCTTTTTGCTGTAAATTGAGTTCCTTGCGTGTCCAATCCAGGCTATTTCACCTCTGTCCTGTACAAAAAACATTCACCTAAATGTGAATTGTGAATCCTCATTTTATAGAGGTATTTTTTCCGTTAGCTAATTACACTTTATGACCCACCGTTTAGTCACAGCTTCACAGCAAAAAATAGCATTGCTTTTTCACTTTCAATTCTTTGTGAAGTTGTTTTCTTTTGTTGAAATTGTGAACTTTCCAACAACTGTCGTATTGTGGCATTTTACTTCCAACATAGAAAAACTCCATAGCCCGGAGCACATTGCGGCCGTATCAATTTCCTCTCTACAGCGGGTGATATTTTAACAAATGTGATCTCGCAACTGCCGGTAAAGCTGAGGGCCAGAGCGGTGCAGGCTTATTTATCGAACCCTGGGAGGAGTGATGGCAGGTAAGGGGAGGCACAGAGATCACAAGACATCCAGATTGTCCCAAAACACAGGGGACCAGAGAGAGTCCACAGGCAGAGGAGGGAAGAGGGCAAGAATGGGATGGTCGCCCGCTAGATAGATTGAAAAACACATTTACTTAGTGTCTGGCATAGCACCGCAGCTAAAATCCAGCATGGCATGAAGGACAATTTGAAACCAAAATCTAGCAGACCCACTAAATGAAGGACACTGAGGAGAGTGGAATGGAAAATAACAGCATTATCGGTGTGGTTATCAGCTTTTCTTTTATAAGATCATCAAAAGATACTAAAAGGACCATGCAGTATCCACACAACACACACTATGAGGTAATTATGTGTATTAATGCAATTGTTAAGTGGTGAGCACATGTAAGCGGGGCATTTCTAAAAAAAGAGAACAAAGGGTTAGAGGGGTCGGGACTAAACCACCTTTTGGCTGATCCCAAGCCTGAATATATAGCTAGAAGTGTAAATTTAAATGCTGTCTCTGTCTAAGATTTAATGGCCGTAAACCTGCATGTTTATAGATATGCGCCATCTAAAGGTTGCTGGTTCAAATGCATTTTTTTTTTCAATACAAAGCATCTCATACTTAAAACATCAGTGTAATTTGTGTCATTCTTGTACCCACCCCCCAAACATCTAAATCTGACTCCTTGTATGCAGAAAGGTAGTTCTAATATATCATTAGACAGAGCTTTAATTGAAAGCAAGAGGCAGTGAGTAGATCCCTAAGTGTTAAGACAAAACAAATAAGCTTTGATTTGTTATTTTTGTACGAGAAAGGGTTAAAGAAATAAGCGAGGGGGCTAACGGCACTCTGACAAATGGAGAACGGGGTATATGAACCATGAAATGAACACTCTGGCAATTGGAAGGCAGCAGGCTTTCAGCACCATGGTCAGCAACAAAGTGCCTGCAACAGCTCACTGCTTGAGCGATGGCATTCACCAGGCTAAAGAGAGCCGACAAGAACAACAGAGGATGGGGGGAAATACAGTCCACAGAAGCTGCAGAAAACCTGATAAACATGGAGGAGATAGTGCGCGGATTAGAATAAAGAGATGAGCAGTGTGCCATTTAGTGCTTAAAAGAACAAAATCAACAAACAAAGGCAAAGTGGCATAAAACACAATTATAAAGTAAATAGAGGTATTTTTGGGGAGGGTGTAAAAGTAGCTGTCAGCCTGTCTGTCTGGGAGTCAGGTGCAGTGGGTTTATCAGGCCCAAGCAGAAGGCAGAGCTGAGATAAAGTTGGAAGCAGAAAATCACCTGCACCACCTGGCCTCCCCCACCGCTTGTGAACGTGGCATTTCTCATTAATTGTTGTTGTGGTGCACTATACAGCCATTAAACAGTAAATAAGACGTTAAGTATGCGGGTTGCCACGGTGCCCCCAGCCAAGACCTGTGTTCGTTTGAGTGAAATGGAAGTGGTGGGCCCCCGAGGCTCGAGGCCGAGGTTAATGCAGTAGAGCAGATGACGGACAGCTACACTTCTACAGCCAACACACACACAGATATATGTACGCAACGTTGTGTGCATGTTAATTAAGAGGAACAATTATAACAGTGACACTTATAAAGTCCATCAGTGAGAACAATAAAGCCTATGACATAAAGGTCTTTAGGAAAAAAAGTTTACGAGTATGTGTCATTTGTCACGTATTTTTTTTTTTTTTTTTTTTTTTCTAGTTTTTGCTACAAAAAATGTCTAAAACTAATTTAGTAGGCTAATTTAGTCCATTATAGTTTATATTTTTCATTTTATTATGATAATGCTGCATTGATTCATGGGATAAGTTTATCAGATATAGAATTTGTAAATGGTCTAGTTTGGAGATCTAGGATTTGGTCTTCACTCATTTCTTTAATTTATTTTTCATAAGTTTAGTTATTTTTTTTATTTTGTTTTTATCTACTGTAGTTTTAGTCCTCAAAAATATGACACTAACTAAAAACTATGGTGAAAATGTTTTAGCTGATAAAGTTAAAACGGATTTACATGGTCAATTTTTTCTCAGAAACTCTGCAGAGGGACCTGGGTTTGGAGTTTTTGCAAGAAAGGGAAGATTTTTAAATGCAGATTCACCATCAGAATGTGACACTCAAATACGAGCTGAACAAATTCTAATTTTGTGATCTGTGAGATACCAAATGCTACACCTAATGTAATCTCAAGCCTTATCAGCATACCGTTAAACTGGCCATGTTACTTAAATGATACAAGCTGTGTTATAATTATTTGCCTCATTAACTGTGCGCTAATTAACGAGCACATACATGTAAAGATTAAAAAATGAATTGAAATTATACATGGCTCTTCAGGGATGATCTTGCAAGCGTCAGTGTTAAGTCAGGTCACACACTCGTTCAAACGCCTATTTAACCTTGGCACACAAATTAAAACAGTAGTAAATATTTAGTGTGTGGGATGAAAATGCTATCTAAAAATCCACATGTTTTGGCTGAAGAAATACAGTGTCGTTTTCAAACAAAAAAAACAAGGCACGCGGCCAAAATGACAACATCCAATGATATCCGTCAGTATCTGGGTTCTAATAGCGCTGTAATTAAAGGGTTCTATCTCAGTACAAACAAGCTGAAGACAAGTACAGGGATGCTTTGTTCCTTCCCACCCACCTTCCAGTCTCTCAATGGCTGCTCACGTGGGGGGCTATAAAATCATTCTTAATTACACATTTGTCACATGAGAAGTGTTCTGCCTACTTTGTGTGAGCACGCCATTAATTCAGCAACTACTCATTATATGCAACTTCTGTCTTCCACGTCTTCCCCCATTTCACTTTTTTTTTTTTTCTTCTTTCCTTTGGTCCTGGACATTTCAGGCGTTTCATTTGATGTGCACTCACTGAAGTCTTGTACAGAGAAGAGATGTCCCTTTGGGGATTGGGAGATTTGACAGCTGTATATAGGCTGTCAGTGCTGTAGTGGCTAACTATGATAGGACAATTAAAGGGAGGGGGAGATGGAGCTATTTATGTGCCCAGCTCTACATGCGATGAGATGGGAGAAGGCAGATAGCACATGGCATCCCTGACTATAGAAAGCATACGACACATCACACGGGTAGCAGAGAGGAAATCAAGTGTTACGTGTGTTTTGGTAAATTCTCAGCTGAATTAAAAGAATTGTTTATCTAGGTAGGTAGCGTTCATGTATAAATGTGGTGATCAAACTGAGGTTGTAGTTGCAATGGCAGTATGCAAACTAGGGCTATCACCATACTCGAATTCCATGCACAATTTTGATACTAAGGAGGTGTGATGGTTAAATATAGGGGTGCACCAATCCAGCGTTTTCAGTTTTGATATCAATTTATAGCTTTAAGTATCTGCCAAAACCCGATATTGACCAATAGAGATTGAAAATAGCATTTATTTCCTTTAAACAAAAATTAAACTGATCCAGATGTACTATACAGTTATTCATCTCTCAAGTAACTACAGAAAAACTTTCAAACTAAGACCAGTAAATAGTCTTATTACATCATCTTATTGTATGTCCAACCAGGATATCGCCGGAATCGACCAGTAGTGCCTCAGTGAATCCCTACTAAAATATCAAAATATCAATATATTGTCATACTATATTTGGTGATACAGTATCAGTATTATGGGCTGCAGTATCAATATATCTATAACAGTATATTTTACAAATTTTGTGTATATTTTGTGACAGTATAAAAAGTTAGTAAAGAGAATTATTGTGCAGCAGAGTGGTTTGACAAGGAAGCACCGCACATTTGCTTCAGGTTTTGTTTTTATGTTTTTGTTAAAAGAAAACAAAACACACAACAAATAGTGCCATCAAAAGACTGTGTGTACATCCCTATATTTTACACATAAGTGCTAAACCCACAAGCCCACACTGACCATGAGAGACTGGAGCTGCAGTTCAGACACAGCATTCATGTCTTTGAGCTGCTTCCATCTCCCTCTTCTTTAGTGAGCTTACAGTAGCCGCAGCGGTTTGCTGCGTCCCCAGAGAGGCCAAATCTCCACATAAAAAGGCAAACAACATCTGTTTACTCTCAAACACTGGCTCCAAACCTGCCACTAAACAGGGGATCCTGCAGCACAGTCCAGATCTCACACTGATCCCTGATGATTCAGGGACATTTCCTCAAAAGTTTACTTCACAAACCTCTGTTCAGGTCCTCTTCTCTCCATCAAGAGGTGCTTTTACGTGTTCTGGGTAAAAGGACACATATTATTTTAAACATGTTCATCCTGATCAAGTGCTTACTCAGACTTGTGCTTTAATTGGTTCATGGATGTTTGAAGAATCTTGTATTGTCCTGCAATTGAATCAATACTCTGAAAATGTCTGTTTTCACCTGCTCTCTATCCCAGCCCACTTGCAATGTTAACTCTCGGTCAGACATGTAGGGTTCAAAAATGTTGTGTAACCATTTATCGACAATAAAAACATAAATGAATGAAGAGGCGGGCTCAGTAACAGAAAATCAGTTCTGCACAATCTGTGATTATGAACATAAATGGGTCCAGCCATTTTCAATATTGCTATTTAAAATGAACAAAAGAAAATATAATAACTGCAGACTAAATCTCAAGCAGATAATAATAGTTACTTTTTTTTTTTTTTTAATCTAATTCATATCAAACTAAATCATAATAGTGATACTATCACTGGTAAAAAAAAGTGTGGTAAATGTATTCCCATTTTAAAATAAAACAGCTCAGGTAAAAAAAAAAGGAATTAATATTTTTGACCCAAATATAAGAGATATGAGCAAGAGAAATGAATCTGAAGTATAAATTACTTCTACTACAAGTAAACATATATGGCTACTTTCAAACTGAGTTTCCTGGTTTGGCTGTCCCTTCATTTCAGACATAAAACATTGATAGTAGATATGGCCTCAGCATCACAGAACAGGACACACACACACACACACACTGCAGTCTGCTCTCTGCTGCTGCTTTCGCTCATTGACACTGTGCATCCCAACACTCGACTGGTGTGAGCCTTATGTTATGGCCAGGTGCTAAGGAGAGATAGAGCCTGCAGGAGAAAACACCATAGCATGAAGACCATTACATTAACTCATACTACATACAAGAATGTAGTAGTACTGGACACGGGGGCAATAAATGTCTCCTCTCTTTGTCAAGGTATCCATATGAAGCACACAGAGCAGTGACAGTGTGGAGGCTAAATGAGGCCTACTGATGAGACCAAAGCCTAGACAGAAGTGTCCCTGTTCAGACAAGAACTACACAACAGCCACCCCCTCAGCAGAAGGAACATCTGTACAGTCGCATCTTCCTTTCAAACTCAGCAATGAAACAAGAGAGGGATGGATAAGAGCAACTGATGTTACAAGTAGAAACTTTCACAAATCAGCACAGTATAAATCAGAGAACACATTAGATTACAGTTAGCTAGAAGCGCACAAACGTGGCCAGTTAACTGTGGAATAGGACCTGTGATGGATGTGGTCTTACTGTAGTGATATTCTACTGGATATTAGCATGTTAATGTCTGCTGATGTTATTCTGCAGAACAATAATTATTAGGTTTATTACACAATATGAAAAAATTCAAGTATGCTCACCAGTTTAAGGTTAAGAATATCTTAATCTCAATCTTAAACATAAAAGAACTTGAGAGTCTCACCACATTGGACACAACTTTGGATTCAAATTCACAAAGCATAGCAGCTCAGGTAAATGGCTTATTGCAGAAAATTACCTAAACTTTGTTTTGCCTTTCAGTTCAATTTCTGTTGGAAAGGAGCAGAGTCTAAGTGTTTGGATGCTCTCATTTATGACAGGCACTTTAGCGCTGTAACCTGTTCAATTCTCTGAGGTCACAAAACAATGGCTCTTCACCAGCGTTTACAGTTTATACCTGAACGTCACATAGTGCATTGTGCTGTTCACCTCTGTGCGATACAGAGCTAAATGTGACCAAAAATTTAACGTTAGTGACACTAGGAATAGATGGTGTATTTAGGGATGGGACGATATAAAAATTTGACTTACGATTATCGTGACCAAAATAATCGCGATTGACGATATTATTGCCATAATTATTCATTTGTAAACGTTCCGACGCCCCGGGCCCACTTTACAACTCTACAGGAATGTACATGTACTTCTGTGTCACCCACGCAAACAATCTATTTATTTATTTATTTATTTGTTTATTTGAAAAGGGACAAAGCACATTAATGAACACCAGTAAAAACTACACGTGTAAATGTGCAGAAGTTAGCTGAACAGCTACTTTTCATTCTCAGTCCCTTACATCTAAAACAGGACAAGAGACAGGACGACACAAACGACAAACAAAAATCAAACTCCTAAAACATTCATACTTATATACATATTTACATATTTACAAATTAATGTCATCAAAAAACAGTGACCGCATAGATTACAGAGTGACAGCATGAAATGCAAGGTACATGTCTGCAGTGCCTACATACGTATATGTGCATGCACTGCACAACAACAACCGTACGATGTGAGTCTGTTCAGACAGTCATGGCAATGCTACATACGTATATGTATCATGTACCATGAGGTCTGAACAGCTCTAATGGGAGCATTGTTGATTGGATTTGAGCCATTTTTTAAGGTGCGTTTTAAAGGTGTTATATGTGGAGGATTCTCTTATTGTGTGAGGGATGTTATTCCACATGTTACAGCCTCTGACTGAGAGGACTGACTGTGCGAAGGTGGTACGTCGGTGGTCTACACATCAAATGAATGCTACGGCTCTTCTCTTTTCATACATGCAAACAATTTTCACCTGGAATCACCACAGTGCTGACAGGAAAGACGTTTTTACAGAAAAGCCAAAAATGTGGATTTGGACTTCACTCACCTTTGAGGCTCTGGTTCTGTCAAACATCAACATATTCCACGAAGTTGTTCTCATTCGTTCCGTACAGGTCCAGAGAATATAATCCAGTCAAGAAATTATGTCCACAAAATGAGTTTGATCCTCCATGTTGAAAATGCTGCAGGAACGTATTCCTCAGGCGAAATCTGCTCCGTCACTTTTTTGCATTTCTTTGGTCGATTTCAGACATAATAAACTTAAGACAGCGCCAACTTTCTTCCTCAGAGCTAAACACACGTGTTAGCTTCTGAATGACACCAGTGTTGTCCAATAAGGTGGAGGTTGTGTGTTACTGGAGCCGCAAACAGCGAATCAGTGCTACATGTGACTGAAAGTTTACGCCCCACTCTCCCCCGTGTAGAATCAATCAATCACATCACACACGTTTAGTGACATTTTCTCCTTACAGCCAATGAGCAGCGGAGCACATGTGTGACATGCCGAGATTTTCCGTAAACAGACGGACCTTACCGAGTAAACGAAGCGTGTTAATGCGGCACATTGTAGGCGCTGTTGTTTTGCTTCTAAACATGATGAAACGGACAAAACAAAGGAAGTACGCGATCGAGGACACTGTGGATGTTTGTACAAGTTAAACTCGAGACATCTCTGACCCGGAGCGGTTCATGTCAAAGAGTGAAGACGACTGTGGACTCAGGAGTAGAGGAGCTTAGCATGGTTTATTCTTCTATTGACATGATTGTAGGTAAATATAAATTGTGTGTTTGTCTGTAAAATGGCGTTTAGCTAACTATACACAACACAATATACATTCTATAGTTTATGTCATTTATGATGAATATTTTCGGCTCAAGTTTGTCAAACAATGCAGGATGGTTGTCTCGTAAATGCGCGTTGTTGCTCGTGTTTTGCCCTCGGACCCGCAACTTTTTCGGCAGACTCTGCCACCAGAACAGGCACAGACAACTGTCATAGCTATGACAGAGGCCCCCCTCAAAGCAAAAGTATCAAACCTGAAATGGGTAAACTAAGAATACTGCTCAACTCAAATTCTCTAAATTGTTTTAAAGGTGTGGTGTTTAGTTGACTTACCATCTTTTATAAGTTACTGTCACAAGCAAGAATGAATATATTGTATTTGCTGAGACATGGCTGAAGGTCTTCACCGTCCTGTGCAATAATTGGTGAAACAATGACTCAGTAAAGGTTAAAGTAAGAGAACTCACAAGAACAGCACATTGCCCTCAGATGGCCCACATTACAGTAGTATCTGTCAGAATCCTCCCAGAACAATAAAGCAGCAGTGGACAGACAGCCCCAGCGTCAGAGCCCTGCTAAATTACAGGCCTTGTCTTCCTCTTCTTCCTCCTCCAGGACCTACTCTCTCATCTCCAGCACCAGGAGAACAATCTGCAGAGTAATTAGCCTGCACCAACACACACTTACAGAGAGAAGGAGGACGTTTGGCTTGATTAAATTATTAAACCGCACAAACAACTAAACAAAAGCAGCATCAAAGAGGCAGTGCGGCTCTCCTTCAAATGCTCCTCGCTGTTCCCTAAACACACAATGCAGGAAAACGTGTTCTCCCAAGCCACCAGTTGGCATAATTAGCTAAATGTGTGCATTTGTGTGTGTGTGTGTGTGCTGTGATTGGACCTTCCTCCCACTGCTATCTGAAATAACCAAGTGTTTAATGACAATGATGCCAGGGAACCCTCGCCTCGCTCCCTCACACATGTGGCCATACTGTACACACATGCACACACACACACAATTATGCACACGCAAATATGCACATTTAACAATGCACTAATTACAACATTTAGAGCTCCCCCTTGCCTTCTGCCTTCATGTCTGAAAATCTGTGAATCTGAATTGAATTTAACCCAAGTTGAGGGCTGCGCTGGCATGAAAAGACTATTTGATTAGTGCGGCAGTTGTTTCATTTGTGCTGCAGCAGATTGCACGGCCTCTCTATCTACTGTGCAATCTGTATTCATTACTTTGTGCAAAAGGATGATCCATGTCTCCTCACCAGCGTCATCTCTCTGTGCAGATGTGACAGCAGCAGGCCCTCACAGAGCCACATGTACATGGGAAACTCAGGTAGGACTCTTACATCCTAACAGGTTATCTGTGTAATCCCTCGGTTGTCCGGGTCTGATTCATCACAAAAGAAAAATTAAATCTGTCAACTGGACAAAACGTTGTAGGAGTGAAGACCTTTTGCTGCTCATCCAAGCCGCTTCTTCAGTTCTGGTCAGATTACAGTGGATTTATACCTGAAGGGAGGAGTTAACTACAATGAAATTCAAAACACCTATTGTCTACAGTTTCTGCTTGTAGTCGAGGTCTATTTTGCTACAAATTAAACTATAAACTGCAGAACTGAAGAAGAGGCTTGGATGAGCAGTGAACGTTTTGTCCAGTTGACAGATTTATTTTTATTTTGCAATCCTAACAGAAAACCCAAAACAAACAATGGATTTCAACAATATAAATTTGAACGTTTATTTCTAATACGTATGCTTACCATAATCATTATATATAGTGGCCATTGATCAGTAACCACTCCAAATGCTCTCAGACTCCAAATGTCCTCACAAATGTATGTAGAATAACTCATCCCCCTCAGTGGAACCAGTAAGCACTGGTGTTCTGACAGCAGTATCAAGTCAAAGTTTGAGGTGCTCACTTCTGTCAATGTAATGTGCTCAGTCGTAACAGAAAACCAAAAAATGTATTCTTGTGTACATTTGAATTAGTTTGGGTATATCATTTATACCCATCCTTCAGGACCTTCAAGATTAGAAATCACTCAACTCAGAGTCAGTTTAGTTTGAATACAGACATTCTAAATAGCTAATAAAAAGTCTCTCTGCTTTATTTCAAAACATGCCCTTGGGTCTGAGCTTCCCTTTTTAAGTGAATCAAGCTAAAAATAAGGCAATGAATTTTGATAAGGAACCTTGCGTCAGCAGAGATAACCCAGGGAAAACTCATTTTGCTATCAGGAGGACAATTTGAAAATTCGTTCGGTGCTGTTGTCATATTCCTTTGTCCACGTCATTATAGAGTGATCTGGGGAGCATCAGCTCTGACAATGACTTCCCCTTAAGAGCGAAAAGGTCACTGCTGATACCCTACCCCCACACTGATGTTGGGGGGATCTTTTAAATATTGCTTTAGTAGTTCCAGAAGTTTCTGACTGGGTTTCAAAGTAGGAACCTTAAACTTTTCGGCCCAATGCAAAGCATTTGAAGTGCAATAATCCTTTTGGCGGAGTTACACAGACATGTCTTTAAGCATGGGGAACACTAGCTTCTTAGGAAATGCCAGTCTATACGCGTGGGACACATGCCTATCTACCTTACAGCATGCAGCAGAGTCACAGAGGAATAAAAGGCAGTACTTCACTTAAACTGCATACTGACAGACTTTCACACAGGCGGACACACATTTATATACATGTTAGAGCATGTTGCCTCTGTGTGTCCTGACATATGGATGGACCAGATAAGAGAGGTGGATTAGCCTAGCCGCACACACCATGTAGCTCTCCACAGGCAGTCCGTGGGCCCCCAGCACAGAGCAGATGTCTGTCATGAACACTTCTGGCTACGCTACGTCACCAATGATTAAGGCGCCATCATACAGCGGCGCTCCAGAGCTCTGCCTGTCCTGCTCCTGTCAGTGGTGAAGGACACGACACGGCGCCATGGCAACACAAGGGTGGAAGCAGAGAAGACCGCACTTCATCATGATGGTTTATAATAATAATCCATAGTCTGGAAAATTTCTAACTTCAGATGATTTATTGTATCTATTGATGTTGTGGTAGTAGTAAATCTAATCCAGGTGCACTACATTAGTCTTTTTGCTAGCATTTGTCAGTATACAGTAGCGTTAAATGCAGATGGACATTTAATGTAGCAAATGGGTAGCCTCAGTAGGCTTCAAGGCTTTCCTGAACATAATTACGTAATTAACCAAGCACAAGTAAGTCTTATCACAGGGGTTCACTCACATGTTTCACAGATGTAGTTTTTCAGAATACATTTTGAGATGTGTAGTGGAGGTTGCTCAATAACTGTGCAAATAGAAAATATTTGAGTAAGTAAGTACTCACTACTATGGAGAAAATGTACCACCCCTGTAGATGATGAAGTTATGTCCATTATAGAACACTATCCAGAGCTGATGGAGCCACGAGCTCAGATAAGCTCCAATTATGGAGACTGGCATTGATGTTAAACATGACAACCAGTAGCCCACTTCCCAGAAGAGCAGTCATTGTGCTGTATTTAGACGAGGAAGAGAGGCTGCACGAAGTAGGCTTTTCTGGTAAGTGCAGCCCCTGGACCTTGTGCTGAGCCCTGACTGTCTCTTTGTACTAAGAAATCGATATGGATCACATCCATTACAGCATTTTGGCCTGCTCTGTTGGACTCTGCTTTACTTTCTCCTGCAATGCTACACCCCCAGCTCCAAAAAGAGACATCACAATATTAATATGTATCATTCCATGTGATAAGTAAATTATACATTCAGAAATGCCACACCATTAAACGTGTCTGAAGGCCTTTTAACTCAATTTGCTCATATTATGTTATATTACTGACTGACAAGGAATGATTGAATCATAATATTGTTCTCTTTGTGTCATAAATGTATTGAACTGAACAGAAAATGTGTAAAGAAAGTGCAAAGTCTTCACAAGCTTCACCAATGGTTTGACACGTGTTGAGATGTGTAGTTAAAAAAACAAGAAACATTGCATGAGTCCAATTAATAGGCACAAAATAATTTTTTTCACTATTTATGGCAGTATTCTGGGCTGGTACTGTACTGCTGCACTAGTACTGCTGGTAAAGGTTTTAATCACATAACATGTTCCTGGTATGGACACCATTTTCTTTACTTTTTATCGCTCTGAAACAATAGACTGTCCAACTGAACATCATTTTAATGATAAGATACAGTATAATTTATTTCCCTCATAGTGGTAACCTGTCACAAAAACTTGCACTGTACCCAGCATTATATATAAGTATAAAAAGTACAGAAAAAAGCCTGATGGGAGCTCTCGTCAGACCAAAACCATGACAACCTAATGATTGTACCAAAGACCCACAGTCTTTGGTACAGGTCTTACAAGGGTTGAAAGTTCACTTTTCAACTGCGCTGACAAGTTTCCAGACCAGTCTGGCTGCCATAAAACAGCACATTCTGTACAATGGTTTCACAAAAACACAGATTATTTGAGTGTCGAAAATGTGTTGCTGTGTTTTAGACCACAGGTGGTTCACATGGACCTCCCACATGAGGCAAAACATAAAAGGTAGAGAGTCCATACAAGCCCTCAGTTTCCCTCTGCTTGAAGAAAGTTGCACAATCAATGAGAATTAAAACTGCTTCATAGTGGAGAGGTTCTACCATTTTGATGTGAATAAATGACACAATACATGTTTGCAGTATTGTGACAGAGACTGTGTGTGGATATAGAGCACTGCCTGGCTCCTCCTCAGAGCTGATCATACAGAGTGAGCACTGTGCTCAGTGCTATCCCTGGACAGGAGAGGTGCACAAATCAGCCCTGCAGCAGTGGCTGGAGTTGAAGGCACTCGCACAAGGTTTTACTGCCTGTCTTCCACCAATGGCTCCCTGAAGGCTCCTATGATAATAGCTCACAGCCGTGCCCTTCACGGAGTCTGACATCAAGCACAGCCCTTCAGCAGAATGGAATGGCATATCAACTTACCCAATGGGGTGTCATATCAACTCATGCACTGATTCTGCTCGTAACAGACACACGCCAAAACCAAATACACGGGGTAGGACTTACATGTAGAATTCACTGCACAAACCATGAACAACTTTTACAAAGCAATTTTATTTCATATGTTGTTTTTTGTCTATTTTACTCCCAAAGATGTCACAATAACAAAAACGAGAGGTGAAAATGTTTTTGTTACCTTGGATGACTTTGCCCTGCTGTATTCCTTGAAATTCATATAAAAAATAGCTAGTATTGAGAGAGTAAACTTCTGTACTGCATGCAACATTACATTTTAGTAACTCTTATATTAAGAATCAGTAAAGTATGTTCACCAGCTCTTTGAGTCAAGTCATTGGCCAAGAAACACTAAATAATAAAAGCACATTTAAAGAGACATTCACCCAACTAGCCATCCATCATAACCGGTGCCACAGTGAAGCCAATTTCCACAAAGCTGCTAAGCTGATTGAGGCCAACCAAATCTGTTTCACCAGCTTACATTCCTTCAAAATAGCCATCTCACTTCCAATATCACGGGCTTTTACTGTTCCCCATTCCCCTGGCTCAGACTAAGAGTTAGCAAGGCTTAGCTGGATGAAACACTCCAGCAGCCCGGCCCCCCTGGAACCTGCAGATATCTCTATAGCACATTCTCTCTTACATAGCTACACACAGCCTTTATTTACCATTACCCTGGCACTGTTTAATTTCTTTGCAATTTTTGTCTGGATATTACAAGCATTAGGATGCTAACTAAAGATTTATGTGAAATCGGATGATTGCAGACACAGACTTAATTGAGCCACTTGCACACACCTTGAATATAACCACAAGACTGTGCACTGAGTAGATTACACTCCCATGGCTGATGAAGAAGGATGTTGGAGGAAAAGCAGGTGTGAGAGGAAGCCTCCAGAAGAGTGTTGTTCAGAGGAGCAATAAGCTGTGTTCATCATGACTGTGCCGCTGCTATAGGCAGAAAGAAGGTGCATGTGTTTTAATAATCTTTTGTTGTCTATCTCATTCTCTGCCCAGCAGTCACTTTTTCTCATACATTTTGTGTTATTTTGCCACAACAGCAAATATCCTGTTGGCCCGAGCGGCTGCCTGCTGCTTGTGGACTATCTGGCCCTGGGATCGATCCGGCTTCAAGCCTAGGCCTCCCATTCATCTCACAGCCATAAAATGTGATTAGTGCTGACTACAGCACTGCAGGGAGATGGGCTGATAGGCCAGATAGGCTCCGATAGCCTCTGATAGGCTGTGGCCGCGCAGGACACTACAGGAAGAGCAGCAACACTATGCTCCACAGGCATCCTCTCACTGTGGCTTTGGCTTTCATCTTATCTGTGTGGTGTTCTATCAGACATTGTGTCTTTTACCATTGGCTGCCTGTGTCTGAAACTTTTCTTCCATATAGAGTATGCACTTTATAGTACACAAGTGCCAAGTGACATGCAGTTGTTACAAAATTAACCACATACATGTGTGTTATGTCATTTTTGGTTAAAGAAAAGTAAAAATCTCCAGCCAGTATTTTGTTTGGGCCAACCAGCTGCCTAAAGATATAATCTGAGAGAAAAAGCCGCTGTGCTGACCTGTGTTTCTCGGACATTCTCCACAGTGAAGTTGAACCAGACTCTGAAGCGTGGGTTGCAGGTGTCAGGTCGAATGAAGAGGTCAAACTCAAAGTCACTGATGTAGTCCACGTGACCCAGATTTCCTGTGCAAAAGGATACAACGTTCATTCGACATTATGAACACTAATTATAAATATATATATATATATATACATAGAGAGAGAGAGATAGATAGATAGATAGATAGATAGATAGATAGATAGATAGATAGATAGATAGATAGATAGATAGATAGATAGATAGATAGATAGATAGATAGATATTGAAATGGTCAATTAAGAAGCATAGGGGGTTGCTAATCTTTTTCAGCTGCTTTGTTGTTAATGAAATAAACAACAGGTGCACTAGAGGGGCAACAGTAAGCAGCCCCCAAAACAGGAATGGTTTTCCAGGTGGATGCCATTGGTATTTTTCCCTCCTCATCTCTTTTGGCAGATGTTTTTACTGACTGACTTTTTCCTTTGGCTTGGATGAACATTACTGATAGCATGGTGCCGTACTTGGACGCTGCACAGGTTGCACAAGTGGTCCAACTCCTCCAGGATGGCACATCAATACGTGTTGTTGCAAGAAGGTTTCCTGTGTCTCCTAGCACAACCTCAAGAGCATGGACTAGACAGGTAGTTACTCCAGGAGAACTGGGCAGGGTCATAGAAGGTCTTCAAAGCCTCGCCAGGATCGGTATCTGCTACTTTGTGCAGGGAGGAACAGGATGAGCACGCAAGAGCCCTACAGAATGACCTTCAGCGGGCCACTGGTGTAAATGTTTCTGACCAAACAATCAGAAACAGACTCCACAAGGGTCTGAGGGCCCGACATCCTGTAGTGGACCCTGTGCTCACTGCCCAGCACCGTAGAGCTCGAATGGCACTTGCCATAGACCACCAGAATTGGCAAGTGACTGATCCCCCTTATGCTCTTCACCGATGAGAGCAAGTTCAACCTGAACACATGCGACAGACGTGAAAGGGTCTGGAGGCATCGTGGAGAACGTCATGCTGCCTGCAACATCATTGAGCATGACCGGTTTGTGGTGGGTCAGTGATGGTGTGGGGAGGCATATCTCTGGAAAGACGCACAGACCTCTACAGGTTAGATAATGGCACCCTGACTGCCATTAGGTATAGGAATGAAATTCTTGGACCAACTGTCAGACCATATGCTGGTGCAGTGGGACCTGGGTTCCTCCTGATACACAACAATGCCCGACCTCATGTGGCGAGAGTATGCAGGCAGTTCCTGAAGGATGAAGGTATTGATACCATTGACTGGCGCTAACATTCACCTGACCTAAGCCCAATAGAACACTTCTGAGACATTATGTTTTGGTCCGTCCGGCGCCGCCAGATTGCTCCTCAGACTGTCCAGGAGCTCAGTGATGTCCTGGTCCAAATCTAGAAGCCCCGCCGTTGTCAGGCATGTATGCAAGCACGTGGGGGCCATACTAACTACTGAGTATTATTTTGAGTTGCTATAATGACATTTTGGCAAACAAGACCCATCTGCTGCATCATTTTTTCAGTTTCATTTTTGGGGTGTTTTTGGTTTAACCCCTCTGTAGGAAGATCATTTTCATTTACACAAAATCATGTGGCATCCTTTCGTTACTAATAAATTACTTTCTCATTATCAGTAAAGAAATTCTAGGTTATTTTTTTCCTTCATTTAGATCTAATGTGTTTTCAAAGTGTTCTAATAATAATTAGAATTAATAATAATTAGAGTGTCCTCTAATTTTTTTTTGAGCAGTGTATGTATGTATATATATATATATATATATATATATATATATATATATATATATATATATATATATATATATATATATATATATATATATATATATATATATATATATATATATATATATATATATATATATATATATATATATATACATACACACATATACATACATATATAGCAGTCTGTCTCCAGTATTGAAGGATATTGCCAACATAAAGATATTTTATAGAAAGTTTGAAGTGTCTAAGCTGTGACATACCACCCACCGACGTATGAGTATGCCACCTAAAGACAAACACATCATGTAAGGAGAAACCGAGTGTGGCTGTAAATATAATTAGTCCATTGGGAGCAGTGTCGATGCGTCTGATTCCCTGCTGTCTATAAGCTGTCTAAGATGACTTTGGTAACACATGACATGCATGCCAAATATAGATACATTCAAATACACAACAGTATCCATACAGAGTAAAACATGGAGAGAAGCGTGACCATACGATGCTAGTGTAACATTCGAAGAATTCTTTATTTTTAACACACTGAATCATTGTACAAAAATACAGAAACCCAAGGTACTCTCTAACAAGTTTCAAATGCCACCCGTTTCAGCCTCCTGTCCTTCATCAGGCGGATAAATAGAGATATCCCTGATATCCTTACTGATTGTTCAGTGATTACGTGTCTAACTACTCTTTAAAACCCATTTAAGTTCATGTTTAAAACCATCCCAGGTCCAGTTTCAGCTCAGGGCTTGAGTTCCAGAGCTTAGCACCCTGGATAGAGAATGACTACCCAAAGGATGTTTTTCTAAGGAGCACCTTCACATTTCTATTAGACGCTCGTGTGATGGAGCCCCCTGCTCTGAGTGGGACTATGAGATTACTGAGGACACCCGGAGCTCTACTGCGCAAACTATCTATCTATCTATCTATCTATCTATCTATCTATCTATACATCAGTTTCAAATTACAAAACTTAATACAATTTTCAAAGCTAAGAAAATGTAATCTCTGCAGTACCTGGCAATAGTATGTTCTAACACTTTTCTAATATTTTGATGGCCCTATTGTAACCCATTCTCAATGGCTTCATTATTAATTCTAGTGCCTGTGACCAACAAGTGATACAAGTGAAATGGAAAAAATGGGATATGGTTTGGTCCTATTCTAGTCCTGGTTTAACCCTGGTCTAGTCCAAGTTTAGTTCCAGGTTTAGTCACAGTTTAGTCCTAATTTTAATGAGGGGTTTGTGCAAGTGTGAACACACCCTTAGTGTGCAATGTAAATAACGTTGAATTGATGCATATTACATGCACCATAATTGCTGTGATTTTATTTTCTATTAAAAATAAATAAATTGCACTGTTTCTTCACTAACACAACATTAAATAACCATCTTCACAGTGGCAATGCAGATGACTTGATATAATATATGATGACTGGCAGCAGTGCAATCCAGAGGCATTGAGCGCAAATAAAGGCCATAGAAAGCAGGGGGTGGCTGTGCCAGACCCAGCTGCAGCTAACACAAAGCAGACAGGCACCTGTCCACACATATGTCATAGAATGATCCTCTTCAACACTCAAATCACAGCCATTCACTGGATTCCCACTGTCGAGAGCACACGATGAGGACAAGTGACAGTGACCCTTCATCCATAACACTATTTCTCCACAGGTCCAGAGAGGACCCTCTTTTACATGTTTGTGTTAGTGAGAGAACCTGGAGCACCTGGACAAAATAAACATGGGGTGAATATGCAACCACTACATCTGAAGGTCTCATGTGGCCCAGGATTCAAACCCAAGACCATCTTAATGTGAGGCTTTTTGTGATGATTAATAGCACTGATAGTAGAATATAGATTATGTTAAATACAAGATTATTATTATTTTTTATAATTATTATGTTTATTATTATTATTATTATTATTATTATTATTATTATTATTATTATTATTATGTTTATTTGTTTGTCTATTTATTTTTTTATTCTTTTTGATAGCCCCTTAAGATGCATCACCTCTTTTACAAGGTGGTATATAACTTTGTTCCTTTATCAAAAACATGGCTGAAGTAGTTTTATATGTCATCCATACATGTTTGAGTAATCCTGCAATCTCTCCCAGACACTATTCGAAGCCTCCTTATGGTTAGCATAAGGCCTGTCCAATACAAGCTTATGTGACCAATGCTCCCGCAAGGCCATTTTCCATAAATATACAAAAGCAGGATACAGTACAACTTCACAAACCTGATGTGATTGTGCTGTGATAGCGTTCTGAAGGGAGAGTGACTGAAAAGAATTACACATTTTAATACACTGTTTTCAGGGATAAAAGGTAAGATGATCTAAATGTGTTATGAATTAACAATTAATACCCTATAGAAGTGTAATACGCCTATTTAGACACTACACAAACAATAGATGGACTTGAAACTTTCATTCCATCATTTTAATTACTCTTATTCCATCTTGTCTTTGAGATAAAACCTGCACAATCCCGCTGCCTGTCTTGGTGTTGCACTGCCGTGTGGGTGGCAGCAGACAGCAGCCATGGGCGGCTGCATTATTGAGCCTGATGCTAAAGCTTGACGTGAGAGATGGCTGCTGCCTCAAGGTTAGAATTACATGAGCAGTGCGCAGAGCTGCAGCAGTATGACATGCCATTGATCCATGCTTTAATTTTATGGTGGCTAACTCCAGATTACAGCTTGACCCTTTTAATCAATTTGAGATCTTACTGTATTCAATATAAAACATAATAATAGCAAAGCTTGTATTTAATGCATACAGGGTACATAATCAGACCTTGTAGAAACCAATGAATACATAGAGCCAAAATACAGTGGTGGTCAGTGACCAAAGATCAAGCTAGAATATGCACAATCTCATCTTTATGGCACCTCCGTTTGCACTGGAATGAACAAAACCTCTCTGAAAAATAGTTTTGTCCTGTTCTAATTTGTTATTTTGCTACAGGTGTTAAAATCTGAATCAAGTCCAATTGTTCACAAGTTTACTCTTTGTGTCTCTCTAACTCTAAAGGAAGAGGAACACGAGAATGTTGGTGTGAAAATGGGAATGAGTCTGCTTCATTACACAGGACCACAGGCAAATAAACAGGGCGCAAACAGGAGCCTAGTGGACACTCCTCATGTGTGTGTGTGTGTGTGTGTGTGTGTGTGTGTGTGTGTGTGTGTGTGTGTGTGTGTGTGTGTGTGTGTGGGTGCGTGTGTGTGTGTGCGTGAGAGAGAGAGAAAGAAAGAAAGAGAGAGAGTGTGTCTGGAGGAACCTGGCTAATGTAATCCCATTACAGGGGTACAAGGGGGAGCAGTCACACTGCTCAGGCCACACAATGAGGCACTGTGCAGCCGCTGGCTCTCCTCTGGCTCTGCTCTGGCTCTGCTCTGGATGGATGTGCTGATCCATGCAGATGAATCATGCTCCAGCCGCCGGCCGCCTTAGGCCTGAGGTGCCTGCATTAACACAGGCTGCTATTACTATGGTAATTGGCAGTTGTTTCAAAATGCTCCAATCCATGAATATGTGTACGCACACCATTTACAATTAAATTATATGTATATATTGTCTTATTATATTACCAATAATTGCTAAATAACCTCAAGATTATAAGCAGCCAAGGCTGCATGACTCCTTTACTTGATGGCGACAGGGCCAGATGTGTGTTTAGCCAGCGGATACCAGATTAAAAGAGTACCGAACTACACGGGGAGACCAGCTAGGCACCTTTTTAAACTTATTTTTGCTGTGTTCTATTTCATTATTGGAAAACACATCAGTTTTCCCTGCGGCTGCTCTGCAGTGAGAGCAGGATTCCTGGACACAGAGGAGGGGGACTGATAAAGGTAGAATTGATTCCTGCCAGCAGCCATAGTAGAGGGGTCTGAGCTGAGACCAGCAGCTCAACATCTCTCTCCATCTCTCTATTTTCCTCTAACTCACCATTTCTGCCTCTCTCTACACCTCTCTTTCTTTTTTGTTTCCCTCTCTCCATCCCTCTATCTCCATTTCTCTTTCCCGCTCTTCTCTGTTTCCTCTTTTTATCTCCCTCTGTTTCCCTGTCTCTCTCTCTGTCCCTGTCTCTCTCTATCTCTGTCTCTCTTTTCCCCTTTTCCCCTTTCTCTCTCTATCTGTCTATCTGTCTCCCATTGGCCAGAAGGCAGGTTGTCACTGAGGCAGTATCAATCTGGACCTCATGACTTCTTAAAGCCTCCGTCTCTCCTGAGGTCGTATCACTTCATCTGTGGTGGGCCAGATTAAAGAGGTCACCTCTGAGTTTTACACAATCTAACGACTTAACAGGTGTACTAGAGTGCACTTAGTCAGTGCTGGCCACTCAGAGTTGAGTCTGCTACATGGTGCAATTTTATTTGAACAATCAGTGTAGACCAATGTAGAAAGAGGTTACTACAAGGTAACTTATAGTTTACAAAAAAAAACACTAAAACACTCTCCCTAATAATTACTCTTGGTATAAGATGCAGTTGGTTTATGAAGAGCACAATAGCGTAGTGCATTTGAAAACAAAGGGAATATAACAAAATAGGATAAGATGAGACAATAAGAGCTAACAATAAAGGAGAAATCACTTTGTTATGAGTCCATCTATGCTCCAGTGAGCCCTCGTTTCAATATAGATGAACAGCCTGGGCCTGAGGACACAAGTGAAATACTGAGTGCAGATATCACATGATGTACCACCCTGCCTACACATTCAGAAGAGAACACATTTCGACTGGTCTTTGAGAATAGTATTCTTGCCTCCCAAAAGGGCCTGGAGCTGCACTGTGCCCTATCTGAAGCACATGAGCTAATGGCTGGTAAAAGATGCATTTAGACCTGTTCCTACTTAATTGTAGAATCATTCTCAGGTAGACATTGTTTTTGCCTCACAGCTCTGGACATTCTGTCAGACTGTCCAGAGACCATGAGGACTGGACCAGGGACTCAAACCACTTGACCAACTTCTATCAACTTCCAAGGCTGCCCGGCCAATCATCCAACTAGGAGAGGATATGTTTCTATAAAGTATTATTACAATGATACAAAATATATATATATATATATTATATATATATATATATATATATATATATATATATATATATATATATATATATATATATATATATATATATATATATATATATATATATATATATATATATATATATATATATATATATATATATATATATACCACAAGCAAATGGCAACCTTGAAGAGGAAACAAGGTAAGCAGCCACAGCCAAACACCTCCAATGAGTGAGGCAAGACCTAAGGAGTCAGCTCAATGGCAAGAACAAGACCCAGGCAATAAACAGCTCCGCCCTGCCAGTAATCAGACACCCAGCAGGAATCATAAGCTGGCCAAAGAAGGAGATACAGACCACAGATGTTAAGACCCGAAAGCTCCTGACCAGGCATGGCAGGTTCCATCCCAAATCCAGCACCCTGACACTGTACGCGAGCCATAAGGAGCCACAGTCCAGGATGAAACATCCAAGATCCACAAGTGCATCCAGGACAAGGCCCCAGCAGATGACGTGCTCAGCGAATGTCTCAGACAGTGGAGTGCAGAGGAAGAGGAGCTGGAGGAACCATCACAGAAGGACAAGCCCCAGCATGGGATGTACCACCGGCACATAACTGAAGTGGCTGATATCAAGAAATCCTACCAACGGCTTGAGAAAGCTGGACTGAAGGACAGCACAGAGGCACTCATCCTGGCCGTACAGGAGCAGGCTTTGAGCACAAGAGCGATAGAGGCCCAGATCTACCACACCAGACAAGACCCAAGGTGTAGGCTGTGCAAAGAGGCCCCTGAGACAATCCGTGTGGGTGTAAGATGCTGGCAGGGAAAGCATTCATGGAGTGGCATAACTAAGTGGCGGGCATAGTGTACAGAAACATCTGTACAAAATACGGCCTGGAAACCCGCAGGTCAAGGTGGGAAACAGCTTCAAAGGTAGTGGAGAATGATCGAGCCATGTTTTTCATGGCATCTGCTGTAGCCACTCTTCCAGTTTGGGGGTCACTGCCCCGAGTGCTCCAATGAACATGGGCACCACTGGTGCCTTCCAGGCCTTCTCCAGCTCTTCTTTGAGCCCCTGGTATTGCTCATGTTCCTTTTTCCTGATGCTTTTCCTGATGCTCCCATCACTTGGTATGGCAATTTTCACCACTTTGCTCTGTTTAATCACCACAACAATGTCCGGTCTTTCAAATGGACAGTGACCAAAAGCATACTGTGAAACTGGTTACAAAGTGGCTTAAGGGTAACAAAGTCCGTGTTTTGGAGTGGCCATCACAAAGCCCTGATCTCAATCCTATTGAAAATGTATTGGCAGACCTGAAAAGGCATGTGCGAGCAAGGCGGCCTACAAACTCAGCTCAGTTACACCAGAAGAATGGGCCAAAATCCCTGCCAACTATTGTGAGAAGCTTGTGGAAGGATATACAAAACATTTGACCCAAGTCATACAGTTTAAAGGCAATGGTACCAGACAGTGAGAAAAAAAAAAAGCATTTGTGTCTTTTTATATAGTGTATGCAAACTTCTGGTTTCAACTGTATTTATAAATAAATATATATATATAGGAAATGTGTGTGTGTGTGTGTGTGTGTGTGTGTGTGTGTGTGTGTGTGTGTGTGTGTGTGTGTGTGTGTGTGTGTGTGTGTGTGTGTGTAATATTTTTACTACACTGTTACACTGTAGTTACCTTCATTAGAAAAGCACAAGAATCATATTGGATCAGAAATGTTTACCATGCTTGTGAAACTCTATAATGTGACGGATAGAAAATTTGGAGTTCCACTAAAGCGACCAGTGAACTTTGCTGTCCTATAGTGTATTCTGTGTTCATGGGCAGCACTTTTTCCTCCTTAGTCTCCTCTCCTCCCTCCTCTGTCCTCTCCTGTTGGTGTAGCAGTAATCAGTCCAGGGCTCTGGTGCTGCAGGAGCACAGTCTGGAGATAAAAGTGTAGAGCTGAGGAGTCCTTGGCAAAGCCTGAGGCACACAGAAGGTCAACAGGCACACTAAGAAGGACCGTTATCATCCTGGTAACATGTTATTGAAGAGCCCGCAGTACTGTTTATTTACAGTTATTGCTCCCTCTGGGTGCACACTTCAACGCCTGGGGCTGATTGCTCTGTAATGAGTTTAGGAACACAGGGAGCCACTGTGAGAAAGGAGCAGGAACAAGGGAGGAAAGAATCTGGGGACAGAAACCAGTGGGTCAGCAAGGACAGGAAACAGAACACAGGAGTATGCAGCCGGCCAAGGTGCTTATTCTGGTGTGTGTATTTCACCAAGCAAGCAAATCACTTCAAATAGGACAGCACCGGTTTAAACTAGCTAAAGCCCTGTGCAACAAAGCAGCAAATACTCCTAACCAGGGCTCTGCAGCATCTCATTATGAAAGAGGAACATGGTCTGCTCAAGGGGCGCTTTCACCTGTAGAGTTCACACTTTAAAAGGATCAAATCTCTCTCACACTGTCTAACTTACATCACCAGAGAATTGATTTACAAACAAGCAGCGTTTCAGCCCTTGGTCTTCATCAGGCACACTGGATTCCTGTGGAGTCCAGAACAGTGATGTGATTTATAACTACTGTTTTCATTGTAGAGTGCGAGAATAAAAGACTAAGTGCCATCCGTCCATTTTCTTCCGCTTATCCGGGGCCGGGTCGCGGGGGCAGCAGTCTAAGCAGGGACTCCCAGACTTCCCTCACCCCAGACACGTCCTCCAGCTCCTCCGGTGGGACCCCAAGGCGTTCCCAGGCCAGCCGAGAGACATAGTCCCTCCAGCGTGTCCTGGGTCTTCCCCGGGGCCTCCTCCCGGTGGGACATGCCCAGAACACCTCCCTAGGGAGGCGTCCAGGTAACTAGGCATCCTGAGCAGATGCCCGAGCCACCTCAGCTGGTTCCTCTCGACGTGAAGGAGTAGCGGCTCCACTCCGAGCTCCTCCCGTGTGACTGAGCTCCTCACCCTGTCTCTAAGGGTGCGCCCAGCCACTCTGCGGAGGAAACTCATTTCGGCCGCTTGTATCCGCGATCTTGTCCTTTCGGTCATGACCCAGAGCTCATGACCATAGGTGAGGGTAGGAACGTAGATTGACCGGTAAATCGAGACCTTTGCCTTTCGACTCAGCTCCTTCTTTACCACAACGGACCGATACAGCGATCGCATCACTGCAGACCCTGCACCGATCCGCCTGTCAATCTCGCGTTCCATCCTTCCCTCACTCATGAACAAGACCCCGAGATACTTGAACTCCTCCACTTGAGGCAAGGGCTCACCACCCACCCGGAGAGGGCAAACCACCTTTTTCCGGTAGAGAACCGTGGCCTCAGATTTGGAAGAGCTGATTCTCATCCCAGCCGCTTCACACTCGGCTGCAAACCGCCCCAGTGCGTGCTGCAGGTCCTGGCTCGAAGAAGCCATCAGGACAACATCATCTGCAAACAGCAGAGATGAGATCCTGTGGTTCCCGAACCAGACCCCCTAGAAATTCTGTCCATAAATATAATGAACAGAACTGGTGACAAAGGGCAGCCCTGGCGGAGTCCAACATGCACCGGGAACAAGTCTGACTTACTGCCGGCAATGCGAACACAGCTCCTGCTCCGGTCATACAGGGACCGGACAGCCCTTAGCAAAGGGCCCCGGACCCCATACTCCCAGAGCACCACCAAAAGGACACCACGGGGGACACGGTCGAATGCCTTCTCCAGATCCACAAAACACATATGGACGGGTGGGCAAACTCCCATGAACCCTCGAGCACCCGATGGAGAGTATAGAGCTGGGTCCAGTGTTCCACGACCAGGACGAAAAACACACACTGCTCCTCCTGGATCCGAGGTTCGACTATCGGTCGGACTCTCCTCTCCAGTACCCTGGAATAGACCTTACCGGGAAGGCTGAGGAGTGTGATTCCCCTGTAGTTGGAACACACCGTCCGGTCCCCCTTTTTATACAAAGGGACCACTAACTTTAACATTTTGTATTTTGGAAGAAGTTTGGGCTCTGGAACCCAACTTCTTCCTAAAAGACTAAGTGCAAAATGCAAAATGTTAAAGTTAAAATGTAAATAATCCAAATGCAAATGCCTCCTTATTTCTAGCTTTATGCTTACTACTTCTGATTACCCAGTACAAACCTTCTTGAGGAATATTTTCTCTAAATTACTAGTTACTTTCGGTGTAATGAGGTGAGAGGAGGATGAACACTGAATTATACAGTTTGAAACAAGGCAGATGAACTCAATGAGGAGCAGCTTTTGCGTCCAGAGAAGAAGCTACTACCAAATGCAGCAGCACGTTACCAGCTCCAAAAAGAGCAGAGAGAAGCAGCTCTGAGCGTCATTCAGGGACCTGGCACAACATCAATGTGTTTCTCAGCGATCACTTTGTAAGGCATCACACCACGAGATATTAAGTAATACATAGAGCTCAGTCTGTAATAAATGTGTAAAAATAAAAGTATAAAAGTGATCCCATTATTTGAAAAAGACTAATCCCTTTCATACCAGGGGATATGGAATATTTAAGACATAATTTTACTAATTTGAATGCAGGCAGCTTTCTGAGATGGGATTCTCTGTCTAGGTAGGAGTGTACGGATGGTGCCAAATTTGGGTGGAACTGCTGCCGCTGCTCAATCATTTACACCCAATTTGTTTTCATTTTAGAAAATGAAATTATAGAACAGGTTAGATGAAATGTAATTGTGTTAGCCATTAAATATAAAACAATCATTATGTAACCTATTTGTATCTTGACTTTATAAAACTAGTTACAGATCATTTGATTGTAAATGTAAAGAATAACATTGTAATAACAGACTTGATTGTAAATGTAAAGATTTGACTGTAAATGTAAAGAATAACATTGTAATACACATAACATTGAATTGCTGTTGAACATATTTGCTATCCACTTATGTATATACTATTTGAAATATCTAGGACCCCTCTGGATGACTGATAGAGCCCCCAAGGAGTGAATTTCAATGGTGTTTACTGTGAGCAGCAGCAGACCTACTAGACAGCTGCTTGGAATCCCAACAAATACATTTGATCAAAATCCCCCTCCTGTCAGTATCTCAGCCTTCACTGTGAAAGTATAGTCTGTACAAGAATTTGTGCTATCAAACAAACCTTGGCACATCAATAAAGCTCATCTTGTGGAGAGCTTTTCAAAATAAATCAGCAGAATAAATACAGACAGCTAGCAAAACACAACTAGTAAAGCATTACAAATCCGGCCTATTTTCCCAAAATGCATGATCTGGGATGACAAATGAAACGTCAACTCCAAAAGTGTTGATGTCGCTGGGAATAGGATGGATTCCTGGATGAATCAGTCAGAGGCTGTGCGGAAGTGCCATTTGTGTAAAGCTGAAAGTATTTTTTTATTTTTACTAACACACTCGTCACAGTGCTAGAGGCGGGCCCAGAGCCAGAGAGAAGCCATGTTCCAGAGTACATTTAGAACACCAAATAGCCCTGAGCAACAAATTTAAAAATATCAACAAAGTCAAACCTGCTTATGTGACATCATGAAGTAAACAACAGTGCCATTTGATTTCATTTCTACAATATTTGTCCATCAACCTTTTCCAGACCTAATACAATTCCCAATCGAACACTTTCATTACTGACCATTTCTCAGAGCTGCTAACATTTAGTGACATTTGGAGAAGATGAGATGCCGAAAGGGTCTCCAACACAGGCATTATATCAGCCATCAACAATTGACTTTACAAAACGCTGAGGCTGTTTGTGTGGGTTTCTGCTGAGGGAGGTATCTACAAAACAGTCCAAGTTAGCTGAACATTTGCTAAGTGATTAGACAGTGGCACAGGCCAGAACAGATGATAAGAAGATTCCTAAATAGTATTCCAATAGTTAGATATAAGAACATGATGTATAAGTTGATTTTATGGCAGTATTCACAGTACTATTTTGTTGAAATGTATTTGTAGCAAAAGTATCAATTCACAAAAAACTATAAAATTGTAATCTTCCTGAATAGTTCTTGAACTATGTCGGAGCTTGTATAAGTCCCCATGGTAATGTTAAAGAAAGTACAAACAGTTTTGGTTGAAACTTGCAGTGTATTATTATTGTGATATCAAAATCAATATGGAGTACTGAGTCTATTCCTTGGTATCGAAAATTGATAACATTTGAGTACTGAGTATTAAGTCGCACTTTTTTTCATAGTTTGGCTGGGGTGCGACTGAACTCAGATGTAACTTATATGTGAAATTATTAAAATATATAATTTCACATCTTCGTTATTGTCATATCAATGGATTTAGTGATTTGGAGTGAGATTGAGAGTAAACTTATTAGCTTGTTTTTTATGTTTTAGTTATCTGATTAATTGTTAATATCTTACATTAACACACCATACACTTTTTCAGTTCGTTGTATATGCTTCGTATAGTTAAATAAATATGTGTTATGTAACAGTTGATTATACTGGTCCATGTTACAGTAATACTTGTAAGAAAATTTACTTGACCCGTTTTCTTTTACACATTAATTTCCCCTTATTTATTTCCCCTTCATTTAATAGATTTACAATACAGTGGTCCCTCATTTATCACAGGGGTTACATTCACATAATTATTATGTGAATGTACACACAATTATTATACCGGTATATGTTTAAAGGCTGTGAAACCCCTCACCACACACTTTATACACTTTTCTCAGACAGGCATTAACATTTTCTCACATTTCTCTCTTGTTTAAACACTCTCAAATTTCAGACCTTCGTATATTAGATCCCCCTTCCTCAATGATCGCTTTAAATATGTTGTTCACGTATGCCTTTCCTCCAGCGGTATCCACAGAGGCAGCCTCTCCATGCACAGAAACACTTTAGTCCAAAGCAAAAGACCAAGTTTAAATCTGTCAACTGGCTAAATTGTTGTAAGAGTGAAGACATTTCGCTGCTCATCCAAGCCACTTCCTCTGTTCTGGTTCATCAGTTCATCTATTGTCTCCAGTTTCAGCTGAAATTGGAGACAACAGATGTTTACAGTTCCAGTGTGGTTAGTCCCTCCCTTCAGATAGATATAAGGCAGTGTCCACCAGCAATCTGACCAGAACTAAAGAAGCGGCTTGGATGAGCAGCAAAAGGTCTTCACTCTTACAACGATTTGTCCATTTGACAGATGTAAACTTTGTCTTTTGCTATGGATCACATCTGGACAACTGAGGGATTACACAGACGTTAAGTCCAAAGTGTTTCTGAAATTTGTCAGTGCAGAACACTTCATCGACATTGTGGGTTTTGTCGGAGAGAAAACTTTCAAACATACAGCACTTCAGAGTCACACTGCGATCGAACATTTATGTAAATTTGGCTGCATTTTGTACTGTACAGGAGACATGGCATAGAGGAGATTGACAATGGTCTACCGTCCCTTAGCCAATCAGGATGCAGAACACAATGTGCGTGCATGCACTGTAAAAAAAAATGCAAAATTGCACAAAAAAAATCTGTGAAACAGTGAGACCGCGAAAGGTGAACCGCGATATAGCGAGGGACCACTGTATTGTAGATGTTTAGTTTATCATAAGTCTAGTTTAAGGTCGCGAAAACCACTTCCTGTTTTCTGGTTCAGCCTTTTACACTAATGCGAAGTCTTATCCGACAGAGTACTATTTAAGAAACAATTGCTACCAGGCCAAAGTGGTATGTATATTTTCCATGCGTTCATAATGTAATGCAATATGAGCCAGAGCTTATGTTATATTTGATGTGTTTTCTAGTTCTACGGTGTAAACTGTGATCAAGAACTAAGACCACAGTAAACATCAGTGAAAAGAACTGTAGTGTCTCTCATGTTTGTGGAGAAGCTGGCATATGTTACGTCAGCATAGCGTATCTAATTAACTGTTAATATCTTAAGTAAACGTACCAGACACGTATTCAGTTTGTGTGTGTTACATTAGCGTGCTGTACTGCTATTCAGTCTCTTGGTCTTTATTTTAATGTTATTATTATAACTTGCCTTCAAAGACTAAATGTCTGTTCTTGGTCTCAGATGTTGTAAAATAAGTTTCCCCAAAAATGTGACTTACAGTCCAGTGTGACTTATATATGTTCTTTTCTTCATTATTCTGAATTTTATGCGACTTATACTCCAGAGCGATCTATAGTCTGGAAAATATAGTAATTTTTTTTTCACTCTTTTTACTCTTGTTTTCAGTATACCATCAATCATACACATCCTGAATGTTTGGTAATGGCACAGTTTGACCCACAAACCTGTTGCTGTAGTAATCAATTGTTACTGAGAAGATTTTTACCTGAATAAAGGCAGACATTTGCAATTTAAGCAAACTAGAAGAACTAAATGTCACTTTCAAGATGCACCATTTGACAAAATCATTTTTGTCAGAAACTTCACCACAAGCCACAAAAAGCTTCAGATGTGATATATGAAAATGGATATAAAACCTGCAATAATGCCTGCAGAAAGCAAAAGATATGAGATGACAATAATAAAAACCACAATAATAATAAAGAGTAATCTCTTATGGATACAAATGGCCAATAAATAGCATAAATCAAAAGCAATGTTCTTCCCAACAGTCGCCAGACAACACAAATTTATCTCCATAGTGCATGGCTGTCTCAAAAGAAGGAGAGAAGAGAAGAAAAGTGCTAAAAGGGAAAACTGGAGAGGCCATTTAGTGATTTGAGCAGTGAAGCTTCTCTACTGCCAAGGACATGTAAGAGAGACAGAGAGAGCCAGAGTGCCTCTCAATACATCAGACGTCAGGAGAGCCCCCTCACACTCACACCAATGCATCTTCTTTTGGAAATCGTCAGCGCTGCCGCTCTCTCAAGTTGTTGAGTAATACAAAACAACAAAGAGGCGGATACAATTGGAGGCAGCAAACTGTGCAATAGCCAGCACATTGATTAAGTTAATGCATTTAAGGATATTTAGGAGAATCTGAGCTCGCTCTGGTGTCATGTCATGTCTGCAAGTTTAGAGAAAATGAAGAGAGATTTTATGCATTACTTTACATTACACACATTTACAGGAAAACACAAATCCCTACGGTAAAACCTTTATGAAAGAAGCACTGTGGAACATTTTGTTATTTATCCTCATTACTTACCCTCTGTCAGCCACTTCTGGGTTGATTTATTTTTCTCTTAATCTCCACAATAGAGAATAGATTCATTAATTATCATTACCCCAGGGTAAGGTAAAGCCTACAAAGGGCATATACTGTACAAGGAGCTCAAAGCAATTCTGTCTCTTCAGGTATAAGTGCCCTTATGAAGAATTGAAATATTCTATGTTTTTCTGTTGTTTCTAATAGGAGAGCAGAGTGGCAGCTTATCCCCACATCTGTGCTATAGGTGGACATATCATACACATTAGCCAATTACTCAGTGCCTCCCATACAGTATATTATCAGATTTATTTATTAGGAACAGGTGCTGTGAAACTATGCTCACTCACTGTCACTGTCATTCACCAATGAAAGAGAAGACAGATAGTACTATAGTTAGTGCCCTGCGAGGAGGACAATCACACAAAAGAATTTGGGATTTAGCGGAAAATGTCAATAGTTGGAGTGTATGACGAAACAAATGTGACAAGACAAGATAAGAGTGCCATTTGGATTTTCACTCCAGAAACAATTAGGCTTCCCTTATCGCTTTCATGCATCTCTGCCTCCTGACACCACACACAACAACAGACCATGACTTAGTGTTTACAGATTAGCCAAATCTTCAGTTCACCACAATGATTATATGCACTGTGCTAAGCAGCATAAAAATCATATAAATGAGTGTCAGACTACATTTGCATTTCATTGAGGGTTAAAAAGAGCAGCACAGTTGTAAATCACACAACTCATTAAACTAAAGCATTAAAATGGTTAAGAAAATAAGAATTGCCAACTTGACAGTTTTCTGTGCAGCCTCTATACAATGAAGAAATGTGTCAGGGGGTCTATGTGTCAGAGGACCTTTAGCCAATATTCTAACTGTAAAAAAAAATCTGAAGACCACCACTGACTTGTTCAGTGCAGAGCTGACAATAAAGTGAATTAAGCCTCATCTAAATGCAAATGAGGCTTCAGGGCTTTGGCAAACACCTTACATTACCACTGTCTTTTTTAATAAACCAATTATATTGTACTCTGTACTGCACCATACAACAAAATAAATGCTGGGCTACACAAAACATACTTAGGATAGAAATTGGTGTTAAGCAAGCAACCAAATTGAAGGAAATGAAGAAGGGCTCTAAAGCAAAATTTTATATGAATGTCTCTTTATAAAGTAGTCCCTTGCTGTGTAATCACTTCAGGATGACGGACATATAAAGCTGCTATCATAAAACACCATTCCAATAGCTTTGAGGAATCCACATGTTTGTGCAACATGCAATGAACAGGATCAAAGCGTCAGTCTCCAATTTCCTTGCTGTCACTGGTACCGCTAACCCTCATATTAAACCTAACATATGGAAAGTCTATAGGCTATTCCTTCAGTGTATGCAAAATACAAAAAATACTTACTGGACATTTATATTCTTGTGTTTAATCTAATGCAACTATCTGGTTTAGGAAAATGCATTCATTGTATACTAACCTGCATCTGAATAGAATTAAATACATGTTGTTCATAAAACAGCATTCATTTGACATTAGATGCCAAATGCGTCTTTATATCTTCTTGCTAACTTTAGTAAAGCATTTACTGGAAAGAGATTAATATCAGTTTCATAAATCATTCAGAGCATACATCCGGAGCCAGAGATACTGGTATGTTAGCTGATCTCCATGTGGGGCTCAGGGCCCATTAATCAATGTCTGTGCTTCTCTGCCTTTTTATCGGTATAGGAACTATAGTTTACAACGAGGTCCTATAATGATTCACCAATATTTGCATGATTCAAAGTAAAAAAGAAAAAAAAACATGCATTATGTGTAAAAGACACATACAGTTGACGGGAAAAAACTTGGTTTGGCAACAATGGAATACAATACAGTGCTGTGAGATTGAAGAAACGATTGCAATCATGGGGTTGTATTTGACAATTTGTATTTGTATTTGCTGTTTTCTTTTGTACCGGCATCTTTGGATGTGTTACTCACCACTCTCAAAGCAAGCATCAAAAACCAGATGGCCTTTTCGTGGAGGTCCTGAAAAACCAGGTGGGCTCACTGTCAGCTTGTTGACATTCCCCACCAAAGCATCCTCTGCTCCAGTCTCACTGCCTGAAGAAAAAAAAACAAGAATTTATTTGTAACAATGGCTGGTTACTACACCTTCAAAATTTGATTATTATAAGATTTTCAGAGCAAAAAATATTTTTATGAAATATTAACAGCAAAATCATCTGATTTCTTTCTGATCATGGTCCCTAACCAGATTCTGATGAGTTTGTCACAAAAGCCACTGATGTTGATAAAAAAGATAGATACATATTTGTATGCATTTGACGCATTGTTGGTGCATATTGCATTATCATTTTCAATAACATTAATTTGAAGTCATTTTCTAATGGTCAGGGACATGTCTGTGCACAAAGGAAAGCTACACCTCCAGCAACTACTTTCCGCGCAACTTCTGTTCAGGTGGGACAGCTGCCTAATCCAGGTAATTATGCTATAGCTAGCACTCGCCAACATCCTCTTTCACCTGCACCACACGCTCTTTTCTACACAGACAGTTATAACCAGAGTAAATATAAGTGCATGGTGTTTCTTTTATTCGGACAAAAGCGACGGCAGTAGCTCGGACATTAGATCATAAACAAACCAGCTGAAATTAGGTTGTTTACATGCAGCTAACCTAGCTAGAATGGGTAGCATATAGCACTAATAGCATCAGAACCATGCACTGAGAGATCTAAACAGGGATGCCACTTATGTTGGAAAGCAGGGCGATGTTAGCATAATTTAGCTAAAAAATATAGCTATCTAAGCTGAGTTATTACACACCAGTGTCGCCGTCTCGAGCGGGGTTCTCCTCCATCTTCCTCCTCTCTGCTAAAGCAGCCGACGCTCTCCCCGCGTTGCCAAGACAACAGAGGAAGAGCATGCAGCGGTGAAGTCCTCTCCATCAGCACAGCGCCCTCCGATATACGGCTCTTTCAGTCAAAACCGCTCGGGAAGTTATTTTTCAGGGACATAAATTAAATATTTTTACAATACAGATGTGTAAAACAAAAGAAAATCACCCATGCGTTTGACATGCTAGGAACACATGCTAGCTTTTTTTTTTTAATTAGCAATGTAGGAGACTTATATAGATGAATTAATGAATTTACAATAACAATACTGACCTTGTCTTATCGCAGCAATACCTGTGAAACATGCGTAATGTAGAAAACATGATTCAGGGTGAGGGTTACAGATTGATTAGAGGGGGATTTGTAGACAATTGGAGCATAGATGTCATCAAGGCCAATCAAGCCTCAGTTGATTCCTTTCCCATCACTTTGACTGCACCTGATTAAGTACATAAAATGAGAGCAGCAGCCTGAAAACATACTGGCTCATTCTAATTTTCAGCTTATAAACTGTGGAGCAGCACTAAATGAATCAGAGTTGAGAAAGACCAATGATTTTTCTGTGTGTGTGATCTGTATCTGATGGCGAGCATCAACAGGCTGCTGAACAGATAGGTCAGGCTGATTATTTCTTTAATGACAAGGAGAGGAGATAGAGTCACTGTGTAAAATCTTAAAATTGAAGAGCTGCCTGTCTGCCACACTTTATTTAACACAAAAATGAAACCACAGTGTTTTTTTTCCTCAGTGAATCTGAACTTATGATACGTAACATTCATACAGACATTAAAACAAAATAGTAGACTATCTAACAAAACACAGTGTTACATGTTTTTAGAGACAACACAGACATTGTTTGTAATTTAAAATATATTTTAATATAATAAATTAGAGCTGTTTTTAAAAGTTGATAGAGGCATCTCTCCTCTTTCACTCACTGCTCCTCATCTATAAGGCGATCACAGATCCTAGAAAAGAGCAGCAATGATTTGATGAACACGTTCATTGGAAAGTACAATATAGGTACACTATAGTCTCATATTTTAATGATATAATAATGTCAGTGTATTGTATGTTTATTAAAACAACCTCCATCAGTTTCTTAACATACATAATGTGTCTCACATGGGGGCATCCTTGTCATGGTTAAATACACAACGAGCCATAACTTTAAGGATTATAGCCCATCAGGATAGCAAGAAAAAAATAACTCTTAATGGTCCTATATTACACAAAATTGACCCAGGAACTTTAAGCCATGATATAATACTGTGACCTCCAGGAGCATACCAGGAGCTGTTTCATTCACACATGTTTGAGTAACCCTTTATCATTAGTCTGTCTACATCTCCAAAGCTCAAAATGGTCTTCCACCTTGTGAAGTCATTAAGTGGTAGTTTTCTTGTTAACAGATACCTTTTACCTTTAGTTTAATAGAAATTGGAAACTCCAGAGCAGAAATTATCAGAATGATTCTAGTGAAGGTATATGGAGTTTAAAAACACAAGGAAGCACTTCTTCTGTTACCACAAGACATCACAAGGTGGAACAGAGTGTTTTCAGTTTGAGAGAAGAACTCAGCCTATATATGTAGGGTTTGTGTTAAACATGTATGAATGAAACAAAACACAATTCCCGGTATGTTTGTGATGAGGAAACAACATTATAACAGATACAATTTTTACATGATATAGCCTCTGTAACTGACACTTGCATCACTGAGTGTATTGGAAAAATAAATCTTATTAGTTTGTTTGTTTTTCTTCTTAATAGACAGAAAACATAATTTTTTACAGTGACAAGCCGTGGACTTCCACGCATGGAGTTCATCGTCAGTGTAGGGGAAAGTCAAGCACAAATCAAAGTGTAAGTATACAGAGAGCTGGAGCTGAAGGGTGAGACAGGATGGTGCGGGGGACAGGGGCCGTACACAGAGAATCACTATGGTGACAGCATTCAGGGGCTCAGGGGAGAGCGTGGGTCAGAGAGGAAGCTTTGAGAAGCAGCTGACTGAGGAATCAGAGCTCACTCTGCATCATTCAACTGACAGCTCCCCCCAGGCTCCAGCGCAGCTCTCCCCAGAGACAGCTATCCTGAGTAGGGAGGAGGAAGCCCACAACTGCATATGGAAAAAAGCTTGCACTTAAATAATCGACTGTTGCATCCCTTATATACTATAGAAGCTAATGAAAGGTTAAGTTAAGTAGAACTAAGCATAATTGTTTGTTGTTGTTTTCTTTCCTTTTCCCTTTTCTATTAAAACAACTATGCCAGAAATATATTTTATAAAGCAATGCTATCGATAATAGCCTCTTCTTTTATCCTATCTTTCTGTCTAAATGTATCACTTCCTGTGTGTCCCTCTCCCTCCTTCTCTCCACTCTCCTGGACACTGTCCATCTGAGCAGATGGTCCAGTGTCAATAGGCTGCTATTAGCTGGTGGTTTCTTCCATTCTGATCCAAGAGCAAAAAAGTACATTCAAATCAGTGGGAATAAATACACATTAATACATCTTGACAAATGCAAGAAATAATCCATAAAAAACGTACTTACACATGTCTACATATCGCGGTAACATAGTATTAGTGGGAGTCATCTACACTTGACAGTAATGTTGTGAATCATTCTCCTGGCACAAGCTGACTTCTCCCTGTTTACTTAGTGCAGCCGGGATCTCCTGCCACGACAGTGACTGGCTGCTTCGTCATCACAGTGCCACACCCTGCCGAGGAGCACCGCAGAGGACATCCACCTGACCTTCATGTCCACAGTTAAATACTTCTCCCAGAAACTCCTCATCTAACCCTGTATTATGTATTCTAACGGTATCTCCTTTCATCAGGTAATCTTACACATGACTTAAGCACATTCAAAAATAGTTTTAGGCTTTAAAAATACAACTTTTTTTGATTGATTATCCAATTTACTGATAATGTATTACATTTAGTGTGTCTTTCTCATCAAAAAATCTAAATGATACAGGAGTGGCACAAAGAAGGTATGAATGTATGAGGTGTCAATATTCTTGCGGTTGTTAGAACAGTCTTCCCACCTTGTGGTCGCTTGGCGAACTGTAGCTGCATAGATGCGTGAGCACTTGGACGACGGCGAGTTGAGCGAGAGAGAGAGTGATGTGGGGAGCAATGGAGTGAGAGAGGGAGGAAAGAGGCAGGAGGAGTGATGCAGAAGAGAGAGAGAAAGAGCTAAAGGGAGGGCAGTTTAAACTAACTGCTATGTTTTGGGACAGGCTAATCTGCTAGCGAGCAGTGTGAGGATCGGAGCGTATTGTGTGAGCCAGTGTGCGGAGGACAGATAAGGGAGCCAGCCAGCCCAAGCCACCGCCTGCCTGAGTGCCTGTTTTAATGTGCTGACTCTGAGGAGATTAAAAACAACATATTGACTCCTTAGACGTGCGCGGAGAGCGGGCAGACGCCACCACAGCCACAGCCCACAGCGGTGAACCTAGCAGACAAGGGGCAGAGAGAATAGGACTGAACAAAAATACCATTCAGAAAATTAAAAAAAAACAATACAGGATTTTTTTCTTCCCCTATTTTTCAATTGATTTCATTTTTCTTTCTTTCTTTTTTTGTTGCTGGGACTGACTCCGCAACTGCCGAGAGACAAACCGCCGGAAGGAGGCAAAGAACTAAAGAGAAACTGATCATTTCAAAAACAGGACTGAACCACCCAAATCTCTGAATATGTTTGAAATAAGCCGAACACTCAATGCCGCCTTGTTGAGCAATGAGGTAAAGACACTTGCTTTTGCTTCTCTCCTCTTTCATGCCACCTATGTACGTCTGCTGCCAACCATTCTGTCATGTGTGATGTTGTGTGTTGTCCGTGTGTCTGTGCTACTCTGTATTCCCATATCCGCCAGACAGGGATACAGGGATATTTGTAAAGAGAAGATGAAGTGAACTCGGGAGGGGAGAAACCAAACCAACTACTATGCTTCTCGCGTGCATCCTCATGAATATCAAATTAGACTTTGTTCCCTTTTGTAACTACCTGTGTGCCAGGGAAAGTGCCTTCTCGGGAATACCTTGAGTCTCTGAGTGCAACTTTGCATTGCATTATTACCACACATGTATTAACAACATAGTATTTAGTAAAACTGTTACATTCTGGTTTGTTAAAGTACCTCTTTTGAATCCTTCACTATCCCTCCATCCTTCCTACACGCTTTCTCCTCCCGGATCTTTCCAGTTCTGAGTACACGTGTGTGTGAGCAGCATCTCAAAACACTGGCATTCTATGGACAGTAGCTCTTAAAACACACTCCCTCCCTTTATTTCCCTAGCTTCTTTATTGAACATCTCTATAAATTGTCTTCAGTTCACCTCTGGTAAATCTAATGATACTCACATAAATGAGCAGAGGCAGCAGAGGTAGACTAAACGTAAAACACAGCACATATGGGAAAAGTAGGCAGGCTTAGTCAGTGTGCATGTTGAAAAATGGCAAAAGGGCAGAAAAAGACCAAATCGATGTGGAGATGAAGCTTGTACTCTCAGCGGATAGTATTAGTAAATATTTACATTGTTATGTTTGTTCAATTATGAACGCCTACTCTGTATTTAGTATCTGCCAGTCAGACTGTTATCAGGGGAATGAGTGCACCCTGTGAAACAGTTTGTGCAAAAACTAAATCAAATGTTGGATCTTCTTATCACTAAAAATGAATGCTAAAAAGCAAACATAGCTTTAAAAATGAATATTATGAACAGCATCGTTTATAGGGAAAAAACAAGAGTATTTAGAATTTAAATTCAAAAAAGTATTTCCTTCAAAGTAAATACTTTCAGGTCACCATTACTTATTTTTTCATTTGTAAATGATAATTTACATAGGAAAAATGGCTTCAATGGCAATGGGACAGAGACGAAAAGAAGACAACAACACCCTGAGCATTTTAGGGAAAGCCAAAATCCCTGCCTCACTGCATTAAGGCAACATGGAGCGGTGGGTGTCTAATGGGCTGTAGGCTTGTGCATTGGTTCAGCTGTCTTCACACTGGCTCAGATCCACACCCTAGAGCCCCCCGGAAGCTTCCACATCCCCTTGTCATGTGCTCACTGTACCCAGGGGTGCCCCGACAACGCTATGCAAATGTGCGGATAAGGACTGAAATATGTCCACCAGGAGTCGGGCTTCAAAAGTCTGTTTTTGATTTAAGCTTTTGAATTTGTTCAGTGTGTTGTTGTCATTGTAGAACACATAAAATAAATGTTTGTCTTATTCAGATTTGCAGCCATCCTTATCAACAGTTTGCTAAAAGCCAGTGGGCTATTAATTATTTGTTGCAACCAATGGAGCCAATTAGTTGATTTTAATACATAAAGATGATTGCTATTTGAACATTTTTGATGAGAGAATAATTACATTTAAAATTATTATTTAACCAGATTCTTTCACTCACACTCTCAGATATCTCTACAATTTATGCTATTTTAAAAAGAGCATCAAATATGTATTTACAAGTAATTTTGACCAGTTTCTGGTGGTTGTAGTTGCACATGTGGTGGAGCTGGTCATGGAGCATGCCGTGTGGGGTGTAGGCGAGTGTGTATGTCCTGGTCATATGCTTGTGTGAGCACTGGAGAGGCTGCTACTGCTGCTGTGTGTGCATGATTACCCTGGTTAAGAAAGAGCATCGTTATAGTGATTAATGGTGCCTTCATTAAGCTCAGCCAGATCATTTGCATACATTAGATAAATGCGCTGGAAGATTCATTTGGCTTCAGATTGTTGAAGCTTAAAATACTGGGTTTTTAACTCATTTGAGTTAAACTTGAAGATACATTACATACAACCAAATGTATCTAAAAGTTCTGTAGTAAATATGAATCTATCTGAACTTCGCTTACCTTTAACTGGCAATAACAAAATATTTTGAACATAGTTCTGTATGTGAATGTATGTTTTGGTGGTGGTCAATACTAGATGGAACCTCATTTGTTCTCATTTGGCTACAAGCTGCTGGACATTTTCAAAGAGCCTCCACCAAATTAAATTCAGAATCCATCAGAGCTGAGCCACACATATTTGCAATTAATAAAAATTTTAGCCAGCATTCCTCTATTTAGACTGCAGTGTCAGTTTACAGCACTGAGATGGCCAAGCAGGCTCAGAGAGTGCATTTTAAATTATATTGTGCAAAGGGAATCAAATTTTTATCTCTAAAAAAGCTGCAGTGCGCCATGCTTCAGATCTGAATGTTGTTAATTTGTAAAAAGCTTTGCTGATTACCAACTACAGGCAGCTGCCGTTCTCCATGTGACACGCGCCTTTGTTTAACAACTCCAGTCATTTCTGTTCAAACATAAAAACACAGTTGCATTTCAAAGTTAGGTTCATCACAACAAACGAAGTGGATGTGTTTTTGTGTATGTGAGGTAATAGCTGGTGCGGCCGCGTATCAGGAGCCAGCAGATAGTTGGAGGTCATCTCTATTTCATAACAATGATTAGCTCCCTTCCATCTGCCGCTCCCCACATTTCCTCGCTTTCCTTGATTGCAGCGTTCTCAATATCCAGGAAATTAGTTCATTTTTGCTCCACAAGCCTCAGAGCCGTCACTGAGATACAAACAGGTGCAGACAACCAAAGTGTGCCACACCAGAGAAAATGGTGTATAATGGAAGAAAGAGAGGGAGCAGAAAGCCAACTGGCATGTACAATAGAAGCTGATTAATTGGACATTGCCGTGTATTTGGATTGTGTTGAATAATATTGTATTGCTAATTTGCTATTAAAAAACAATATCAAGCCTTTCCCTCTCCATATTTTTTTAGCACATGTTGCATTGTACGCACGTGTGCAGGAAAATCACATCAGAGACAAAAACTTTGTCATTTGTTATGAATATTGGTTTTGACAGCTTTCATTGAGTAGAATACATATACACCATCTTACCAGCCATATTTATTAATCCACTCTGTGCCGTATTACAGTATTTTCATGCAACATCATATGGAGTGTGGCTTGTGTGTGTGTGTACATCATGTCGTGTTTGCTCTGGATATGAGCACATGCAGTGTGTCAGCGGCAGTGAACACAGAGAGGCTAAGAGACACTGCAAGGGGGGCCTGAAGGGTTCACATTTGTTCGAATAGCTCGGTACTTGCATGTGTGTGCGCATGTGCATGTGTGTCGGCCACTGGTGCTGCAGGGAGGGCCTAGTGATCAGCAGCTGAGCCTATGTCCCGCTGGGAGCCATCACTGCAGAATGGAGCAGGTGTCTAGACACACACACACACACACACCACTGTAAACCCCACCAGTGTTTTTATACACACCCAGCCCGCTCATTTAGACCGACTGCAGGGTGCCTTACTATGTGGATTTCATTGGATGTTTGCGCGCTTTTGATCATTACCTATTTTTCATACCCACTGAGTCAAATACGAACACATATCTGAAGTGCAGCTATAAACAATATTGTTGTAGCCCTCACCATAGTAACATGCCCAGTCTGACACCACCTTTTAGCATTTGAATATTTTGACCTAGAAGTAATGATCCTAAATTCTACAGCAACACACTTAAGAAATGACTTATCCTTTGTAAAATACCTACTCTTATATTGTTTGACAAAGCACCAATCTCAGATTTTTGATCCTTGATATGGATAGAACTATGAAATAAAATTGTATCTTGTTTTAGTTACAATATAGTATAGACAGCAAATATATTACTGTAAAAAATACTATATAATAGCACATATGCCACATATTCAGAATACAATACGGATTTATTTACGATGGCAATTAGCATGGTGAGTACATTTTATTTTACTTCTAGTTTTGCTTCTCCAGGTTAGTACAAGAATTTATGTAGACACAATGTAACTAACCAGTCTTAACAACTGCAGGTTTCTGCTTAAAAGGAAGAACAGAAAATTCCAACACTGACAAAAGAAAAGCAAATAACAGTAGTGAAGAATCAATTTATGAAGTTGTATTACAAGCTCTTTAAACAATGTTAACTGTCATTTCAGGTTGACATTATCAGCAAATGGTAGGCTGAGATGTTACGCAACACAATAACCGGCAGATAGACTAAATTAATTAGAAAAGTGACAGTGATATGAAATTGTACAACAGATATGTCAGCCTGGTACAAGCTGACAAAAGAGGTATTAGTGAGTGCAAGCCCCTGTCTGACCTGCAATAATCCAATCAGACGCCTCGGCTCAGTCTTCTCTCACAATACACGCAAATGATCACAGTGTTTATTAAATAAACAGCATTGTATTTTAATTTATCCACACATAACATAAGCATACTGGAGCAAAGGCAAGAAGGTAAAATAGGGTGCAGTAATTTAAGAAAGCAATGGTAACACTAGCAAATAGCCGTTACTTTGAAGAACGACATGTGGACAAATAGTACGATCTTTTCTCCTCTCTTTCAGAATGGATGGCTCCTGTTTCAATGAGCTTTTATTGATTCACTAATTGCTGTGGATGAGGCAAAGTATCAGCTGCCCCCAATAATAAATGATGTATGTCTGACTGTACATTCAAGAGGTACCTTTTTGGCTAGCTCCAGAATTAGTCAAATAACTTAAATCTTACTTGATAGATTTAAATACAAAATTGTAATTTATATTTCCATAAATATATAATATGTGATTGTTTAATTTATAGACATATGGAGCATATTTTTGGCATTTTCTTCCTATTTTTATTTTTTTTCTAAAATACTACTTACTAATACTAATTAAATTAATCACTAATGAAATCAAATTCTTATATCTCTGCAAGAAATAAAACAAAGTTGTGAAATTAATTACTTTAAAGCAGATTATCAATGTCTTTTAATCAATTATAAATCTATAATGTAATATCTATGTCACAATTGGACACACTCATAAAGCATGCATTTTTAATGTTAAAATAAACCTGTGTATAGTGCAAGAAAATCCATGTTCTTGATAAGCTAAAGTGGCAGATTTCTTTGAACAAACCAGGGTTGAATTGCAGCATCATCACCAGAGTTTAACTCTCATTAATAATACATGTAGTCTAACAGGATTTCCATTTAAATTTATTAGCGTCAGTACATTAGCGACACGACCATAAAGAAAAGCTCATAGCTCAGTGTGTTTGCAGAGGAAACATTTATCCTCGGCTAGTTTAATTTAGTGTGACATTATGAACTGTAAACCAACACAACACATTTATTCATTGGGGTTTTATATGCTGGCATTATTATTACTCTTCTCAATCAGCTAATGCTTCATTTGCACAAAGTAAGTGGAACGTGTCTGTGAGCGTGTAGGCATTTAGACTGGAACCCGTCCGAGCTGTCTCTTGTTTGCATTGCCTGCACGCTTCTCTTGGAGCATGGGGAAAAGGGCGCTTAAGCATGAAGTGACATTTCCAGAGCTAGATTTGTGCTTTGTGGGCTCGTGTTTTTGTGTCCACAGCGCCGCGGGCCAGTGCTGTGAAGAAATCTGTCTTGTTTTCCGAAAAGGTTATTCTTTATCAAAAGCCGTAGTGCCGATCTCTCTGCTGATGCTGTTTTGAAACATTATTATCACTGATAGCAGCTTAGTGACAATATTCACTTGAGGTCAGCACAAAAAAAAAAGATGTGTTGTTCAAGAGTACAGTGTGTGCACAAAGCAATAATGTGAATAAAAGCTTTCTGAGATGAGCAGCAGTGGAAGGCATCTCGAGTACTTGTGTTTGTGTGTGAGGTAGTGATTAAAGCCTGGAGCAGATGGACCACAGTGCTTTCCCTGTGTGTTGCATGTACCCGACTGGGATCAAACAGTAAAAAAGGCTCCTGTCCCCACACCCAAACCCTCCTTACTACACAGTGGTCATTCTAGTGTGGCACTCTACATAAGTATCACATTATAAACCTGCATATTATTGATGGACAACATGCTCTGCTAACCAGCAGTACCTTTTTCATCAATGCCAAATGTCAACTAGCTCACCTGTTGGTCACTGCCGTTGTTGCATTCATGTATTATGCCCACTAAACAATGTCATGACAAAGAGGTAATCTCCCACTCAGTGTTATGTTTGAAATGTGGTTGTCAACAATTCTTCTCCCATATTGTTATGCCGATTACAACACACTTACGCCGATTACAACACGATTACAACGCGATAACAGAGCTTACATTCTAACTACTAATAAATACGGACTACTAATAACGACTCACCTTAATTAGCCTTATGAAGCATGAAGAAAGACTTATATCATAATGAGCAAATAGTTTATTCGTAGTTTATTAAGAATGATTCATGCTTACAAACTAATTCAGGGGTTAGGATTAGGAGACGGGTATAATTTAAGTAGTTATTAATACTGACTCATTCTTAGAGAGGGAGTATTCTGCAAAATCTACTTTTTGGAGCTTGTTGTTGTTGTGTTATAACGTTGTTCCCTTATCATGCCTGAAGAGGTTTTATACATCATCCATGCATGTTTGAGTAATCTTGCAATCTCTCCCGGGCCCTATTCAAACCATCCTTACGGTTAGCAGTAAGATTCTGTCCAGTGCTCAACCCACAAGTCTACATCTCCACACAGCAATTTGTGGGGGGCGGGCGGGTGACGCGAAGAGCAGAGGGAGGGGGTCTCAAAAGTGACACTCATTAAACATGTTAATACCTTGTTTTTGGCAAATATCACATTTTCAAAACAATAAAAGGTAAAGTGCTGATTTAAATATACCCCACAGAAGCATAATACCCCCTCTTTGATAAACTATTTGTTTATTATCAATTAAATCTTTTTCATGCTTTATTTGAGCTATTCTGTTATACCTATATCAAAACCTTGCTTTGAACAAAAAACATTTCCTTTTGACTTATTGTAGACTGTATTATTTTCCTAAAGTATGGAGTAAAAACACTAGAACTGTGGGGCTACTCAAGTTGAACGTCACCCCAAGCTGAGGCCTACGCTGTTGGTCCAAATGGACACTAATCCGCTGCTGTCCTGTTGAGAATACACACTCGATGCCAGAGCATGTGCCAGCCTGCAGAGCCAGTGCAGAGCTAAGCCTCTCTGGGCATCTCCACAAACCTTTGCCCACTGTTTCAAAGACCACTGCTATCTCTGTGGCAAATTCAACATCTTTTCTAACTAAATGAACACTGAGAGCCCCTGACTGTCTGAAACAGTCGGGGGCTCTCAGTTAGAACAGTAATAGTTCACTAAACAAACACAGGTGAACTTTAACCTGTTGCGACATAGCAGTGGTGCCTCTATCATGACAAAGGTCAGTATTTAGAGCATTCATTTCTGCACTTTTATTTTTTGGGTTACCCACCCTCGGCTTATAGTGAATAGTGGCAGCTGTATTTTCTGCTAAGGTACCAAACATTCCAATTATTGTTTTGCTGAGATACTCAACTTATCATTAGGATGGGAACAGTATTTATATATCTTAATTTTTTTGTTTACTGCTGCTCTCTGGGCTGTTTGCGCAGTAATGGATCAGGTGTGCAGTGCTTACGCCACACAGTGAGTCCTGTCACATCTCTGCAGCGTTCGAAGCTTGAGCTACAGCAAACATCTCGGAGTTCAAGTGAGAGAAAGTGGCTGTGACAAATGCAGCACCAACTTGTTCTGGGATCAGCACGAAGAATTCATTTGTGATCTAAGCAGTTTTGAGTCCCCTCAATGACACAGGCTGGGTTAAGATGACTAACGCTTATGTCTGCGGACATTCAAGAAGAAAATTGAATATTTATAGAAGTGGAGCTACGAAAGCTGGAGTCTATCACAGCAAATCATATATAATTAGTGAGTCAAGATAATGTAATCTTTGTTCTTATCTCTATAAAGCGAATGCCTTAAAACACTCCTGGAAAACAGATGTGACACCAAACAGAAATCCCCACACCAGAAGGTAGAATTCCTTAAAAGAAAAACACATGCCAAAAATGTTTGTATTTATTTCACTTTTACAGTTCTGTGCTCTCCACAAACATCATTGATCTTGCAGCATTTATTGACCCCCTGGATTACAGCTAACCTTCAAAATCCATTTAGTCCTTTTGCATTTATATAAAATATACTTACATCATTGGTGGTCCTTTTCTCTAGATGTTTCTTCTTGAGGTAGCACTGAGTCAACTGCTCCAAGCATCCATTACAAAATCATAAGCGTACTGAGCCACTCTGCTTTTGAAGAAAAGAAAATGTATTATTTGATTAAAACTACAACTGAAACGCAGGTGCTGCTGTGCCTTGGACTGTGAAATTACCCCCAAATCAGTATCCACTTTGTGTGTGACATTGATTCATGCAAATAAAGCCTCTGATCTCAACAATAAAAGCAAACAGTAAATCACAGGTCTAAAGCATCCCATTGTCCGGATGCAGTCACATTGTGTTAATAGCTGTCTCTGTCTGAGAGCCAGTGCTGTGTCTGACTTTGTCTCTGGGCAGAAATGCAGCAGCATTTGGAGTTGCTGTGATTCTCATTTGTTTGATTGTTACCGGCACAGACTGGATACCTGCCAGGAAGAAGGCGATCATCAGTCTGAGTAGCACAGCAAGATGCTACTACTGCCAGAACTTCAATAGAGCAACTAAATCTATCCTTCAAGGGCAAATCAAAAAGAGCCTAAGTAAGCTGTAGCATGCTGAGCAGCAAGCTTTACCCTATTAGATATATTGGTGCTTCCACCACAAACTTCTGGGTCGAAATTGAAGTGCTTTGTGCTGTTGTCACATTATCCCTCTGTCAGTTTGCCATAACATTCAGTGCCATCATTTACAACTATAATGTGCTGTGCATTTGGATACTGTAAATTTAGCCTTTGGAGCTATAAGTTGTCACTCCACAAGCATCACATGGAGGACCTTCTTTTGGCCACTTCACAAGCCACTGCAGACCAGCAGCTGCACTTTTTGAAATATTCTCACTCACTACTCTGGCCAGTATAGCCCTCCAACTTGCTTCAGCCACTCACAGAAATATTGATTTTTAACTGGTAAGGATACCACTAAAACATGTTAATTTTCTCCTGCTAATCAAGGTATTTTCTTCTTGTACTTTGATGCAACACTTTGCTTGGCATCTTCACTTCACCCTTTAAATAGAAGTCTTATTATGCAGAGTGAAACATAAGGCAGGTGTTGAAACTGGCAGTTAACAAGAATCAAACTGAGAGCACCCACAATTATCACTGTCTGCATGCTGCGTATTCAAGCCCTCCATGCAGCATATGTCAGACCATGTCTGCGTTTTCACACTTCACTATTTCAATAATAAATGGGAACAAACTTAATTGTCAGCAGAATACTTTCAACTCAAAACTGTCATTTGGGCCAGGAAAAAGCAACAAAACTTTGCTCAGAATTTGGACTAAATAACATCCCATACATGTAGAAGACTGCTCGGAGAGTTGGGTCGTGTTTTGTCTGCCTGTAGCTTACTGCTGCTGTAAAATCTTATAAGATTTTAGTCTCAGTGTCAGTCTGATTCAAATTAAGAATTTGAACATGCTGCAGTGGACCGTAGCAGGATGTAGTTCATGATATATATCACACTATATTAATTAATTCACTAATCACTGGATTTATATAGCGTCTTTCAATATGCAGTGCATTATTCATACACTCAACACTGTGCTAGTCTTTTAGCCACAGCTGCCCTGGGACAAACCAACGTCAATGGAATTACGCCCTGGTTGGAAACATTGCCAGGGAAACGTTTCTTGTTGCTGTCCTTGCAGATATGCTTGAATAAGTGATCTAATGCTCTTATTCTGATGTTTGGCCTTTTTGTTGTCTCTCTTTTAACAGTAAATGTATTCACCCTACTATTTCATGCTTGTTAATGGAACATGCCCTGCAGACTCTAGCTGCTACTGGAAGGTGTGTGCATGTGTTTGAGGAGGCAAGAGCTCCCTCTTCTTGTCTGTCTGCGATAGGAGCTCACAGAGCAAAGCAGCCTGAGGCTCTATTGCTGCGAGGCAAATTGAATTAAGATTACAATGATGTTTATGTAAAATAATCACATTAAAATAAACTCTTTGAATTGTAAATTTTATTGAAATGCAAATGGTTAATATTCACTCCTGTTTTATTAATTACACATTAATATTTGAAGTGAAATTTGGGAATTTGATGTGGTGTGAGCAAGGCATGACATGAATTATAATTTTGGGAATTATGAAAAACTAGCCTACTGTAACTGGAAATCTGAATAAGCTAGTTGTTTTTTTTAAGTAGTTTTGTCATTTGTATTTATTGATTGATTTATTTAGGTTAAAGATAGCGCAGATTTTCCTTGTGACAGTGGAGTGAGGTGTCCTTCTGTGAGCACCTGCAGGGCTCCACAGTGATGGACCGTCTCCTCCTGCATCCGCCCAGGCCCCGCCCCTCTCTCCTCCTCAGCCAATAGGAGCTCGCAGCAGGATGACTCTCTGCTGTACGTGGAGATTTTGGGGTGCTTGTGCATCTAATGATTTCATTTCTGGTTTCTTTATCTCAAACAGTTTTTGTTTCAAAGGGTCTTGATATTGCGTTGCCTTTGTGCTTTTCGCCTCGCTTCCTCTTCGCTCACAGTCCGTCTGATTTTCCGCGCTCACTTCACCGGGTTTGCACTTTGTCCGCTTCCAGTTCGTTCCTGGCTAACTACAGCCTCATACAAGAATGGTCATGGTGAGTAAACAGCGTGCGATATCATTTGAGAGCCAACCCGGGCTTGTGTGTCTTTTGTTGTGTGTTTTTTGTTGTGTCTCTTGTCGTACTTCGTTGGGATGGTCCCGCACAGACAGGCCTCTTCACACGGGGCGCATCTTGGGGTAGGTTCACAGTGTGAGTGTAACTGAACTGCACTTTAAGTAGTGGACAGTGAACCTGTTTACAGAGGAATACGTGGAACACTAAATTCCGCAGGGCTCTGAATGATACAGCTCAGATTTGGGATGCACCTGCCTGGACAGGACAGGTGTGTTCATTGAAGTTGGCTCTATGGGCTGCTTCCTCTCAAATGACTCACAGGAGGGGCAGTCTAGGACATATAGCCTGAGACCTATGTTGTGCTATGTTTTTTTTTTTTACTATTTATATTTGTTTCATGTAAATGGGACCATTCATGTTTTAGTCCTTGGTTACATACTTTTATTATGTATATATTTGTATAAAGTGCTCATTATTCATTATGAATCATTTGTGTTTGAGTGTGAGAAAATCAGAAGTGTGGTAGTAGCAAGAGTACACAGTTATAGATGTAGCTGAGATTTTTTTATGAGCCCAGAAAGAGCTAATTTATATACACAGTGCAGCACAGGCATCCTATTACCATAGTGCCTGAGGCTGCAATCACTCTCCATACTGGGGTCCACGCTCGGCCGGCTCACTCAAGCACACACCTCAGCAGCCATTGATTGCTTTGCTGGGATTCAGAAAGCCTTTTCACTGCCAAAGCAGGCTGAAGCTGGCGTGTGCCGACCAGGGCTCGGAGCCAGCCAGAGAGCGAAGGTGTTAACACTCAGGGAGGGGGAGGTGAGGCTGGGGGCTGATGAACAAGCCAAAAAGCCAATCACAGTCTCAGAAGGAACGTTGGGGGGAGAGTGGGCGGGCTCTGACCTTCCAGCTGAGCAGCGCACTGGGCGGGTGGTTGTGCGGAGCAGGGAGGAGGGGGTGCAGGGAGGAGAGACACACTGCAGCCCAGCATTCTCTCTCCTCACCATTCTCCTCTCAGCATCTGTGGAAGAAGGCGATGCTTGCTCCGTACGCCTCTAGCACCACGCTGCTGTCGGCTCAACAAAACTGAAGCAGGAATAAAGACAGCCCCAAAGCGCGGAGCAGGCAGGGTTCTTCAAACCAGGACTATCAGAGCTGTTCTGTGAGGAGAGTGAGGCAGAGCTGCAATCACGGCCGGCGTCTCCCAAATGGAGTGGAATGGGTTTAAGATGGTAAGGAGAGCCGCACTACTCAGAGCACATGGGAACATATAGTCTGCATGCAGTACCTAGTGTGGACTACTATTCATTAGTAGTATCTGTAGATTTGAATGCAAAGTTTTTTTTTTCAGTTGTATGAGGACAAACAGTTATAGACTGTAGACTGGATTTAATGTGAAAAAGGAGTAAATTGTCCATAGTAAAGCAAAGGTGTGAGCATAGGTAAGGAGCTGGAATGTGGAGAGTAAAAGAAAGCTAAGGGTTAAACTGGGAAACAGCACCCATTTTATGATGAAGTCAGAAATGTACACGTCTACCCCTTTTTATCGGCTTGCACCACTCGTAAATATTCACCTGTCTGCTGCAGCAAAGAAGGAATTGAGAGTTGTGGATGAAAATAGACTTGATAATGTTTTGTTTGGTGAAGGGAGGGTAGAAGTAGCACATGTGTATTGGGAGTAGACACGTTTGTGTGCCATGCTTGTTGTGGAGGTGTGTGCTGTGGAGGTGGTGAATTGATTACTACGCTGTGCATTTAGAAGGGTGAGTTACAAGAACCTTGTCTGTCTAAGCTCTCTTTTTTTTACCTTCATACTAACTTAACATTATTATAGTGCAGCAAAGCTCTCTCCTGCAAAAGCCATTAATTTTCTTTTATTTAAGGTCTGCTTTTGTTGCAAATATTGCAACACATTTTCAGTCCATAAAGTCACATCATTTATGTTGTCTTAAAGCTTCCATCTGTCTTCATGCTTCTCTGGCCATCCCAAAGGACTGACTCACCAGTATTCATCATTCGTAGACCAGTAAATGTTTGCTCACTAGCTTTAGTTCACTGGATCTAATCAAAATGCTAATTGAAATGAAAGGCGATTCCTCAGGTTTAGTTGGTTAGATATGCAGTTTTCTGCGTACTAGCTAGAATAAGCAGATGAATGTAAACCTGGCACAGTAGCTAATCGTTATGGGAATTTGTGGAATCAGGAGGTAAAAAAGACATTTTTGCCAGCCCCAGGCATAATTAAATTGAGCTGGTTTCATCCATAAGGGAGCAACATCTACTATGTCAACAGAGATTAAATCTACAGTACATGTAAGTTGGCTTCTTGTTAGGAGGTAGAAAAACGTGCCGTGGCCTCATAAGAGAACCGTCTGAAGAAGAATTTAACATTTGGACAATGCTATTGATGTCGATGAGAACCAGTGGTCCTGGACAGGAGGCAGGCCAGTGTAATTTCACAAAAATACATACACAGCAGCGCCTATAATACCCTGAGGCAGAACACCACACGCCTCAAGGTTACATGTCAATGCTAATACGAAGGCTCGGAAAAGAATTTATTACCGACATGGTACCATCTCATGTATGAGGGGCAACTGGACAAGTTTATAATTGGAGATCCAGTTTTGAAATTGGCTGCTTCTAGGTGTCCCCATGGAGTGTGCTGTGTTTGTCTACATTAGTGGCAGAGTGACGCGTGTCCAGATGCAGAGTGACATGGTTAACTAAAGGCTGATTAAACCAAAGCTAAATGGATGAAGAGAAGAAGGCAGTGTCAGAAGTGGTACTGACAGGGGAACAATAGACGACTAATCTGCTTTATTGTGCTGCTGTATGCTACAACATATCTCCTTAAGATTTTCAGATCAGAAGACTGTATTGCATATTAGCTAATTAAATGTTTTTTATTGAATTTTGAGGGTTTGTGAGTGATATGGGTGGGTCTGCAACCACTTTTTTTGGCAGTGTAAAAGCATGTGGTTTGGAGCAGAGTTCAGACTTTAGAGAAAGAAGAAATGTTCCCTTTTTTGTTTAAGGACAATGATTATAAGTCTGTATCATTTATGGTCATGAAATTAATATACAGAGTTATATTTATTTGTTTTGATTCAGTGTTTCTCTGTTGAATGCAGCTCTGTACTCTGTGCTCAAACACTTCTTCAGATAAACTCTTTCTATTCGCCATCTATTTGCCAACCTCTGAGTGAGTGACATATATTTTATTCATGACATGTGTATATTAAACAGCGTCTTTAGGGACCTTTGCAAACACACAGTACAAAGTTAATTTGTGTACAACATGAATCGTGGCAAAATTTAAATCTAGCCTTGGAAAAATGATGAGTTTTTGGCTTACTCCCACCTCTTTATATGTTTAGTTTATACCTTAGTTAGTTATCTTGAAAGTTGTGCCTAAACTGCCAGCAGAAGGTGCTAGATCTACAAGTCTGACTCAGTGAAAAAAGTTTGTAACAAATTTAAACAATGCTAGTGGTAAACTGACTAAGCAGAGAAAGTGAGGTTATTTAAGCTCTGAAGCAGAAGTGATCAGAACAAGTCTAGTGTAGATGTAGATGTATGGCAGGAACTAGTCAACTATTAATGTAATCATAACCGTTTTTATTACTATTGTCCTAATAGTTCATCAGACTATACAGAATCTAAAACACATGCCAAAAGACAGTCTATAACAAAGACAACAGCAGTATTAAATCAAAATGTCATAAAAATATTAATTTCTTATTTTCAGTAGTATTACACATTATTTGTGATTATTCTCCATCTAGAAGCTTCTAACTACCACCATTTCAATCTTTATTTGCTTAAAAAAGATTTGAAAAATGTGAATGTACAATAAATAGTCATTTGACTGGTCGACTAATGAGAAAAAGTATCGCTGACTAGTGAAACAACCATTATATGTAGCCCTCATGTATGCACACTGAAACATCCCAAAGGAGTTTTGTTGATTAGATGCTGACAGAGTAATCCCAGGAGACATTTTGAGCTCTGAGGGGGAGTATAAACGCAAGATTTCTGAAACATGTTCAAATGAAACCAGTTAGGTTTTTCAAAAGGATAAGACATATATTTTACAAGTATATATTGTGCATGACGTACATATTTTATAGAGTATCAAACACATACTTATCTGGATTATCTAGTATAAGCAGATTTGGACAATGTTCCAATATTACACAATAATTTACTTGTCCACTGGAAAAAGTACTAGAGCTTTCATCTAACATCATGATACTTTTCCAGCCTTCATATAGCATTCATATTATATAGAAAAGTCAAAACATATTACCCATAGAATGCAAATTAAACAGGATTTGTTTTCCATTGTGAACACTCATTGACATATCTATAGCTGACATGTACATTATCCTAAATTCTCTTTTACTGTATTATATCTTTTTATCATTACTCTGCATAGAGAGCTGCTGACAGATATGGACGACTTATTCTACTTAAATACAATAACTAAGACTTTACAGTGAAGGCAGTGACATAATGTAACATTTAACAAATGTGTTTCTTCATTATTTCTTTGATTATTGTTTGATTTTGTTACTAGCGATGTTATAATAATGCTTCCAAGGCATGTTTCCTGTAAATACATTTGGATTCCTTTATCCCATTTGCGCTTGTATAAACATTATTAAATATTGCATTGTCTTTAAATGTCTTTACCACATAAACAAGGGGAGGATGGAGACAGCTAATGAGCCGAAAGCCTGTTTGAATAAGATGCTTTTGTAACTATCTTTGTCCCAATTAGCACGCTTTGGTGTTTTAAATATTCCTTTTGTGCGGTGCCTAAACACACATGAAGACTCACAAAACGGTCACGTTGAAAATTTAATAGGCTTCCACAGCGATTTCCTTCATTTATTTAAGAGATTTCTTCTTTTTCTGTTCCTCTTTTTGCGTAATGCTAGAAATGGGAGAGTGGCTGTGTGTTAGACCTAATTCCTCTGGCAGCGGCTCAAACTGCTACAGACAGACACATAATCAGCTGGGGAGTGTTAGCGCCTCAGCCCGCTAGCATACACACGACCGAAGCCCTTGTTGTGCATTGCCGCTTTTCAGAATAAATATCCCGATGGAAAATACAGTGGGAGGAAAAGAGCCATTCATGTGCACAGAGCTTTGTTGGGTTAAAGAAACAAGAAGAAGAAGCCCGTTGTTAGCTCTCGTTTCGTTTCATTCTATCCCAACAGTCTTCCTCAATCATCTCTCTCGCTCTGCTCTGTCTGTGTGTTTTAGTATTCGTACAGATGTTTGGATTTGAGTGGCAGTTTCTCCAGAGACGAGGCACAAGACTTGTCTCATCTGCATTTTGCATCACCAGGAAAAAAGGAGGAGAATGGCAAGCGGGTAGACAGCCAGTATATATACGTGTGTGTGTGCGTGCGTGTGTTTGTCTGTTGTTTAACTCAGCTTAACTGGGCCTCGTGCTGCCGATGTGTGATGTTTCAAAAGGACGTTTCAAGGTCATGTTTTCGACAGGGCTCACCACTTCTTGTATATCAAACATTGGTATAATTCTGTAGTTGGATGAATTATAGAAATGCAACAGACCATGCTCCAATAGGATTTGTTGTGGTCCGTAGTAGACACAATGGCACCTGCAAACATTCAACATGACGTCTCTTGCTGTTTTTCTTCAAGAGCAACACTTAACCAAACGCACTGATACAAAGAGCTATAGATGGACACATATAAGTTCTTAATTTGTTATTTTCTGATATTTCCTCTAAGGCACAGGCTCTAGTAGTTTGCTGAGATGGGTTCTGAAGAAACGAGAAAGCTGTTCTTCTAACATCACTCAACCACACAGGGAAATCAGATGATCCACAGACGCACAGAGGTCTGATGCTTATAAAAGTCATATTGCAGGAGGTGATAGACTAAACCTGAGCCTCATGAATTATTAGAAGGAATATGGCAGTGAGGGAGATAGCAGCCAACAATCTCTGTCTTCGGTTAGAGGCTGTTTGACTTAGTGCACATCCCAAGAGCTAACAGCCACTGGCAGTTATCAGGCCACAGCTTGAGATGGTAATTCAGATAATGTTGGTGTTTGTCCCCAGCAGAAATATGGATTTACACAGTCAAAGCATATTTCCTACAATCCACAGGAATACTGGCCATTCTATACAAAATAAGATGGCACTGTAATATCCAGGGCTTATAGTGTCAGATAAGCGTCAGCAGCAGGCATAAATGGTACCTGCGATGTGGACTGTGTGTTGTTTGTGTAGAAGAGACACAAAGTGGACTGTGTGTGATCTCAAATGCTCCACGCTCCTGCTGACACGCCCTGGGGTTTCCATGGCCATCATCTGCTACCATGTTTTTGTTTTTTTTAATACTGTATAATCATAATAATTCCCCAATTGCTGTTTTGGCAAGAACCAGAGAATACAAGTGATATAGTTGATATCTATTATGCCATAAACTCAAGTCATCTATACAATATAAATGTGATATACTGAAACACATTACGCTTTAACATAACAGAATGATTTTAGAACGCTGACCAAAACAACAAAACACCTGCTTCCTGTGCAATGCAGTACTGCAGCAAGTTGACTACTACATTCAAGTTGATTACTTTTGTTTTGCATATACAATTTTACTTAACAAATAAACTATGTGGCAAAACACACTGACCAAATAAATAAAAATAAATCTGAATCAGGTGACGAGATATTTCCCAAGGCGATTTTTTGTGGTCTGGCATGGGAATGACAACAATGGACACAACTAGTACTATATTGACGAATGAAACATGACAGTAGATCAGATCATTCTTTTTTTCTTTGTTTCCCCTATAGTACACATGCCACTGTATATGGGTGGTGATATCCCGTGGCTATTTTCAATTACTCTCTGCCACCATACCGCAGTCGAGAGAATAATCTGCTCGTTTGAATGCACGCCACACTTAATGTCTGTGCCTGTGTGCCCGGGGCCATGACTGTTACATCTGATGGTATAACACATTTAGGCTCTTTTCCTCCTGCTGCATTCACACTGAGTATGCCATGCTTAAGTTTCACACAGTTCCGAATTTTTGAGCAGATGGGATCAACATAAATTCTGAAGTGATATTCTGAAATGACATGCGTAGCACAACTTAATCGTGTTTACCAAATAACAAAATCTTTTAGTGACTGAGATGGCAGCAGATCCAATATGTTTCGGGTTAGGGTTAGTCAACAGCACGATTCATCCAACTAAATGTTAGATCAGCTCACGTTTAGGTCGACGTGTACAAATGACTTAAGTAAAAGCATCAATGTTTAACTCCATTTGTTTTTGTATTGTTCTGAACTACTGTTATTTTACTTCTAATACTATCAATACCATTACTACCCCTGTATATCTACTAATACTTAAACCTTTTTTAAACACTTAATAATATCTACACCTTTATTAGCCCTAAAAAGCGTGAGGAAAGACTTCATTCATAATTAACTAACAGTTTATAAAGACTGATTCACTTTAATTCATTCTTATTAAACTATTTACTCATTATGAAAATCTTTCTTCAGGTTTATTAAGTCTAATTAGGTGTACTATTTACCATGTTTTACCATATTTATTGTTATTGTGATTATATTTATTACACTTCTGTTACTGACAATATTGTAATATATTGTGCAGTTCTTTCAGGTCATAAACATAAATATGTCTTTAAGATCTTTTAACATTTTATGTGCAGTACCATTACTCATCACAACAGATGACAGGGCATTGTTCTTTTCAGTGTTTGATTACTCAAGCTCCAGTCCAATCAATAACTACATTAGGTCTAGGCACACGCACTCTTGGCAGTGGGACGACTTCTCCACCATAACCAAGGTCTGCTCTTGTGTGTGATCAGCTTGGTGACTTTGCTGCGAGGCACGCACACACTGTTACATACGCAGTTACACAGGGAGGTGCAGCTGATGGGGAAGCAGTGATTAGATTAGCCAGAGCAGCCTCCTGTTCGCCTCTCCTTGGTTTTCTGTGTAAATGCTTCACAGTAGGTCCAGTTTTTATGGCTTGAGGCTGTTTGCAGTTTTTAAATACCAACAAAGCCAATATTTCTAAACTAAACAACTTTAATAAGAGCTTTTCCCATATTTGGTTGATTCAGGATTTGACAACTAAGATCCAAAGATTTACACATTCTTAGATGGAGACTGAAAAAGTACTCCAAATTTGTGCTCAACATTCTGCTTACTTGCAAAACAGTTACTGTCATACATGGTCTGTTTTTTCAGGACCTTGTATATAACACCTTTATGTGCCAAACAGGTCATACCAGTGTGTGCATATGCAGCTGCACAGCCACACTGACCTACACTGTTTTCCTAAAGATCTTTGTCCATGACACCTGCTGCTGACTCAGATAGATGGGATTCTCTGCTAGCTTCATTTTTTTTCACTGCCTCCTTTGCATTATTCCAGTACAGCTTAAACAACATTCTGGAAAATAATAATAGTTTCATCTAATATATTTGCTCAAACAGGCAAAGATTGAATTGAATCTCTTGATGAGGAGTTGGTACTGCAGTAGCAACGGGGGAAGCCCAGTGTGTGGTTGGTGGTACTTAGCTGATGTGCTGTAGAGGACTGGTGGTAGAATAATTAGGGTTAAGGCCGCGGGGCAGGGGAGTCCTTGTGGCCCTGCGGGTGGACCTGGAGGAGTTGTGATGAGGGCCAAAGAGGGCAGGCTGAGGGACAGGCCTGATAGAGGCCAAGGCTTCTCTTCCAAGACCCAATCCTCATGCCCCGAGCTGCAGCCAAACAGCCAGGCAGGTGTCCAGCTGATCTCACACTGCCACCAGGGACACACTGGAGCGACACTCGCTGAAGCTGCACAAGTGTCATCTCCACTGTGGAGATGCTCACCAATTTTCTGCTTGCATGGTGCAGAGCTGGGGCTCGGCCAGTGCAAAAATGGACCCAGTGTTCTACAAATATGTGAGAGTCATTGGCTTTGAAACATGTCCAGAAGTGGTGATCTTGACCTGACCATCTGACTGTGATGACTGTAGTAAATGTTGCCTAATTAAAATAATGGCTTTTTATTATGCTGTGTCATTGCTTTTTAATCATTGATTTATTTTGAAATATATTATAACATTGATTAAGACAATTCCAAATCAGTTAACATCTAAGTAGTTTGGAAAGTTATCTTTAAAAGTACTATAGAGGCATTGTCTATTCCATCCTAATCAGTTACTGCTCATTTGATCTGCTCCGGATTCTTCCCAGCAACCACCCAGTTCACTGCGGCTCACCAATCAAAATATTATTGCGTTTTTGGAGAGCGGGTCCTAAGCCAATTGAGAAATTGCTTACATACTACTTGCCTTAGACGGTCTGGAACATGTATTATTCCAAGTCACACTGAGAATAGGTGGAGAGGGAAAGAAGAGGAGAGGAATCCATTTGGTAAAGTAGATGCAGATCGATGGGACTGGAGGCAGGCAGGCCAGAGAGCAGCAGAGGGCCTGATACGTGTGTGTGTGTGCATGTGTGTGCATGTGTGTGCATGTGTGTACCTGTGTGTGCGTGTGTGTGCCTGCGTGTGCATGAGAGACTAGATTACTTTTCCAATTGATCCAACCCAGCATCCATCTGACCTACAGGACGTTCTGAGGCATAGAAGATGCCAGTGGAGGTAAAGAGATGGAGAGGGACAGAATAACACAGAAGGAGAAGGAGAAAAATAGAAATCAATAGAGCAGAAAGTTTCACGGGGAAATGTAGGTTCAAAGTAGAGATTACGGATATCGTCTGACAGGTCCAGGTCCAACTTCACTATTGGAAAGCTATCACCATTAGTGTCAAAATGATGATGTAAATCTGAACAACATACATTGTTTTCTTTTAAAGTATATTGATCTATTTGCATTATCTGGCCATGTAGCCTTTAATGTACTCCTCCCCATTTGTGTCTAGATAGTGCTGTTATCTGGATCATTCTACAATATGATGCTTGCATTGTATCTGCCCCAATCAAATACATATTATAATACAGAGTTAGTGTTGCAAAATGTAATTAAGAGAGAAAGACAGTAGAATCATTCAGAGAGGGCTGTCTAAAGAACAGAACATATAGAATATATACAGACTTCAGGCTTTACAGTACAAGTTGTATTTTAGGGGGTATTATAAGTAAAACAATACACTGTGTACATTTACCCTTTTTGCTTGAGACAGTGCACTGTACAAACCAGACAGCACCAACCAGGAGCCTGAGGAGACAGGAAGCACTTTTGAGCCATCAAATATTAATGGCCTTATAGAGTGTATTGATTATATAATAACTTTTCCCAGCATCAGAGCTCTGACTGAAATGTATTCCCTGAATAATTGAAACAGTATCCATGAGCGCTTTCTCATCTCTATGCTGGCTGAATGTAATAACAGTGCTTTTTCAATGTATTTTTTTTATTTTTTTATCTGATGATGTGTGTTCATGTGAAAAATGCACTAATGAAGGACCTGAACTTACCTTTGTGTGTGTGTGTGCCCGTGTGCGTGTGTCTACCCGTGTGTGCACCTGTGTGTGTACCCATGTGTGTACCCATGTGTGTACTCGTGTGCGTGTGTGTATAGTGTGTTTTATAATGGTTGAGCATTGACCTCTGACATAGACATTGTATAATAGAATATAATTTGACACATGCTTTGTATGTTACCACAGCTAAATTAGCACTTCATACACATCTGCTTGCTGCTTCTATCACCACATTTGAACTGCACTGTCTGGACTCTCTTCAATATAGTAATGATAGTATGTGTAATTATGAGAAGAGGTGGAAATGCTTTCGATGATTCACCTCAGCCTAACTTTTCCTTTTCAGGGCAACTATTAATTGACCTTCTCCTACCTTCAAAATAACATAATATTGTTTTAGCTGATCAAATAGTAAATGTGTATTATATAGATTGGGGGCACACAAAGACATTTTGTTAATGAAATAACTTACATATTTATATACGCACACTGCATTTACATACATATACAGATATTCACATACACTTACATAGGAAAATATTTGTTCCAGTTTCATGCATCAAAATTGCTAGTGCTTGCGATATCTAACTTTGTGTCTGCCCAGTCTCCATAGTTTACAGTTTGAATAGCTCCTGAAAACTAACTTTTAAAATATATTCTAATGTTCGAGATGCACCTGCATGCATCGTTATGAGCTTTTTTCCATAAAAATTAAAATTGTGTAAGGATGCCAGCTGGTATCAAGCTATAGCCCCTCTACCAGAAGGCAATGTTCACTCAACTTCTTCATATGCAACAGAAACTCTATTTTGTCTGTAAGGCGGACCACCCTTCATCTGTATCTTCTTTTCCTCTCCTCCCTGACAGAACACTCTCATTTAGCCCTACATTATGCATTCGCTCCTAAGTTTACACGACACATTGACAACAGAACATGTACAGGCGCCCTCCCCTCGCTGTCTCTCTGCGAGCTATTGAGAGTGTCTTCCCTATTACTCAGGCCTTGCTTTTTCCACCTCCTCTCTTCCTCCCATCAGATCCGTCTCACTGTCTCTCTGGAGGAGTAAATGAAGGCAGAGGTCAGCTCTCCTCTCTCCCTCCTCTCCTACTAAATTGGCTGCTTGTAGCTTCCATAGATAGCTGCGGGCTGGAGAGCTAGTGAACAGGCTTTCTGCTCATTTGTGGCCTTCTATTTCTTCAACCACGGCCTTGTTTACCCACCGCGAGCAAGAGGGAAGCCCTTATTAGAAGCTTTACCAAGGTCGCTGCAGTAGTCACATAGAGATCACACTTTTCACACACATTCTATACCTCTATCTGTGCTATTAGCTTCCACAACTAGTTTCACCTGTATTTTAGCCTGAACCGTATAAATGATCAGAGCTCCACCCCCCTCCCCATGCCTCACGCCCCCCTGAAACCCCCTACAGTAACAGTATAAAAGTATAACCTAACCCTGTGCAGTGGTGTGTGATGCTGATGGCGACTGTGCTCCATAGGGCTCGACAGAGACACAGTGGCGTCAGGCAGAGCTCCCGCAGCTCCAGGGCTGGGCAGAGAAAGGATTGCTGACACAGCCAAAGATGGTAAGGAGACTGTTACTGCCAAAACCAACACAACCAATAAGTACAAAGTCATGTGATCTCATATTGCATTGTTTTCACCGGGTATGCTGGTGGTGCTGCTGCTGCTGCTGCTGGAGGAGACAGTGATGGAGGTGGACATACAGGTGTGGGGCAGGAGTAGATTTAGTTAAAGAATGACTTATATATTGCTTTGCGTTTCCAACATTTTCTGTTTTTAAACAAAACTATCCTAATCAGCTTTCTTTAACCTATTTCTTTGTTTTTTAAAACAATATTTTTTAGAATGGTAATTTTGAAATACTGTAATTGAATTATTATTAATATTTGTACAAATGTAGCAACTAAACAAGATTTTTTAAAATTAATTTTCAGGTCAGTTGTACACTATATATATATATATATATATATATATATATATATATATATATATATATATATATATATATATATATATATATATATATATATATATATATATATATATATATATATATATATATATATATATATATATATATATATATACATATATACACACACACATATATATATACATATATATATACACATATATATATATACATATATACACATATATAGATAGATAGACATAGATAGTTATATGTATCTCGGGTTGTATTCCAGCACCTACAGGACACTCATACAACTCTGAATGACGTTTGTTCTGTTTATCAGTAGTGATATGCAGGAGTAGGGCAGAATAAAGGAATAGTTTGGACTGGATAGGACACATGCTCACAAATAAGTTTGCTGTAAGCTAAACTGCCTGAGCTTTGAGCTGCAGTCCCACTCTAGTGGGTAAAATGAATAGCAGCAGAAGAGGCGGTTGTATCCAGTCAGCAGGAGCTGCACTGAGCTGTGTCCACAGCACTGGGCTCCACAGTGGGGGAGCAGGACAGCTCGAGTGTGCACTACCCTCGTGAAGTGGACTGCTGAGAAGCACAAATGCTGTTGGGCAGGGACAAGGAGAGGAAGATAATTGGCCGCTGGGACTCGGCAGGTCCCTGTTAATTAGAGGCAGCCATTTTGGTGTAAAAACTCCACTGAAAATGTCCCATGGAGTTGAAAGTCGCTCTGACAGAATGGAGCTCAGCAGGGAATGTAAACAGATTTAATAAGGCTCTTTCCAATCAAGTCTGGTAGAGCTAGATACTGTGTGCTTCAGAGTCGCAGTTGTGCAGTGGTGACCGAGCAGGTTGGATACTGTCTAAAGAAGTATTTACATGCAGCTCTCATCTGGAGAGCTTTTAGACGTCTGTGTGTTTGTTTTCTCTCACAGCCGTGCACCATTGTTCGCCTGTGCTAGAGTGTGTGCTTGTCCACACTGAGAGTGTCTACAGAACTGTGTGCAAATGAGAAGATAGAGGGAGATGCAGAGCTGACATGCTGATCATTCTGCTCCTAAACACTGATGAAAGAGAGAGGAAATAAGAAACAGCCGTATTTAGAACCAGAAAACAGGACAAAGGCTAGTGCTTATACTCACAAAAACACTCAGCAACGCTATTAAAAATATCAAATACATCGTATTTATGCAGTGCTTTTCATCTCCTGGTGTACATATTTTACAGGAGTTGTAACTTTAGGTTTACTAGAATTGCTTTGTAAACAGGTTTCCGTCTGATTTTTACAGTACGCGGGTGTGTTTTAAATTTAATTTAGTGTTAGTGATCAACAGACAAATAAGATAGCATATGTATGAATGTGCTGCTTGTACTCAGTCATACCTCTTCGAGAGAGCAGTGAGTTGGGATGTGTGTGCGTTTGTTAAAAATAGATAGAGCTGAATGGCTGAACAGGGAAAAGGCAGAGATCTGAGTAATGACTTCAAAATTTTGATTGGAGCGGATTAAGGAGTGTTTGCGTGTCAGTTAGGGTTTCAGCTTTTCATTCATTCATTCAATTCATGGTTTAGATTAGAGTTTGAATTATTACTAATATAGTTATATGGCTATATACTTTTTTCTAATAATTATGAATCTAATTGATGGGATAGTGCATATGGTATATATATTTCTCATAGTTTTACATCAGTCATGTGAGAAGTTAAAAAATAAAAGTTAAAAATACAGGAAGTAGAACTGAGTTCTAAAAATGGATTTCTCTGTCTATGTCAACTATACACTGAAATTTCACCAAAAGAGTAACAATTGATGCACATTATTTCTGTCAGTTTAAACATTCATTGAACAAAAAACAATGTTTATTTTAATTTTATTATTTTACTAACTATTGTGACACATTTTGGCCTTTGTTTATAGAATTGTTGATATGTAACAGTTATGGAATTGCTGCTATGGTGGTTAATATAACTCTTTTTAACTTTATTTGTAGACTTAAGTACTTTTATACCAGTGTAGAATAAGTAACAAAGGAACAAGAAAACAGACTGGGGATATATATAGGGAGATGTCAAATCATAATCAATAAAAATAAACAAAAACTAACATTATATTAAATACAAGGTTGATCGCTGCCCAATGTTCCCAGAGGGCATCACCCGGAAAAGGGTGTATTGGCCTATGTTTTTTTTTTGTATTATTTATTGTTAGAGCATGTTCCTCAATACAAATATAAATACTTTCTCTTGCATATTACCTCAAAACAAATCAATTATTTTTTATCAAGGCTTTATGCAAAGTATTGCACTTTCCTCTGTTTTTATTCGTACAAAGAACAAGATTCTCAAATATGTGCATAACGGCAGAGTGCTCAGAAAATCAAAGTGCAACCTGCTCCCCTCCTCCATGATGTATTTTCTCACTTTTATCCCAAAATGTGTGTTATTCTCTGAGATGTTTTGCATACCAAGTGTCTCTGTGTCACAGCAGCAGCAGCAGCAGCAGCAGCAGCAGCAGTTGCCAGCTGAAACGCTGCCCACCACAGTTACTGACCTCTCCTTCTGACATTAGCAGCCATTAGCCATTAGACTAGATTACTCTCTTAATGTTCTCATAAATATTTAGCTGTTTGTCCCTCTTGTGTCAAGTGATTGGTCTATTATTTACTGCATGCTCATTGTGTTCAGTCTGTGATCCCATGATTTGAATAAATGTAATTTTGGAGATATTTCAAAAATAATAATAAAAATAATGTTTTTGTTTCAAATATAAAAGATGCATTTTTAGAATAGTTTATTTTGTGCTTCAGATCATCAGTAACATGGAGGCTCCAGTGACAAACGGCCCGAGCGGAGGAGGTAACACAGCCAATGGTCCAACCTCCAACAGCCGCGGCTGCCCCTCGCCCATGCAGACCGGCTCTTCCAACGACGACAGCAAGACCAACCTCATCGTGAACTACCTGCCCCAGAATATGACCCAGGAGGAGTTCCGCAGCCTCTTCGGGTCCATCGGAGAGATTGAGTCCTGCAAATTAGTCCGTGACAAGATCACAGGTAAGAAGTGGTATTTTAACATCACTCAAAAAGTTTGCCACCTCAATTATTTACAACATGTCTCACTGTGAGAGTTTCACTTGTTTTAAATTCGTTGAACATTTTTCCAAAATGTGCAACATGGCATTTTTTTTATAATCCCTAGAACTATCCCAAACACTAAAAGTCAGCAAAGTGTGCCCTGTTCTCCAGAGGTGTTTAAATTAAGCAGCACTTGGCTGTGCTAATCATGGCTGTAGTCTGGGTGTAGTGGTGTTGTGTGGGTGGTCATACAGCAGATGGATGTGAGGGGGGGCGGCTCTGTGATAATGCTCCATAATGGCTTTCATTTCAGATCCTACTTACTGACACTCTTCTCCTGATAATCTCATTAAAGAGCAGCGGGCAGGCAGAGGCAGCTGAGAGCACCAAGCTTTTCTCACACAGCACAAGAGTAAACAAACACATGCTGCACATAGAAGAGCTAATGTAATGCTGTTTACACATCATCAGAAATATCAAGCAGAAGTGCTTTAACACCCGGGCACATAGTCACCCACTATGCCACAGGTCTAGTCCCTCTACACTGCACAGAATAAACATGTAGTATGGTTAAAATTCAAATTGAATTCAGAATATTATTAATTAATTAATTAAAGTATGGTTAGATCTGTGATGCTTATGTGTGACATAAAATAGTTTACATTGCATTACATTTTACTGGTTGCAAAACTGGTTGTCTAACTTATAGGTTCTATCATTTCTTTCACTAATCTATATATAACTGTTCCCATAGTGGGGTTGGTTGCATGGTTGGGGGTCCTGGTGTGAAAAGTTTAGGAACCCCTCATATTAATTCTACTCTATATAGTCACATACAGACAGACAATGTAAAAAATATATGCCTTGTAGGGTTGCAATTAATAATTGTGGTTATTAAAATATTGGTTGATTATTTTAATAATGATTAAGATTCAAAACTATGCAGTGAAGGAGTAAAATGAAGTGGTGACATTTAGGTTCTCTTTTCTGTTCTATGCAGTTTCTTAGATGAGGCGTATTTCAAACTCCAAAAAGCTATACATTGAAATATAAATAAAAGTTTTTTCTCATTTTACTGCTGTGGAGTTTACCAGTTTGGCTTTTTGGTTAACAAAGAACAAAAGCAATCTTCTGGCAGGGAATGTGAAGAACACCCATAATTTCCAAGATACTCTCATTTAAGCCAAGTGTGCAGAAGTTAAGTAGAAGTATACACTTGATCCAAAAAGAAGAAAACATTTTTGTCATTTGACAAAACATTTGACTTTAAGTAAAACCCAAACATATTTCAAGCAGAGACAGTACTTTTTATTGTCTTAGCTTCTCATTGCGTTGACTAACCAGAGTACACTGACTGACAGGTGTGAGCCCTGGCCCGTCTCTATGGAAGGAGACAGACAGGTCCGGAGCCTCGTCTGAGCTTCCACTTCCTGCTCCTGTCAGCTCCAATGACGCCGTGAGGGTGAAGTGGGTGCATGAAGTCTGTCACCCAGTCTGACTTCAGCCACCTCTGGGTGTCTTCTCTGCCCCACAAGTAGAGCCTTCCTTCCTCCTGCTCTTGCACAACTAAATGTAGCTCTGCTCTCATAACACACTGGGGACACACAGGTTAATCTTTTATTGAAGACTCTCTCACACGCAACTAGACGCTGCCCACACACTTTTGCATAAGCCCTGGGCCTTCACCTGCTTGTGCTGCTTCTGTCAGTCCCTGCTTTCGCTTGCACAGATATCATCAGAATTTTGTTGTTGGAATTAAGTGCCTTTAGTGTAGGTGTCTTTACATCCAGCCTGCTCTATTCCAGGCACAGTAAGCAGGACGAGTTCTCAAGGACATCAGCACTTTGTGATTGTGTATGCTGTAAATAGATCCTTTTACATCAATTTGTTTAGCCAAGCATCTATTGCAACTACACACACACACACACACACACACACACACACACACACACACACACACACACACACACACACACACTGCACAAAAACAGTTTTAGTCAATTCAAGTATGCAAAGTGTAATTTAGGAGAGGTTGTGAGCACAAATACTTAGCCACATATATCCAAATAAATGAGATGGTCGAGATGGTCATCAGCTGCATTTAACCAGAAGAGATGAAGCCATTTGTTTTCATGATAACATAGAGGAAAAGTGAATAGCTTTTTGATGATATGTATGTAATGGTAAAGTAACATGAATTGATTGTGGTGGGCTGTGGATGTATCTTTTCTGGAAGTCTGCTCTTTGCATTTTCCATAGAAAGAGGATTTAGATGCTGTGGCACTAAAATATTGTCTTGACTGTTTAAGTAAAAGTGTTCCCCGCACACAGTATTTAAGCAGTTTTTTCTATTGTTCTCAAAATTATCATTTTAAAAGTATAAAATTAGAGCTTTATAAGACAGAGTAGTCCATCATATTGACATGGGCATTTTGTATACACAGCTCATGTCACTTCTGTGTCTTCAGTTGGTTCATGCAATCTGAGGGAACCATGCAAATCATAGTGACAAGGTAGCAAGCCAAGCAGATGTGGCCTATAAAAAATAGATGGAGCATGATGTCAGGCGTGGAGTGGTTCTGCCTCGACAGGAGCTTGTGTACCATATAAATGTCCTGTGTTAGCTTCCGTATTTCATAAGGACAACTTTACACCTCACTCATACACAGCGTCTGGTAGAACATCTCCACTTTGGGTCTAAAAGCATTGGTTTCTGCAGCGTGTACTTTCCATTAAGGTCATTGTTGTGCTCGGGAACATCGAGTGAACCCACAAGCCCCACATACATCAAATATGCATCTAACCCTGAGTTCCTAGGACAAGTGGGAGGAGCCTTGTTTCCTGTATAGTTCAGTCAATAATACACTATGCTGCACCATTTTTTAAAGATGTCCATAAATCGAACAATTCTTATTCTTTAATTACTAAAACACTTTCTAAAGCTCAAAATTTAGCAACTGAAGTATATTCTTTCTGTCTGTTGAAATCTTAATCAACTCATTAAATCCTTGGTTTATTACTGACTGCTGCTAAGCTATAGTTTTTTGACCAAAACAGAATAGTGTGTTTAGCAAAGCACTTTCACATCCCACTAAAGGTTTGCACAAAAGTGTATCAGAAAGAAAGAAGCTTTTACCTACCTTTCATCTTTAATCACTGTGAATCTAGTGCATTTTGTTCCTAACATTTATGTGAACCTGAACTGAACTGAAGGCAACACAGCACGTGAACAAAGCTGACAGAGGTGGAGATGGAAAGAGGATTTGACATATGCAGTGCCAGGTATTAGGAGAGCTGCCAGCCTCAGAAGTGCACACATAGACAGGCATATATTAAAGTTTCAATGTCCCAGGTCTCAAATGTCCTGCCACGCTACATGGCCCAAGATGTCCACAGAGATTTCTACCCTGAATGACCTCTCCTTAGATTGTTCTTGCCATTGCACAGTGAATGCCCTTTACACAGAGCGCAGAGGCTGTGACTGTCCCGAATGACGGGCCGTACCTCTAAAGGCAGTGTACGCCCCAGGGCCCCCACCCGCCCTCTGACCCACTGTTCTGAAGGGTGTACCTGAGCCCGAGCAGGCGAATGAGGCAGGGACCAGAAACTTGTCTTTGTGTAACTAACAGGACTTCAAACTGAACAGTATAGAGTGGATTCTTTTCAATAGTATGAACTTTCCTCAGCTATACCATGATAACTGTGTATGATAGATTTATAGATTTTGTAACACAACTATTTGTCCTATTGTTGTTTATTGACTTTAGTTAATCCCTATTGAAACATCTTTTTGATTTGTATTGTTGTTTTATTGTATTTGGGATTAGTTTGACAACACCACATCCCACTACTACAACTACTGTACGTATTTTTTGTATTACATATATCATGAATATGTCACCATTAAACACCCCAACTAGAAATAAATAATACCTTATACAACACATCATAGTAATTATTTTTGGGAATATACGCTGTTGTATGTTGTACTATGATGCTGGTAGCTCTTGGTCTATTTTTTCCACTGCACCAGACAAGGGGTGCGGCCCACACAGTAGGCTGCAGTCCACTGGCCTGAAGGCCGAGGAGCCACCACCATGAGGGGGTGTTTCCATACATCAGGCAGCGCGCTTGTCCCTGGGCTTATGTGGGCTACTGTGTGAGTATTAGATGAAGCAGGCCTTGGGAACAGAGAGTGGGAGCCTCCAGAGTGCAACAGTGGCTGCTACCTTGGCAACACAGGACGGAGATGATCTGAATGAGTGAGTGGGAGAGGGAGCTACACTGGATGCATGTGGGGGACGGACATGTTTATGAATTTTGTTATTTGGGCAGACACATAATGCACGCTGACTATACTCCCAGTGCTTGTGGAGGAGTGTTCTTGCCAAGTTATAACATTTTTGACCCTCTATGTGGTCTAAGTGAAGTGTATTGTGACATGAAGCCACGAGGGTTCCTTTTTAAATGTTGGCCCATCAAAAATAGAACTACCTGAAGTCAGTGTGTCAGCAGTAGCAGCAAGGGGCAGAATAGAAACAGCACAAGAGCATGCCTACAGACTGTGTCACATTTATTTTGACAAATTGAAATATTTTCCCCAGCCGTTTCCTATTCTTAAAATGTCACTAAATTTAAGTTGAACCAACAGGTTTCTGGGAAGACAGGACAGGTACACTGGCAGTATCACTGACTCATAGCTCTGATTATCTGTTTCTCATGCACCCAAGCTCTCACATTTTCATACAGAAGCTAAAGGTTTTCTGAAAATTGATGGATCAGAAGTCATAGCTATTTTTAAACTTATCATAATCATAATGTACATAATAAAATATAATAGTGTAAATGTGTTGATGTCTTGTTCAAGTATACTTTAATAAGAGACAGAATCTGCCTCCAGTTAGTTCACAATCTGCTCTACCTCCTGAGCCACAATTCTGATCTCATGGGAAAATGTAGGTATTTTTCTTCTTAAGAAACATTGCACAATGACCTGGGAATTTGTTACAATAATACAATACTAATAGGATTTTCAAATACACGCAATCAATGTAAACAACAAAAGTCAGGTGAATGTGCTTTTGCTACCTGTGAGATCAAAGTACCTAACAGTGCTTTGGCTGACAAAAGAACAAGGGGCTTTCATGTCTCTAGTGCAGGACTCTTTGTAAAATCATTCACTGTAATGACGTACATATGGGCCTGCGTCCATATGGGCTTTTCACAGCATACAAAGCATATACACTAAATAACAGTAGTTAGCAATATATTATAAGAACTTGCATTGGTTAGATATGATATGCAGCAGGCCACACATGATGCAGGCTCTTCTCACAAAGTGGGCAATCCACTGCTCCATAGGAAACAAACAGTGGCTTAGTCATAACACCTCTCCAACATGCCAAAAACAAGGCTAGTGAGAACCACGCGCTAGGAATAGCAACAATATGTCCTCAGACAACAAACATAAACTTCAAGAAACAGAAATTAATTTGAATGATTATAAGCTTTTGTTCTCTTCACTGGAAATATGGAGTTTATTTCCAAACCAGATGCCCTTCCTTAACCCAATCCTTCCAGCCTTGGGACAAACACAAAAACTACACAGGCTCATGACCCCCCATCACGTTAGACTTTCAGAAGAACAAAATGCTACATCTTTTGATATTTGCACAGCACACTTTTCATATAACTCCCAAACGGGCCATTTCTCGCAGAAGGCCTATTATTTTATTAAGTCTATCTTCAAAGCGTCTTGGTGCAGTTATAGATGCTGTGTGAACACTCTCTCTGCAAGCTGCCGAAGGATTCAAAGGCAAATGAATATCTAACCTCATTAAAAGATCATTACGTAGAGCAATGCATCATTTAAGTTCTCGGTTTTAATTGTCATTATATATATATAAGTTAATGTATCCATTAGGCTAATTGATCAGCACAAGGATAGTTTTCTGTCAGCTACAACCTCATTAGAGTCTATTTATCATATGTTTTAATAGCTTATGTGTTATGTGACCCAGATGCTGTATTGTGTGTTTTTTTCTTTAATTTAGCATCCATGTAAATAGCTAATCATATCTTTAGTCCTGTTTTCAACATCATATCTCAAATTAATCTGAAAAAGAACACACTTAAAATTCTCAGTGCTTTCTCAAAAGACAAAACCAATAAGTTAGTGTATTAAATAGTTTTATGGTTTTAAATGTTGAAACAATTCTTCACTATTTTAGCAGCATGGTGCATCAAATTTCATTCAATTCTTAGTGCATTCCTTACATAGCCTCCTACATAATAACACAGTGAATAGAGCACTGCCACCTCTGTAAGCTCCACTTTTACTCCTGTTTTTGTTTGTGTGTGGTTCAGTGATTGAGTTATTGCATGTTTACCGCGCCCGCGTTTGCATCTGGCAGTATGGTGCGTTGGCGTGGTATACAGCGTTTGAATGGGAGGAGGTAGGACAGGTTCCCGGTGACTCCCTGCAGTGTTTGGCTCAGTGGCACGCTGGAATTGGTGGGAGGAAAGACCCACATGGAGCTCCCCTGATGCTGAAGGCAGATGTCTCACCTAGGGACCAGTGCCAAGATCTCAGTCTAGTCCTCCATCATCAAACCCTGTAGACGCTGGGCCCTGCCAAAAGGAGTCAATGCAAGGCTGCTAGCCAAAGGGAAAGCCAATAATCGTGGATACTGTTGTCTATTGAGCAGATACAGGCGCATTACACTGTTCTTTTTGTCTTTAAAGGTGTACTGTGTAACATTTCCGGGGTACGCTACCTGCATTTGCATGAAATATTCCTCAGTAAAGCATTAAACTTCAATGGACAAAAGCAGGTGGAGCTATCCGCTAGCCGAGTTACAGTTTGGATCTGTGGAAAGGCGATGCCATTCACACAAGAATTTATTTTCTGAACAATAAAAAAAATACCTGTAATTAAAAACATCCAGGAAAAGTAATAACATTTCCATGGAGACAAGCAGGTAGCAAACTTTCCATGCAAAAAGTTGCATTGTGCTCCTTTAATTTTCCATCATCAAGCCTTATTTAGATTATTATTGTCATTTCATTGTTTTAGGATTTATATCAGATACTTTCTTGAACATCTTGGCCTTCCTTACTTGGAATTAGCATATCACCATATCTATAAAATTTAATCTTTAGAATACACAACTAAAATCAGGTCACATTGTCACCATATTCAATTGTGCTGGTTGTGTCTTGTACATAAACACATCATTTACATTTCACGGCCATAAGTGCAGTGAAATACATTATGTCGAGGTTGTAGTTCAGTGCTGACTCATGTTTTTATGCCCACACGAGTGGCACCCACACATGCACATAGACATTTACAGCAGATAATCGACCTGCTCTGGGGACGCCTTCTCTGTCAGACACTGCTGCCTTTGGCCCTGTTTGGCCCAGAATGCTAATGTCGCTGCAGCATTAACATAAGCCCGTCCATCCAGAGATCAGCAATTCCCCTTAACACATTGCTTACAGCTAACCCTCTAGTAGAGATGCCTTTATTGCATAGTTCAGTTTGGGAAGACATAATGTTAACACGTAAAAATTGTATGTCAGCAAGTAAAAAATGTATGTTAACAAGTAAAAATGTAATGTTAACAAGCAAAAATGTTTAAAGCAGCACTATACAAAGTGTCCTTGAATGTCACAAATGTGCTGATAAATAGGAATTACTATTGTAAAGCATTACTTTCTGTCAATTTTTAATACAGTAACACAGCATTTTACTCCAGTATTTGGTGTAGATTTTTTAAAATGAAAAAAACTGTATCTAATCCAGCCACATAACAAAAGTTTTTGCTAGTGAATACGTTTCATCACTCATCCAAGTAGCTTCTGCGGCTCAGTCTTTTGTCCATTTGACAGAATTCAATCCTCTTTTTCTATGGTTCCTACCTGGACGACTGAGGGATTACACACAGACATTGACAGTGATTATTGTGGTGATTGTAGGTTTAAACTGGATTAGGATTTGACGTTTCAGCTCACTGGTTAAATATGTCACTGTACTCATCGTATCGTCTCCAGTTGCCTTTTCGCTCTTCTTGTGGTGTTCACTTTTCCTTAACTCCCAACAACAAGAAACCTTCTAAAAAGTGTGTGTTGTTATATTTAAACGCCCTGACTTACCCCCTGGTGTCAAAGTGGAGTTAGAGGAGAAGAGCAAAAAGAACAAAGGCGGGGTTATAAATAGCAGCCTTCTCTTTGCGACGTCAGGTTTTTAATTAACAATAGGAAGTGCCTGATAATCCAGGGTAAATCCAGAGCAGAGAGCATCAGCTGTTTGAAGTTAGGGCTACAAGTCCCACTGGTCCTGTCTGTGTGGTCTGAAACCCTACTTTTCTTTTTTCCCCTAAAAGTGTGATTCATAATTTGTGATTCACTTTGTCTTTGACTTATAGCTGTTAGTTTGTATTAGCGTGGACATGTGCGCCTGGATGTTCGTATATGTCTATATCTAATTGTGATTTCTCTGGTGAGCATTGTGATTAGATTTGTGATTTATGTTTTGGCGAGAATATTCTGTTCAAGTTCACATTTTGAACACGTCCAGAAGAATTGATAAAAAGACAAGCTGACAAACTAATACAAAAATGAAATTCAAAACAAATTTTTGGACAGATCCAAACAACAGGGTTTTGCGCAGAATAAAGCAGGATATTTTGTTGTATGTGGAGGAAATATGCTACTTGCTACTTGTTGTGTTAGGAGCCCTTCTGAAGGCTGGAGACCCTGGTGGCTGGATGCATCAGTTTAGAGGGGTGTGTCTGTTAAAGGGAACACTGCTAATGTGGAGTCAGCATCGGGCTCAAAGACACTGGGCTACTCAAGTTCACACTGACACATGTTATAGACTTTGTGCACATTTAGGACCATGGTGAATATCAAGTATAATAACATTTAGTGCACAAATCATGATCTAAGAACTTTCTAGTTCTTCTACAAGATTATTTGAAGGAAAAAAGACTGTTTTATTATGAGTTATGTATTGTTGGTAAAACACAATATATTCTTACAAATGACCTCTGTGGCCGGGGTAAACAAGTTGGTGAAGTAAATTTGCACATGAATTGAAACAGCAGGTGGCAAATACAAATTTGAGCCTGTGATTTAAATAATGTTATTCTGTTGATTCTCGTCTAATAAAATGTTTTGTTTTTTTCTTTGTGTGTTGTTTCAGGACAGAGCCTGGGCTACGGCTTTGTCAATTACATTGACCCAAAGGATGCAGAGAAAGCCATCAACACGTTAAATGGACTCAGACTTCAAACCAAAACGATCAAGGTATCTCATCTCCCACAGTATAACAGATTAACCACACGCGCTGTCAATCACCAGACAAACAATAAAACATGAATACTTTGGATAAATAAACAATTGGAGGTCATATTAATCTTGAAAATGTATTTTCTCAGCCTATCTAATCAAAGAATGTTGAAAACCTGCTGCAGGGTGGTTGGGATTAGCATACAAGATGCTCAGAAATGCAAACCATATAATTCAAAGACACACTTAAAGACCTTTGAATGTAGCCGTTATGCTAATTGCAAATGTCAAATTGGAAAAGGTAAAATTGTATAGATACGTGTGAGTGAAAAGGAAGAGACTTGTCCATCACTGCACATTTTCCACAACAGTCAGTTCTCTTATTGCTTTTAAATAGCATGACTAATACCCAGGCTCGGTGGAGGGGAGAGATAGGGTATCTGAGCCAAACATGTCCAAATGAATGCCTTCAGGTTTCTCTTTTAAATCAGCCCATCTCTGTGCTCTGCTCGCTCTCTGTAAAACTGTTATTGCCTTAAACATGACTAGTAGCCTCAGTAATCTGCTGTGTGCTGGTAATCCAGGATTCAGAGCGCTGTCATCTCATTTAATCTGATCTAATCTAATCTAATAGGATGGGATTAGCCAAGAGCTGTGAAAGGGGAATCCCTACGGGAGCAACACACTCTGTTGGACGTCTGCATAATCCAATGCTACATAATTTTTTTGAAACAGTTAATATCAAAAACTGACCTCATACAAAGAAAAATAAATGGTTATCATAAGTGTTTAGATACACATTAGCCTTATGAGGTATATAACGTATGATAGTCTTAAAAGCTTTTTTTTTTTCACATAATACAACAATGAGAAACATTTCAAGAAAAAAAATGTGTACAATGTGACATTTACTGTGTTTGAAGGGTTTTCCCTTAGGACTAAAATATGCAGCAAACAAATCTCGTTGTAAGTGGGCCACTGAACCTCCCTAAATTCATAAGCATATAATACTTTTATATTGTTGCTATTAAAGTTAATTACAAAACTGTTTGAAGTTGCAAAAAATACCTCAAGTAAGATACAACAACTGTTAACACATAACTCATTAAACAGGTATGAGGTATGACCAATCCTTCTATTGATACTAGATACGAGTTTCTGTGGCAAAGCACTGTTCTAAGACTATACTCCACACCCCAGTTTGACACCTCACGTCCTCCTTGCCACCATCTCACTCCTCTCCTTTCTCTCCTCTTCTCCCAACAGCAGCCTTCATCATCCCGAGGGGTAACAAGGTCAATTAAAAGCAGTCATTCTAAAATTAACTTTAGGTCACATTCTGCACGCTGCATACGCTCTTGGGAAAATTTTCTCTGTGTATTGTCTGTAGAAGTGCTGCAGGTTTACCACTATGACACCTTAGATTTTATCGGGTTAGACACTAATTTTTTTTTCATATTTAGGTGTGAGGAGGGGGAGGGTGCAAGGAGCTCACTGACACAGATGTACATAATCTCATATGTATTTATACAGCGCCTGCTCACTAACACTTTCATCTTCACACTTACAGTTGGAGAACTTTTCCCCAACGCACACACAATAGCGCTGGAAGCTGAGGAGGTGTTGATGGATTAGGCATCTGGACTTGGCTGACAAGGAGAGAAAAGGAGGAGAGGAAAGACAGAGCAGTGGGGGGGCGGAAGTCAGGCAACCAAAAGAGGAAGATGGTGAAAAAATAGCAGGATTTGGGAAAACCACTTGCTCTTAAACACTGATTTCCTATGTTGTTTTAAGAGACATATTTCTATTTAGATACTCACCTGAAGAAGCTATTACTCACTCATAGAAGATGTCATGCTTTTCTCTAGTAAAATGACAGTAAATAGATCACTGTTTTACATTTATTTATAGAAAAATTCAATATTGATCTAGAACAGCTTAGTAATAGAAATGGGGCTATTGATTCCTGTTCAAAACTGTAAAGCTTAGACCTTTCTGAGCACTTAAATCAATCAAAATACAACTTTGAGTAAACTAATGATGGGGGAACACCATTGTAATATGGTTAAAATCTAATAAGAGTAGATTATACAGAATATGTCCCCTTTAATGATGATGTCTGAAAATTAAAGGTCAATTTCCAGTGTGTGTGTTCGAAGATAATTCCTGCTAATTTTTTAAACAGTTTAAATCTGCTGCAACCCTTTATTTATTCAGGCAATGGATTGGGAGAAAAGCAGTAGAACATAGTCCTGTGCAATAAAAAAAACATGCAAAAATTCCAAGTTTAATTAACTTAAAGTCTTTATTTTGAATGCATTTTTGTATATTTCAAATAAAAAGAAGAAGATTTTTTTTTAAAAAAGACAAAAATATTCAAAAAGTACAAGAGAAACTTGTGATGAGTAAAAGTGATGCAAAAGAGCTACATCCATGTTTACATTTGAAAAGAACATGTGGGAGCAGAGTGAACCTGTCTTCTCCGTCTTGGTGCATCTATAAAAGTGTTTCTGTAAGTGTGGAGGAGCAGCCATTTCCTGTGTGATTACTGCCACAGAACAAGGCTAGAATTGACTTCATTTGTGTGGTGTTGATTGTATGTATGTTAGTGGTACAGTATGTTCCGTCAGGAGCTCCGCAATAAAACAGGAGCAAATGACTTACCTCTAATGGCCTGAAATGGAACACACAGAAAGAAAGAATACAATAAAACCATTGTAAAAAAAAAAAAAAAAAAAAGAAAGAAAATATAGCTTAATAGCCTACATAATACATTGAAAATACTACTACTCATGACTAATACAAGCTTCCTTCAATAGAAGATGTGTGTCCCATTTATTTGATGCCTTTTATCCCAGTCTCTCTTTAGGTCACACTCCCGTGGTTCCCACAGCATTTCACACAAATTACTCCAAAGTTACGTATCTCTGCTGTTTCTAGATGACAATACTCACAGAGACGTGTTGGTTAAGAAAACTTAAGTACATGCGCAAGATATAAGGGATGTTAATGAGGAGTTCACCCTAAGGCTTAATTTCTTTAGTAAATACCAGTATCTCTGTGTGTTGTAGGTGTCTTACGCACGGCCCAGCTCAGCTTCTATCCGTGATGCTAACCTGTACGTGAGCGGCCTGCCCAAGACTATGACCCAGAAGGAGCTGGAGCAGCTCTTCTCTCAGTACGGACGCATCATCACCTCCCGCATCCTGGTGGACCAGGTCACAGGTATCCATGGGGCAGGGTCTCCTCACTCTCTACGCACACACCCACACACACGCACACTCACGCACACACATTTACACAAGACATGTACATATACAGGGCCTACTTTCTTCCCCTGTTTGCCCGGAATGTTTTTCTTTGTACTTCTAGGAACACAGGATTATAATAGTGCCCGCTCCTGTAACAGTTTTGACCGGCACAGCACAGTATTATTAATTTGCAAACTGCCACATTAATTTGAAGTAACATAATTGACAATCCTGAATAGAACCCCAATTAGACATTCTATTGTTTAAATGAGGTATTGTTAAATGAACTAATTATTTCTTTTGAAGCACCCAAATTACTTTCAATTAAATTATGGTTTCATGTTTACTTGTGTCTCCATATATAATCTATACGTGTTAGCCCAATGCTTACTGACTTGAGTGACCACTGTAGTTCTGAGCACTAGCTGTGGTGCTGTACTAAAACAATTATTACACAAGAGCCACAAGCTGTGTAATGTACATGCTCAATTACACCTTCCACTCCATCCAAAACACAGGCCTGAGTCACATCAGCCCATTGTTCTGCTCAAGGAGCCCACAGCGCGCCTCTTAGATCCATTTCAGGCTGCTGTCTGAGCCTCTAGGCTGCAACCTGCTCCAATGTTGTGTGCAATGTGTTCTGATGAGGCAGAAACGCACATGCCCGCTGTAAAGCACGCTCATTTGCCTAAGCAGAGTAAATGACTGCTGGCAGTGAGGTGCATGGTATCTGTGTAAGAGCCAAGGAGAAGAGGAGACAAAGGCGCTGAAAAGAGGTGGCAGGAGCCGAGAAAACAAAGAGAAAGCCCTAACCGAGGTGTCGATAAGCTCAAACGTGGGAAGACAGTCAAATGAGAAGAGGGAGGAGGCGCAGAAGGCCAGGGAACAGGGCAAGACTGGAACATATAGGATTTTGCCCTCATCAGCACTCAGATACAGTGTGCTTGCATGTCTCCAGCCTGTTTGCACTAGCAGATGTGCCATATACCACCATTCGACGGCCACCCGGGAGACTCCTGACCAAGCAACACGGCAAACCCAACTCTCAGCAAGGCCACCCAAAACACATGTGTTCTCAGCACAAACACACGCGGCTCTCGTCTCACACTCTCTGCTCTGGCCGCATGCAATGAATAAAACATAACAACACATGCTGCAGCGGTGGCCCCAGCCCCAGCCCTCATGCATTCAGCTCCACTCACAATGGATCATTCAATGTGCGCGACAGGTCTCACAAGTGTGGCCACAGCAAATGTTATTATTCAAACCCAGGTTTGTTATAGGGATTAGGGTGTGAATTAGCAGTGGCAGATATAACATAAAAAAATTTATATTGCAGTTTTTTGGAACTAGATCACAATTACGATGTTAACACGGTTCATGTAGACTCAGTAGCTTTACTTTGCCTTCGTGAGGAAAATAAAGTCTGTCTGTTTCTTTTGAATGTTCCCACTTCACTGGGATTGGCTAATTCCTCCTGTCACTCACTCAGAGCATGACAAGGTTTGACTGATTGAAGGAGTGAGGGAGGAACAGTACCTGTGTTTGAACAAAGAACTATATATATATATATATATATATATATATATATATATATATATATATATATATATATATATATATATTTTTTTTTTTTTTTTTTTTTTACGGTCGTCACAGGGATCAGATCACCATTAGATTTTTAAAATAAACATTGTCCAACCCTAGTGTGAAAGAAACAAAGTAGATTTCCAGATAAAGGTTATTTTTAATAGAAGGCATCTGAAACATGTCAAAGTATGTGTAAACATCACACTGTCCTGAACATTTATTTTGAAATAATATTGGAAGACCAAAATGAACCTTTTTGAAGTAACAAAGTGCATGTTTTAACTACCCAAAGGAGTTTATTTCTCAGTTTAAAAAGGTGTATCTCTATAATAGCACCTCCATAATGAAGGTCTTTCATATGCCGTGGTCTTCAGCCTATGCACAACACAATAATATGTATACTCACCATGAGGATAATGTGGGACAGAAGGATCTTGAGCGGGTGTCCCCAGACCCCTGAGGTTAAGGATCAGCAAGAGAAATGTTAATGATTAATTAGATGTTGGAATATGTGGTGATTAAAAACATGGCTGACTCTGAGAGCAGTGTGCAAGCCTCATATTTCTAACTGTACCATGGTGCACACAACACACACTCCCACACTCTCACCGCTATTAGGAGAGAAATGGGCTGCAAATTAAAACTCTCCTGTGATTGCAAATGTGTAAGTACAGAACAAGGGAAGAGAGCAGAGGCCCATGGAGAGACAGAGATAGATTTGTGCTGTGTGCTCCACAAAGCCCTGGTTCAATAAGTAATGCAGAGCCCAGGGAATCGGCTGCACTGTCCAGCCCCTCGCCAGGCTCCAGTCACTGTCTGGAAATAGCTGCTTGGAGAAAGAAAATGTACAAAATGTCTCATATTTGAATCACGTTTATGTATTTCAGTCTTTTATGGATATGATCTTTTACTGCCTTTTAATTACCAAGTTTTTATAGCCATTCTCACAACTAATATGGTGTGTTTACTACGGTGTAGAAAGGCATTGTAATAACCAAGACTTTCAGCAGGATATATGCTTCATTTTTTAAAATTATTAGCAGTACATATCTACATTATGACACCTGTTACTGTTTGTACAGTACACAATTTCAAGCAGCATTAGCCCTGTTCTCCAGCAAGGTTATTTAGTTTGATATAAAAAGTGTCATTAGTGCTCAGTATTCACCTGGAATAATTCAGTTTAGAATTAAGTTCAGGGGTAAATGCTTTGTCTATTAAACATGACAGTCAGTTTCTTTTTGCTGGAGTCATTGTCTGGATATAGTAGATGGCATTTTCAAATTTTCATGATTATGAGTTGCTTCTTTTACTCGTCAGTGTTCATAAATAATGGAATTCAAGCTGCTGGTGTGACATTGTATAAATCTGTCGACATCAGTGACTCATTAGCGCTGCCGTGTATTTATTCAATCATTGACGTACACAACTCTGATTCAGATGCAAGACAAAGCAGGGAGAGATCGGAAAAGATCCCACACACAATGTAAAAAGACGAGAGTATCCACATGAAGTTGCTGATGTAATTGATGTTGTTGGCTGACCAATGGCAGATGGGAAAGCTCGTCTCCAGATCCCGCTAGGCTAAATTGGGAACGCCAAGTCTGTTGTGTACGACCTCCTCATCAACAGCATGCTCTCTCCAGTCACTCTGGTGCTCAAAAAGACAAGAAAAACTCAGCTGTTAGAATAAATCAAGCCAAAATCCCCCCAAAAAGTGCCAAATTGTCCCGAAGACTCAACTTGACAAAGGAAACACTCCATTCTTTGTACTCTCAGTTATTTTCTCTGTTCCTTCTGAATAAATCATTTAGTTTTTTGTGTCTTGAATCCAATAAAATACTACAGATTTTTTATTTTACATATTAGGGTTAGAGTTAGGGTTACTTAATAGGGTTCTTAATCAGAGTCAGTTTATCATCTGGACATTGATCTGATCAGTTCAATAGCTGAGAGACTTGATGACGAGTTTCAGCAGTTTTGGTGTAACTGGAATAAACCTAGTCTATAGGCCTACAGTCTTAAGATCCTGTTTGAAACTGTATTACGACATCGTAGATTATGTACAATTATGTAATCAACCTGGTCCCGTAAATAATTTCTGTTTGGTTAATGAACAAAATAAACAACTTAAGCTCAGGGTTTGTTTTTTATTGGTAAGCATGGTTCTTATATGTTAAAGTAGTCATCAACAATAGGCTTATTTGAGCCTGCAACAATTTCTCACCAGCCGTAAACCTCACTGCACGTCATTGCACTACCAGCATGGGAGAATATGCAGGCAGTTACAAATGATACTAATAACCAGCTTCATGGTATCCTGGACTAAATCGAACAAAAAACCTCTGGGGCATAATGTTTTGAACCTTGTAGTGCTGCCAAGTTGGACCCCAGACGGTGCTGTGATCAATTTCAACAATATGGACTAGCCTGTTACAAATTGTCCATACTTTGATTTTGGGATCACTTTAAATGCATCCATCACTAGGCAATCCGGTCAGTAACACTGGACACATTTCAATAGTGAAGAATTTCAAGATAACTCAAGTGGAATGTAAGCAAAAAACAAAATTTGGATTAAACTTCCTATTAACATGTGCAACAGTGCGATAAATATCCAACACTTCTCCATCTACCACTAGGGAAGTCTTTAGTTTAAATAGATAATATCCCAAATGTGCTTTGAATTTTCAGTCAGCTATTCCTCCTATTACCTCCCACCTCTGTGTTGGAATAAAGGTCAATAGTTGGGCGATCAATACGTGCAAATATGTTGGATTCACTCTCTGGGCTGGTGCCAGTGCTGCTCTGTGTGGAAATTTAATTGCAGCTTAGTGAGTGTAAGGATGGCTGCTGTGAAAAAGCTGAGGCTGCGTTTCCTTCATGTGGGATGGAAGAACACAGCAGGGGAGGTTCTCATGGCAACTCTTTAATGCATCGTATAACTGTGGATAGAGATGTCAGGAGTTGTATTATGCTGAAATCTGGCGAACGCAATTGAAATTATATATATTTCCACATTTAACTAAGAGTTTCCCCTGGGATAACTACTATGTTCAATGCAATGCACCCAGTCAATGAGACCAGGTGACCAGATTATTTCATCAGTGGAATTGTTTCTTTGCTGAGAATGTCAAGATTCAAACTGCGAAAAATTAATGCAGCAAAGTGGTACATTTTTTTTTTTTTTTTTTAAGGAATTGGATCATTTTTGTACAAGAATTAAACCACCACACAGCATTACTCACCCCATTTGTGCATTACCATTGCCATCATAGCTCCAAACTCCACATTTGCCAGATCATTTGGTGAGGACGTCACAAAGCAAGCAGCTGTTGTTGCCTGTATTTTTAGATGTAGGAAATTGGCTGTGTGAGTAAAAAGACTGGTCCCTGGGAAGCTGTAAGCCACTAATCTCATGTGTGCACACAAGCTTTTCAATTTAAAAGTATCTGATTAAACACACATTTGGCCTGGTGTGTGCAGACTGTAGGGATTTCAACAATTTAGGCAAAAAAGATTTCATTTTACTAGGTACAAGTTGTAGTTGTTATCTCAGTAGAATAGCAAGTAGTTATGAAAGTTAATCGAAAAACAAAATAAACTTCAGTTTTATGTTTTGAGGACAAGGCAATGTTTGATGTGTACCACACAGGTTGGCAGTAAAAACATTTTAGAGCTAGTACTTCCATACAGGCAAAGCTTGTCATGACAAAACATTCCAATACTAAGGAAAGGATTTGATACTCTTTAATATTACCTGGTGGTTTTATTCGACCTCTGATAAGGATTGAGACCATTCTATAATTATTCAGAAAATGTTAAATTTTGTACTTTTTAAGTATCAATACTTGCTCAAAAGAGTTATCTAGTATCGATACTAGTTTTAGTATCAATCAGTATATGGATACTATTAACATTATTGTTACTGATGGCTATTACCACTATTTTTAAATAACACTAACATTAAAATTATAATTTTTATAAGTTGTATGAATAAAGAACAAAAAACAACTAATTTCCTCCCCTAGCACTCTAGTTATAGCCATTTGGTGCCTTAAACCTTCAGTGAATGTTGTTTTGGGCTTGGAAACATCAAAGCTATATCAACTCCAAGGTCAGAAAAACACATTGCTGCTTACCATGGTGGACACTCAAGACTCCCCAATTCACCGCATGGCTCCTGCCCCGAGTTTTAGTGCCTCCAAATCATTAATGTAAGCAGGTGAGCTCATGAATTTCAACAACACTGACTTTTCCCTCAAATGAGTTCCCCTTTTTTCTCTCTATACAGTTCTGTTCGTCTGCTGGCTTGAATAATAAACGCCCTCCTTCATAGCTGTAGTGAATCTCATTTGTAAGAACGGTCAAGGTAAGACTAGAGGAGAGGTGACCGCAGCCTTGGCTTGTGCTATCATCTCCTGTCTCGCCGCTTCTATAGCTGTAATCTTTTAGTTGCTAGCGATATGCACATCCAAACACTCACCCACACATAAGTATAGCAGACAGATGGTTGGATCTGTGCTTTGACAGAGGCTAAAGCACGGGGCACCTAGCGCTCTTCAAAGTCTCCTCCACTCTCCTCCACTCTCCTCTCATCGCCATTTCAAATGCCATATGTAGCCACGCACACTAATGTTCCTTAAAACAAGGACATGGCTCTTTTCAGCTTTGTTCAAGTCTCTTTAATTAGCAAATGGCACAAAGAGAGTGTTTTCATTTTGCCTTTGCGGTGATATGAAAGGGAGTGGAGTCAGCGTGTACAGTTGGCAGCAATAAATGATCCTCCAAAGTGAATTACACGTGGTTACTGCTGCATGGGAGATGATAAAGTAGGTCTGCACAATAGAATGCAAAAACAGAGAAAAGCAATGAGGAAATAGCCAAAACAAAATGGCCTCTCTTGCGTTGCCCTTGAGTTAAAATATAATTATGTTATGACGTTAAATTAAAAAACCAAAAAACTGCAATAAAATTGGTGGTGGATATATGCTCTATCCATTGGCCATCAGCTGCATATCGAAAACGCACTAATAAAAACAATAATATTAAGGTGTGGTACTACTAAATACAAAATCATTTTTAGATATTGTGTGAGCGAAGGTCAGATGGGGCCATAGGCACATATTGGCAGTCACACTTCCATCTGTCTGCCCCAGAAGAAGGTAGCCTGTCTCATATATATCTAGCTTTTTTCTTATTTTTACTATTCAACACTGCCTAAACAACAACTTGGCGATGCACTGTGTGAGACCCTCATTCCAGATGGTATAATAGCCAGCAGTCAGTTCCCCCACCTCAGCTAAGCTGACTTCTTCTCACTCCATGTTTGGCGAAATGATAGTGACTTTTAGTGCAAAAGAAAGAGGTGCTTTGTTCGGGGCAGGGGCACACCAGAATAGCTCCTAGTTTGCTTTCATCATCCTCCCTCCTAACATCCTCCACTCTGGCTTTGTCCTTTCCTTCTCTACTCCTCCACTCTTCTCTTTCCCTCACTTCAGACCCTACCCCCTCCCCATGTTATTAGTAAGGCAGCCAATGTGCCCGTCTGTGTGTGCTAGCTGCAGATAAGCGCAGGTAGGGAGAGTTACATAAGCCCGCGTTGATTACTGTGGAGGAGAGGCACTGGCAGAGGGGCGAGCGAGCCGGAGACGAGGGACAGGAGTGAGGGAGACAGATTGCTGTACCTTACTAAGTACAATGTGCTCTAATACTGGCTGTTTGGCTGGCTGGCGCTTGATAAGTAACCCTGGCTTTTGGGGCAGCAGCAGAGGACAGTCATTAAGTTGGACTGACAGCTCGCCTTGTAAATGGCATCCTGTTTTTTGTTTTCATGTTGAACGAATAAAATATGCTCTTGTCAGGTCTGCTCCATTAATACGGCTGATATTGGCATCATACGGCGCGTTCATTATTTTTTTTCAGCATGTGGTTGTTTGCATAAATTAGTAGCATGGAACAGTCTAGGAAAGGTGCCATGTATTAATTGTTTTTATGATGTGTCAAAAAATTAATTTAATAGCTGAAGACCGCTGAGCACCACGTTCAATAGACTCTGTTTCATTTGTTTCTTCTGGGCCGTTGTGTCGTGAAATATTCAGAGAGATTAAAATCTGATTTATTTTTTAATACACATATTTATTGAAGTTTTAAACCCAATGCCAAATGGCCGAAACACTTAAAGCTTCAGCAAAACAGACTATAATAACAGCATGTTGTTTTCATTTTGGTTATTTTTATTGGACTGAAAAATCTAGAAAAACATGCGTCTCTACTGTGATCATCGCCACAGACCAGACTCTTACTTGGCCTGGAGGTGGGTCTCCATCTGTCTCCATGGAAATGTTGTTCTTTTGAAACGTATCTATTCCCATGAATGGCCTGAAGTTGTTTTAACTTTTTATTTCCATATAATCATGCAGATTCTGTGCCATTTCCAGAAAGTTACATAGTGTTGCTGTAGGTAGATCCAATAATTCTTTAACCTTCTTTTCACAATAATGCAATCTTCCCTCAGTTATAATAATACCTTTTTTACCTTTGTATTTCTGTGAAATCACAAGTGGATAAAGGGTTAAAAAGCCTGTCTTCTTAGTGTTGTCTCCACTCACCCTGAGGCACAAATGATGATTGTTTATCATCAAACAACGCAGGAGGTGATGGGGTCAACCACCACCTTAGCCCTCTTATCTACTTACGCTATGACTTCACAAAGCTAAGGGCGCCCATGATCCTAACTGCCGAACTGATACATCTCTGTCTCAAATGCCTTTCACTCAGGAGCACTCTGGTCACGGCCATCTCCACTGCTCTTTCACACCTCGTACTCAACAGTCTACCTCTCTAAGTCTCCGTTATGTGCATGCTCCAGGCTGCATCTGTATGCCAAGCACCCATCCAGGGGCCCTCCAGCCAGATACCAGCTTAGGAGATGCTCAAGGCCAAACAAGTGTGTGGATTAAAGGACGAATACAACCCTCTCCTCTCCTTGTCTGTGTCGTCTCCATGGAGGAAGTGAACAGGCAACTCTCCCACCCTTAACCTACTGCTGAGGTGCCCTTTAGTAAGTCTCTCAAGTTTGAGGAGCACACAATACCGCCAATGTTTGAAGATGTTGCTAATTAGCAAGACAATTATGGGTGTGGAAAAAAGGGGGAAAAAAATTTGTGTGCGGTATAAGTCCGACAGAGTTGACCCTTGTGTTTTCCCTATAACTGTTCATGCATGACAATTGCAGTAACAAATGAAAGAAGCCACAGAAACCACACTAGCTGCTGTGTGTTGCCTAGATCCCAGCTGTATTGTTTGGATTTTTTCGTGTGAGAAGCTAATTAGAATGTACAGTAACAGCGATGGCATGAGGCGAAGCGAGAGGTGGGATATGGGAAAAGCAAAGCAGAAAGGTAAAAATGGGACTAAAACAGAGCCATTTACTTTGAATAGCAGTTAATGAGAAGCTCCAGCAGCCACAGACACATGCTGCTGCTCTGCTGTGTGCGCTGCAGTGGTGAGTGTAGACTACTGAAAGTGATTAAACTAACTGTAATCATTTTTGAATTGGTCTTTTTGTAGTGTGTGTAACTTTTTACATTAAGTCATTCAAAAATATTAGCTTTTTATGTAGTAATGGTAAATGTAGAACCTTACCCATCCCAAAATTGTTTATTCAAGAACATCCGTGTAAAGTTCATTGAACCCATAACTGAAAAAATGGTTGTCTTTCCTTTCTTTTTCTTCCCCCCAGAAATCTGTCCATATTTAATTATTTCTTGCCACACAACAGTATAGCCATATCAGACCAATATATCCCCAAATTCTCTGTTGGGCATGCGTGCTTTTTTTTTACCTGAATCATTTGCTTTCAAAGAATTAGTTCATGCTGGTGCTTAGGCAGAATTGAAAACTCCTGATCCTGCTCATTTTCCGGAGTAAAAAGAAAAGAGCAGTGAGAGGTGGTCAAGGTGCTTTCTAAAATCAAAATTCAGGAAGTGCACGCATCATGAGACAAGGCAGCATCAAGACTGAAAAAGAGCTGGAGAGGGGCCTGGCATGTACAAAAATGTGGAATAACAATAAGGGGAGCTTTTTATGTGCGAGGAAGACTGCACAGAATGATGCTCACACAAAATTCCCTTTTTTTCTCAGTGGCTTCTTTTCTTCAGTGCGGCGCACAGAGATGCCTGTGTGCACACAGTATTATGTAAATAGTCTCTTCACCAGAGTGCCGCTGTCACCGAGCGAGCATCCTCTGGGCTATCGAGGCAGCCTCATTAAAACAAGGCACCACATCCATTAATAGATAACACACACACATACACACACACACATATACAGTCAGCTACATGCAGAGCACTCACTCCAATAAAAGACCTCCCAGGAAGAGAGCCTTTAAATGCTTCTCTCAGGTGGCAGTCAAAAAATATCACCAAGAAAATCACTAAAATGTCAGTGTTCAGCATGCATGAAGAGAAAGGACTGGTCTGCTTCAAAAACATGCAGTTCAAGCCTGCTACTGTAGAGGACTTGCGACTGTGTGTGGCTCTCCACCATTATGATAGCCTGCCATAACCATTGATTGTAAAGGGGGAGTTTAAAGTTTGATGCTAGTGAATCAATCAACTATGCAGAGGGTATAGAGATTACTATAGGACTTTATTCACACATGCAGCACTTTGTAAACAGCTCTGTTTGTAAAATGTGCTATAGAAATGTGTGGAAATGAGTGGACTACATACTAACTTAGTCAAGGCACCACTTTTCTATTCTGATGTTATATGTGATACACCTTTTTATCAGAATTTTAACTCATTTGTTGGACTTTTTTAATCCCACAGTAATACATGTCATGTCAACCAACAGTCTTCATAATGTCTGCATCTGTGTTGTGATTTAACCCTGTAAAGTAAAGGGAGCTTGTTTGTTTGTGATGTGCTGGCCCCTCAGGTGGTTCCCGAGGTGTGGGCTTCATTCGCTTTGACAAGAGGATAGAGGCGGAGGAGGCCATCAAGGGTCTGAATGGGCAGAAGCCGTCCGGCGCTGCCGAGCCTATCACTGTCAAGTTCGCCAATAACCCCAGCCAGAAGACCAGCCAGGCTCTTCTGTCACAGCTGTACCAGTCCCCAAACCGCAGATACCCGGGCCCCCTGCACCACCAGGCCCAGCGCTTCAGGTCAGTGTCCTGCAAAGATCACTACATGGGAGGGAAGAACTGTGGCCAAAATGTTTTATTTGTGTATTTGAATATATTCCCACCCTTTTAGGAGAAAATCTTGTTCTTTAAACTTGTAAAATGGTTGCATCACTTTTAAATGTTGTTTGGCAGAAACATCATTGTCACTGAATCACAAACATTTTAATGTAAGTGTATATGATCCTATATGGTATGATTAGTGCAACTGATTATTTGAGTCAATATTATATTGTTATATTGACAACAATAAATCTGCCTTAGAAACGTATACACTACCAGTCACAAGTTTGGACACTTTCTCTTCAATGTTGTTTTCTTTATGTTTACTATTTCTTACATTTTATATACTTAAAGATAATAATATCAGTATCAAATGTATGAAGCAAGATATATGTAATTATGCAGTGAAGAAAAATAGTGAAATAACTTTATATTTTTTATATTTGATCTATCTTCAGAATAGCCACGCTTTGCTTTGTCAATTTATTTTTTGTTTACTACATTCTGTGTTCATTCATAGGTTTGATGCCTTCAGTAAGAATCATGAACCATGTAAATAATCATGGACACAAAGAAGAAAAATACATGTTTTTTTTTGACTGGTAGTGTATATCACATATATCAGTTTAGAACAGATATTTAAACCTATGAGCTAAAAGGTTGGGAATTGTCTTATTATTAGCTTTTATGTTTCTTTCCCCTCTGTACAATGCATTCACTGAGGTGGTAGAATGTCCCCTGCATAAAACAGGTGTTTTGCTGCACCTCGTACAGGTGTGCATCACACTCAAGCCTAGCCCTCATCAAACAGGAAGTGTTCAGAAGAGACTGTGGGGTTCTGTTCTTCACTGTGTTACATTTCACTCCATTTCATCATGCTCATTGTGGCTCCATTCTCTAATGACTTGAGCAAAAACATGCATTTATACGTCTACTGAATAATATTAGGCAAACAAGCTACATGTCTTCACAAAAAGTGTTGTTGTTACATTGTCAAGTTGTGAATTATCAGACCAAGTTTAATGATAATTATTGTGTAGATTTTGCACCACGGTCAATTTGACATCAAATATGACCATTTAAATAATTTAAAAAATATTTTAGACATCCATTCCTTTATAAAACTGCACAAACCTTTGGTACCGCGGAGTATCATGTAAAACCAAAGTTTAAGTTTCATTATTGCATATATCTTCTTGTTCTCTCAGAGTTGTGCATGTACCTTTCTCTCTCTCCTTTAGGAAGAGTAAGCCAATCATGCTGTTTACTCTCAATCAAAGTCAAACCTTAGAAAGTATTTTTCCTTGTGGAGCAGCCTCCCTGGTGTGACACCGCTGTAGCATGGCTGTGTGTCTGTGATACGCCAAGCCAATTTACAGGCTCTGCAGGAGCGCTGTCGTTTCTCATCACAGCTCACATCCATAGGACACTTCCTTAGTGTTCCCCTGCTCCCAGGACACCCTGCTTAAACCTGCACTCACTTTTGGAAGTCACAAATGTGCGTGATGCACACTTTCCCTTTCTGTAACTGTCCGGAAGCATGTACACAGCAGTGCAGAGGACACACACACATTTGATATCTTCTCTCAACAATGTTGTATATAGGGCAGAGTTTTTAAGGCTGCAGAAGAAACACATTTGTATAAACGTTCAAATAGAGAGAATAAAGTCCTCCTACAGTTCTAATTACACCCATCCTGTGTGACTTAATCATGTGGGCCTGCTGTAACACTAATTAATGTATAATGTGCTTGTGCAGTCCCTCTCCAAGACAGCAAACATAATCGACACCAATAATACACCAAGCCCTAGATACCCACTCGTTTCCGATTCTCTGTCGTTAACTAATGATACTAATTAGCAAATTAGCCTTATTATATCCAGGGCAAGGGCCAATTTTAATTGAAGTCATTTTTTTGTCAAAAAAGAAGACAAAAGCCTCCATTCCTACATTGTGTAATGTGAAGGTACAAAAGCCCTATTGTTTGTGCTGAGCTTGGAGAGGCAGTGTGGAGTGCTGGCAGGTGAGCGAGCATCAGTGTGCATCAGTGTGTCTCAGTGTGCATGGGTACATGAGAGGGGCCGATGGGACAGGAGCACAGCAGCAGGTTGTTTTGTTGTACCCCCTGGGCCCGGTGGCCAGCAGATGTCTTTCCAATTGACTCATTTACCTACAGAGCTGCTGCTTGTTCTGCTCCTTCCGCTGTCATGGACTAATTAAAGCACCAGTAGCCCTCCAATCATAATATTTAGACATGTGTGTCCATGGAATCGTACTGTAACCATGAACAGGCAAACCAGGACACTCACTAAGTGCAAGCTAAATGATTTTGAATGTTGTGCACCACTACTGTGGACATAGATGTGTCTTACTATTTGTCTTTAAAAGTTAAAGTAAAAACACTTCAAACACCAAGAATGTTATCCTCTAAGTCACCTCCAAATCTGTAGGATTCTCAAAATGAATGGCACGTCAGTAGCCAGCTGTTGGCTCAGTTAGCTGTGGCCCTGGCCCATTAGGCCAGAGAAGTTAATAAGACATAAGACAGGCCAGACCCACGTGAGTAATGAAGGTCATTGAGTCACTGAGCCCACTGCGTCTGCACAAGAAGGCCAATCTTTCAAACTGCCCACATAAACTATCCTAAAAACAAGCAGTATTGCTTCAGCTGAAAGTGGAAATGTATTCAGTCTGGTTTATTTGCTTGGATGTAGACACTAAATATGCCTGCCTCAGACCCAGATTCATGATGGCTTGCTAAATCTTCTACTTAGTTTAACTGTTGAGTTTGGTTGCCTCATCAACATGCCAGTCCCCATCCTGTGTCTTACTCACTCACCATTATTCAAATACCAGCCATTACACTGACACAACTCTGACGAAGGGCATTTCCCTCATCTCCGTCATCTCAGATGTTCTCAATTTGTTAATTACTTAATTGAGTTAACAAATTACTAAGCACTACGCGTCTCCCATTAACCTTTTATTGTTTATCACATTATCTATGTAGTGACCGTATATTAGTATAATTGCTGCAGGTGTTATGGCTGTATTTAAACGGAAGATCTATCCAGACATAAATTATATTATGACTAGTATACTGTTTGTTTAAGTACTACGAGTAGCACCACAACTAACAAGCAAGTGAGGCACTGCAATTCAAGTGTGCCTTTATGATTTCCCCACCATGTAACTGAGCCAAAACCATATTGATGAATAGTTTGGGAAACTTGACTCTTGTGACTGTGTGGTGCACGGCTGCACAGTGCCAACTACATTTAAACATGTGGTTTCTGGTGGGCTCTTCAGTAATGAACCAGTTATGCATGTTTGTTTGCTGTGGAGTGAGGAAGACCATGTAGTTCCTAAAGGGACTAAAACATTAGTTCCATTGAGTGACGCGAACCATCTGCCCACCATTAACCCCAGAACCCTCCTTCTCTTTACAGGCTGGACAATTTGCTTAATATGGCCTATGGCGTAAAGAGGTAATTAAAACTTCACCCAATGCCAGATGTCCATGTTGACTCAATGATTTTTCAATATTGTTTTCTTTGGTTGTGGTTATTATTTAGTTTGTGTTGCCTTGTATTTTTGCAGTCTCTTGTTTGATTTGTTTGGTTTTGCCTCGTCAGGTTTCTGACTCATTTTAGGTGTAAAAAGAGAAAATAATCTCTTTATTTTCACTGGTGATGAATTTGCTTTGTTTTGATTATAGTGGTGGTGTTGTGTGTTCGGAATAACTTCTTGGTTGTAGTTCTTATTTTGAGGTGTATTTATCTGGATTCGGGGTCTCCGGCCTTGTCACATTTAACCAATTTCAGAAAGCTCTTCATGGAAAAGCTATTTTGAATATGTCAAAATACTTACACAATGCAAGTTCAGTTAAGGTTTGTGATATATGCAGGCAGATATTTCAGATGTGCTCAACATAATTGACATAATATAATCAAAATGATTATAAACGTGTTGGCAGTAGCCTCTTCAAAGCTTTGGCATTTGGCTGGGACATTGACAAGGCTGGATGATCCTGAATCCTGCTGGAAACAGGAAACTGTTTCACTGCAGACAGCTCCAGCTTTGCTCGGCACTGCTCTGCTCCAGCTCCTCCCGCTCACCTCCATGTTTCATTTTGCTTTGGGCTGCCATAGGTGTTACATAAGCCCGAGCAGACATTCTGCAGACAGATACTTCATATACTGACAGTGTCAAAGGGCATGTTACAAGCACAGGGGTCACTTAGTAGCTTCTTAACACCCTAAACACCCAACTTCTGGTGTTGTCTTTGTCATATGCTTGAACATTGGCCATCATTGTGTGAGTTTCTTCAACAATGTTTTAGAGCACTTTTTATAGCATACCACCTTGTTACTTTCCTGTTTCCTGGGTTATTATAGACTGAAACAAAAGGTGTAAAAGCTGAAAATGGCTGGGTTTTGAAAGGAAGAATAGCTATCTGGTCAGCCACACTGTTGCTATGCAACCTCTGGGCCTGTGTGTAACATTGGTGTCCGGACCCGCTCTGATGGGTACAGCCGCATGCATTTACCCAGTGCTCACGCTCACATAGAGACAATCATTCTCACGGTGCTGCTAACCTCCAAAGCGCCCCTATGTACTCGCATGCACCCACTCTTGTACAACCCAGCAGTTCGCCATACACAGCTGAGCATGTCAGACAAGGTCCTGATGTGATGAGGCTAGAAAGACTCCTACAAGATAAAGAATATATTTCATTTCATAGAACCAAAGATAACCTCAAACTATTTATTTGCCATCAGTCTGCAGTGGACCTAGAAAATGTCACCAGTTGTGCACTTATTATGCCTCCCCTACATTGTATTTAGGCCTACAGGAAATACAATCATTTCTTGTGACTCCGCTCATAATATATATAGTAAAAAGCTCGCCATACATGTTTAAAACTGAAAGCCCTTGAAGCCAATGTCACCAGGCCTGTTCTTGTCTAATAGTCCTGGTACCACACAAAGGCCAGCAGCAGCCTGTGCATGACCAAAGTCACACAGGAAGGTCGTAGTGACTGCTGGCCATATATAGTCATTGGAGGAAAGGGGAGGGTGGGGCCTGAGCAGTGAGCAGTGCTATTGATCGGTGCCATGAGCAGAAAACAGAACAGGCTGCAGACTGCACGAGGAGTGGGAGGAATACACTTTGTACCTTAATGCCACTGGGCTGTAAAGTGCTTCCATTTTCCATTTAGCTCGTTCACTGTGCCCTCCACCTCCTTCCCTTATAAAAGCGGTACTCTTCCAGACAGCTGCAGCAAAGCGGAAATCTCAATTAAAACACGGCCAATAATGCCTATAGTTGTTTTTGGTGAGATGTGGCATAAGAAATGAACCTTTTTATCTCATTTACCTTTTTATTTAAAAGTGGGGGATATTTTCCACTTTTGTCAGTCGCTTTGAGCAGAAAAGCAATTAAAGGAAGTCAACTGAGGACCAAAATCTCATCTGAAGAAAAGCAGCAGATTATGAAGTGAATGAGAGCAGATTTAGCAGGATGGTGCATGATCTTTGATGATTTCTTCCACCAACTGCTTAATTCATCAGTTTCCTGCAATTTAGCCCTTAAAAGAGCCACTCAAGGACACACAAAAAGACAAAAAAAAAGTCCCGTCTACATCTCCTTGAGCAGAAACACAGCTCAGCACATTGTCGTCAGTCGCAACAGGAGGCCTTTGAGGAGCGAGAGGATCAGGCAGGATTTGAGAGCTCACATAGGCACATATACACTGGGCTGCATCTCCAGCATACATGCACTGAGCAAACAGCTGTGCATGCCTTCTAACTCATTTATTATTTGCTTTGGAGATCAGTGTCTGTGCTTGGACTACTAAATGCAAATAGTTTAAATCAGGCCTTTAGGCAAGGCATTAGAGATCCAGACAAAGCTATTGGAGCTAACAGCTAAGAACTGAAGGTACAGTCCTACATCAACAAAGTAGAATATGGTTGAAAGTTAAACACAGTCAAACCAACCTATTTGTCTTTGCTTCTGGAGTGTCCCCTTTTTACACCAGATGACCTTCCTAATATATATCCTGCATTTATCTGGACTTGGGACTGACACCAAAAGTACAATTTAATAACAGACAAATTGCAAATATTCTATTGTTTGATGTAGGACTTTGGGTAGGGTTCTTGGTGGTAGTAGCCTTTCTTTTACATTTCTGATGGACTGTATTGTGCTCTCTCTCCTCTCTCACAGGTTCTCCCCCATCACTATCGACAGCATGACCAGCCTGGTGGGCATGAACATCCCGGGCCACACAGGGACGGGCTGGTGCATCTTTGTCTACAACCTGTCCCCAGACTCAGACGAGAGTGTCCTGTGGCAGCTCTTCGGCCCGTTCGGCGCTGTCAACAATGTCAAAGTGATCCGTGACTTCAACACCAACAAGTGCAAAGGCTTCGGCTTTGTAACCATGACGAATTACGACGAGGCAGCCATGGCCATCGCCAGTCTCAACGGCTACAGGTTGGGTGACCGCGTCTTGCAAGTCTCCTTCAAGACTAACAAGACACACAAGTCCTGAACTTTGAGCGGAGCGAGCAGTGACCCCACGACCTGGGGTCAAAATTGCCCCTCGACCTCTACCCTTCCCTTAGGCCCTTCCACGACCACACTGTAACAGCCATCCAACAGCTAACTCCAACGGGAACAACACAACCAACAAACCAACCAATTGAACTCTACTTCTATGGCTTATACTATAACTTTGGACCTATAAGCCAATGTTGCCTAAGTATTACAAAAATGATGAAAATGTTCATAAGTTTTTGGAAGCTCCTGTTATAATGCAGGCTTCTCTTTGTTGTATATTCTGTTCGTTGTGGTTGTTCTTGATGATTTCTCTTCAGTGTAAACAGTAGCAAACCCCCATTCCCTAATTTCAGAGAAGAGAATGTCCTTTTTAGATTGAAACCTTTTCTCTGTCCTGATTCAGGATGTGTTTTTCTTTTGTAACTCCGGATCCACTGTCGTTAGTACTCTGACCTCCCTGACGATGAGCGGGAGGGGGCTCTTTTATAAATTAGTGAACCATCTCTCATTTTTATTATGTATAACAACTTCCCCTTACCGAGGACGGGACAGTGCCATCCCGCTTACTCTAATGTAGAAAATAAATTTATAACATGTCTTTGTTTTGTATCGCAAACAAAACATAGTCTTTCCTCACGGGTTCAGGGAGATGGGGCGCGGGGGGATGGGTTAGCTTTCCTGATGACACGTTCAGTAATTTAAGAAGAATATAACACTGTTGCCAAAGAGAAGATCTCTTTGCTTGGAAAAAAAAAAAAAAACGTGTTTAGAAAAAAGATAAAAATAAAGAGAAATAAGATCTATTTTTATAAATGATAATTAAAAGAATAATATTGAAGAATTTTTACAAGAATCTGGATTTGAAAAAGAGAAAAATATTTTGACTGGCTAACTATGGGGGGCTGGGCGGGAGGGGGCGGGTGGGGGACACCACCTTGTCTTGTCGTTCTGCTGTGGTACTTTATAGGACAAACGCTCAGTTCGCTTTTTGGGGACTCAAAGATGGCAGTGATTTTTTAGACGGAAGGTTTTGTGAAAAGGGGAGGTGAACCAGAGGCAGGTGATTTTGGTATTTTTCATGTACTAGTGCGTAATTATTCAACAGCGACACCCAAAAGGGAAGGGAGAGGGGTCTTACTCAGAGGCCTAACCATCCTATAGTCCAGAGCCCAAAGCAAGAAGACTTTGTTCACTTGTTTTCCTGTTTGTCATCAGTCGGTAGAGAATCTCAGTAAATACATTTAGATGTTTCTCATTGGGAAGGCATATTATACACACATTTGTTTTCTGGTTTCTGTGTTTAAAAGTTACATTTGAAAAGAAACTTCCTTTTAGCGATCAATGGTAGGTGCTATACTACATTATTCACATATCTTAGATATCCAACTTTGTTGTTCTATGTGTTGTTTAAAAAAAATATTTCAATGTTGGCATTGAATTGAGCTGCTGTTCTTTGTTGAGTATTCATTTTATTGTGGGCCCAAATCTGGTGAGACCATATCTTTGCTAAGAACCAGATGATTGCGCAGGGCCGTGTAGAATCACTGAACTATACTTTGAGTTTTTCTGTTTGGCTTGCTGACATTTTGGTTTGTTGCTAAGCGTGAAACGTTTGTCTAAACTTCTTGATGATTAGCTAGTTCTGTTAGTCTAGATATTTGTTTCCTTAAAGGATCTATGACAACTGTGTCTTTCTTTGCTGTGTACAAATAGATGATATATATAAATATATATAGTCTACATTTGTTTTACAATATCTACTATCTGAGTTGTCACTGTTCTTTCCTTTGAGCTTGTCTTTTTCATATGACAACTTATTATGAAGTGGTGGTTCAGTTACTTAGAAAAACTTGTGAGGAACTGTTCAATTGTTGTCATGTTGCTTGTGGAGAAAAAAAAGTTTTGGATCGACTTTTGAGTTCACTTCCGCGGCAAAAGAAACAAAAGCTTCAACTATAACTGTACTTGTTGATTTCGGATTAAAAAATATTTATTTTTCTATTTATTTGTATTTATTCTCTATTTATGACTTGATTAATTTATGTGTGTATATTTATGTATTTATTTGGTTCATTGTCTGTGTATTGCGTATTCTGGTACAGGGAGGGGGGCGTTTCTGAGCAAAAGGGAACAAAGCGACTAGTGGAGAGGCTCTTCCAGTAGTCCACTGCACTGAGAGAACTTTTAGTACGTTTGTGCTTTGTACCAATATATCAAAATGACCATATAAAAAATCTAAAAGTCAAGAAAACTGAAAAAAATGTCTGGAGGGTTGGGGGACGCTCTTCCCTTATTATTAGAAACAGTTACTCGCTATGCATAACCTAGTTAATAGTTCAATTTGCTATTGCTTTTTTCTTGTCTTGTTAAAATGATATCTTAAGATCTTTTTTCAATAAAGTTTAGTCTTAATAGAATGTTATACAGTTGTTCTGGTTCAATATAACCTGTGATAAGTTTGTGTAGTTCAAAAAGCCACTTCGTCCACACCCTCCCTCCACTTACTACCGCTTTGTGATGAAACCTTATGCAAAAATGTGGGTCTGAAAGCATTCTTTTTCAGTTTTCTATCTTTTCATTGAGCTCTATTGAACACTTTATAGGAGCTAAAGCCCATTGTGATATGAGGGTCATTCATTGCACTGGACTAATGTCGATCAAAGCATATTTTTGAAAAATGTCGTCATCATGTTTTCAAATGACCTACCAACAAATATTTAAATTGTACCATTGCACACCAACTGTTCTTTCCAGCAGTTGCTGCTCAAATATAGAAGGTATGAAAAAGAATTGTACCAATTCTATATTTTATATACTCTAATATGATATATATTATATATTTTGAATGGTATAGGTAATGGAATGGTTCCAGGAGTTAATATACAGAATTGGTTTGTTGTTAAGACTTGAAAACATGAGGAGGTGTGCAGAGCATCTGGAACACTTCCACACTCACCTCAGTCATGTGACACTTTAACCATAGACTCATCTGTACCAGAATCCATAACCACAAACCAGACCCCTTCATGCCCCGCTGTCGCCGGGAGCTGAATTATGCAACGACCCCAGTAGAATGTTCTTTGTTGTGGGTGTTTCCTCCACTGTATGACCTCTGACCTCTTGTGTGCTCCATACAATCACATATACTGTGTACACAGGTGGTATATGTGCGTCTCTTCCACATGTGTGAGTGTGTTTCTGGGCGTCTGAACTCGGGGCTGTGTCACCTGACTCTAGGCCGCCCCCTATGGCTCACATCTCCCTGTAGCGCCTTATAGTGGCAGTGTGCCAGTAAGAACAAGCAGCCTGTAGTGGAGGAGGGAAGGTGAACAGAGGAACTCGGCTCATTTATCCTTATTGTCAGTTTTGAGTTTATCCTCCTGAGATGTGTTTGTTTACTATCTGAAAAATCTATAAACAAAGCGTTAAAAACAAAAAAGAGATTTAAAAAAAGTTGTCGGGCTTCTAGACCACAGCTCGCTCTATCTCTCCTGCTTATGTTATTACTTAAGAATTATCGATGATGATGATTATTATTATTATTATTGCTATTATTCTTATTCTTCTTATTATTATATCCAATTACTGCGATGAATGACTTCATGTTATCCTTGCTAGTTTAGGTCATTTCTGAAACTGGAAACAAAAATAAAAATCTTGCTGTAAATGTTTGTTTTTTCTTTTTCATAAAACTGTTGTGTTTGAATTATTTGTACTTTTGAATGTTGGGACAATAAAATGAGGTGTTAAGAGCTTGGATGTTTCTTGTATTCATTTAAACTTTGACATAAACTTTGAGCCAATAAACCTCATTGATGTTAGTTTTATACAGGCAAAATGTGATTCAATATTGTTTTATTTTTTATGTTCTTTACATAAATGGATACAAAAGAGATAAGTGAACGGCTTCAAGGAGTCTACCAGTTCGTTAACACAATGAAGGAGGTGCAGTAATAATAACTCATCGCTGAACGCCTGTAGTCACTATTTGCACAGCACAACTGCAGCAGTACATCACTATTGTAACAGTGACCTTTCAGAAGCCTACACATAGAGCAGACACAGACAATGTGTGCTGATCTGTGGGACTGAGCACTCCTAACGTTTGTACAAAAACACTTGTACATTAATACATCAAACAGTTTCACATAGTGGAGGACAATATACCCCCTCACCAAGAAGGTTGGTTCATCTGAGGATGTTTATCCTCTTATTAAATTAAATGTTAAATTAGTATCATGATTTTCTTGGAGCCAGATCATATTTTTTATCATGATTCAAGTTAACTCTTTATATTTATCCAAGGCGTAATTAAAGTCATCTGTTTAGTCAGAAAGTTCACATATTGTCCAGCCTGGTTCACAAAAGCATTTTAAATTTTAAGAAATGGAAATTAACAAATGCAAAAGTGAATGTGGTTACGCTCCTTAAACCTGTAAAGTGCTCTAAAATCTAAAAAAAAAAAAAAGTCAGACTACGTGGAAGGCGTTCTGTGAGAGGAGTTGTTGGGCTGACTGTGCTCACACCTCATGTGTCACCAGGTGTAAACATATGATTGTTGCTCTCACTTTCTATATAAACCACTTCTCGACGGTCTGGTGAGAGCTGATCACACCCACTGCTCTGTGTGAATGTCGGCTTCCTGCTGCGCTACCACGAAAACTGAATCTCTGCCAAACACAAGCGCAAGGCACACGCTCGCAAACATAGACTATTATTTCAGAGGGAACGCGCCGTCTTCCTCACGTTAAAGAAGACATTTCAAGTGTCTTTCAAGTCCGTAGAATTGAACCATAACATACAAACATCAGCGTTTATTGTAAAGTGTAATATTAATTTAAAATGCTTCATAATAGAAACATGTCCATTTACTTCCTGTATGTGTTTTTACTGTTGAAAAATGGCAGACATTTCTGAACCCTACATGTACAATTTTTTTTAAATAACTGCAAGTAAATACAGAGCAGTGGGCGGAGATAGGGGGTAGGTGAAAACAGATTTTCTGAGCGCTCATGCCTCAAATACTACTATACAGTATTAGTCAAACATGCAGGAATCATTCAAAATACAACGTTCTGTAAAGTAATGTTGAGGGAGTACAGTTCTAACATGATTTACAGCTCGAAGTCAGTTTTACATAATATGACCCCTTTAAAGAGACGAACAGCCGCTAGCCTCCAGACGGGACACCTCCTCTACCCCCTTCTCTGCTTTTATTGGGAGTTATTTATGGAGCTGCACTCTCCTGATTACATGACTCATTTAATTTTCTTATTCCAATCCACTTATAAGACTGAATAAACACAGCATAGATTATCAACTTTTGGATCCCACATGTATGGAAAGTATGGAGTGTATGGAGGAAAAAAAAAAAAAAAACAGAGAGAGTGATGATTTGAGACTTGACTACAGAATTATTTAAGGACATCTATCAAACCAAAATACAATAAACATTTTCATCATTTAAAATAAAAATCCTTGGATAAACATAGGCCTGCCTTATTATATTTATGCATGGAGATAAGGAGACAGCCACCAAGCCAAGTTACAGGTCAGCTCTGTGGAGAGGTGACAGCTCACAGTCAGAATGCATGGTTTTCAAATTGTTTGTTTGTTTTGCAATAAAAACACCACAATTAATTTAATGCGAGATAGATTAATGCCATTAATTACAAATCCAGCCTTTTTCCCTAAAACGCCAGACTAAAATGATCTGCAAACTGAATCTGTTTCTGAATCCTTTGGAGTGTGAACAAAAGGCTGGGCTCTTTGTGAAGCTGAGGCTCTGTAGTTTTGGCCTCTGTTGTCTGATCCACTCTCTTTATAAGTGCTAAGCTACACTCAAAGGAAAATCAGATTTCAAATCCTGCCTAGATTATGTTTGGTTAATATAAGGTATGTATAGCTGGTGTCTGGAGGGATCGTAGACAGTAGATTGATTGTTAGATGGATTATTTGTTGGGTTTAACAGTTCCCATGTCAAGGCTAAAGCATCTCTCACTAAAAATGAGATTTAAGCACTTGTAAATTGCAGGGAGAATTTTTATTAAAGTCCTGTGAAATGTTTTTAATTTTAGTGTTTTTTTGTTTTTCCTTTTTATTTGGAGGACAGACTGATCCAGCTTCGCATCAGAATGGTTGATTTGACTAAAAATAAGTGGCTTACAGCTTTTCCCTTCATGTTTCAACCATTAGCCTCACATTTCCTCTTTACCAGATGGTGGATAATAAGAAAAGAAAAATAGAAAAAAAAAAAAATTAATACATGGACACCAATATTATATGCAAAATTTTGTAATTTGATTTGGAATACAATGACGCCAGTTTAGGCTGAAAAATCTTAAGAGAAATCACTCTGGTCTGCTGAAAAATCTGAAAAGAAATCACTCTGGCCTGCTGAAAAATCTAAAGAGAAATCACTCTGGTCTGCTGAAAAATCTAAAGATTTGGTCTGCTGAAAAATCTAAAGAGAAATCACTCTGGTCTGCTGAAAAATCTACAGAGAAATCACTCTGGTCTGCTGAAAAATCTAAACAGAAATAAATCTGGTCTGCTGAAAAATCTACAGAGAAATCACTCTGGTCTGCTGAAAAAAATCTAAAGATCTGGTCTGCTGAAAAATCTAAAAGGAAATCACTCTGGTCTGCTGAAAAATCTAAAGAGAAATCACTCTGGTGCTGCTGAAAAAATCTACAGAGAAATCACTCTGGTCTGCTGAAAAAATCTAAACAGAAAAAATAAACTCTGGTCTGCTGAAAAATCTACAGAGAAATCACTCTGGTCTGCTGAAAAAAATCTAAAGATCTGGTCTGCTGAAAAATCTAAAAGGAAATCACTCTGGTCTGCTGAAAAATCTGAAGAGAAATCACTCTGATCTGCTGAAAAATCTAAAGAGAAATCACTCTGGTCTGCTGAAAAATCTAAAAAAAAAATGAAAAATCAAAAGAGAAATAGTCTGCTGAAAAATCTAAAAAGAAATCAATGTGGTCTGCTGAAAAATCTGAAGATAAATCACTCTGCTCTGCTGAAAAATCTAAAGAGAAATCACTCTGGTCTGCTGAAAAATCTACAGAAAAATCACTCTGGTCTGCTGAAAAAATCAAAAGATCTGGTCTGCTGAAAAATCTAAAGAGAAATCACTCTGGTCTGCTGAAAAATCTGAAGCGAAATCATTCTGGTCTGTTGAAAAATCTGAAGAGAAATCACTCTGGTCTCCTGAAAAATCTAAAGAGAAATATCTCTGACTTGCTGATGTGCCTTTGTCAGAATTAAATATAAACCAGCTTAAGTTGTTATTATATATTTCATAAGCATTTAGCTCTTCATTTAAACACACACAGTTTTCTCCAGATCAGTGGAGCACACTGTGATAGCTGTGGCAGAGTAGGACACAGAAGTTTGTTCCTCTCTTCAGGGCTTAAGCGAACAATAATAAATGTTATACAAGATTGCAGTTTTATTTTTCTGTTCCAAGTGGACAATGGAACGCTCCATATGTGTCCAGCCACTTTCCGAGCTTTGGCTGTGACCAGTGAGTCAGGGACAGATTCCAGATCAGTAATAGTGATTGGCGCGGCGGGCAGTGTGCAAATGCAGAGGTATTGTTTGTGGGTATTTGTTGATAGTGCTGGCCGTCTGGCTGTTGTTTTTGTAACACTGATGGTTGTGATAATGATGGCTGTGGCAGAAGCTTCGAGGATTAGATGACATATTGGCCACTTCTCTCAGGCAAAAGGAGCCATATTGTCTACGTGCAGAGCTGGTGATTGGCAAAAAAGGATTGAAATTACATTTGGTGGTCTTAAAAACAGCACATGGAAAGAGTAAAAACGCTACTAGCTATTATAAAGGTGTTTAAATTGGAGTGTAAGATGCACAGGGGAACTAACTCAATATTATTAGAGTACTTGTCAAAATAATGTAATAATGGTAATCCAGCTCCTCCTCTTTTTAATTTTTTTCAGGGAAGGTCTGTGAGAAGCTTTATGGGCAAGTAAAACCCATAGATCCTCATGTAGATTATACGCTATGGTAACACATCTGGACGGCTCACTAATAATAATGCACTACTCTAGTCTTAAATAGAGCTCTTTTCCAGAGTCTCTTTTTTTTCATGCATTATTCATTCATTCCAGAAGTGGTAGGCTACTATATTGTAACCACAGCTGCCCTGGGGTAAACGGATGGAAGCGATGCTGCCAATCTGCACCATCGGTCTCTTCTACAGCATTATAACAACATTTTTGACCATAACAAAAATCTTTGTGAGTCCATTACAGACATGATGAAATAAATGAGATTCACCTATGAAAACCCTGTGTACTCTGAGTTTCAATAAACTCCTGTCTGCTGTTTCCTTCCTTGCAGGCTCTGGAGTATTGCACTTTCCACAGTGCGCTGCTGTTTCTCCCTCCCTGCCTTTTCCTGGATGCTTCCTTTGGCTCCGCTCCTGCTCATACTGCGGCTGCTGCCTCTATGCTGTTATGTCGCTGTTATGTTGCTGTGCTGTGATGGTGGCGCTGACAGTGAGAGCCGTTTTGGCCACCACAAACAGCAGGCACCAGATCCCCTCCTGTTTGTTCACACACAATCGGCCCAAAGCCTTTTCTCTGTTCCACCAAATGCAGGAAAAAAAAACCACCACAGCCATCACAACACTGGCACTGGCAATGGTGTGTTTTGTTTTTCTGTCATTTCACAAAATTCACAAGGCTCGTCCATGCAGCTGTCTTTGGTGTGCTAGTGTGACACGAGTTTGTCCTGATTCAGTCTGCGATCATAATCCGTAATCATCCAAAGACTGTAGTTTTTGGGTCCGTGTTGTGTGTAGGCATGTCTACATATGCGAGAGTGGGTTGGTTTTAGCTGCGCAAGCCCAGGACCCGACCATCTGTCATGGAGGGGCCACCCGCTTCGGAGGCCAATCTTCTCCTACCAGCCGCTCCTGACTGAGGATGCTCACAGGGCCATTCCAACAGCTCTGCGGCTCACGCCAGGCACACATTCACACAAACAATGAATGCATCTGCCACAGCGATATCAGCGGGGACAGAGGCACACGCAGACGAGCACTGGTCTGTAGGGCCGTGGGCGCTCCTGTCCTCCATCGACCATGTCTGTTCTTTATCACTGTTTGTTTTTCAAAGTTGGAACATGACGGAGTGGATTAGTAAGACAAAAATGCATCATTGTTTGAGGGGCTTTGCTGGTGAAGACCCTGGTTCTCTTCCCACTCTTGGATGTAGTTTGCTTGGTCACTATAAGTTGAGAGACAATAGACAAAGTTCAAAATTAAAATCTGTCAACTGCACAAAAACTTTTTGCCCAGTTGACAGATTTGAATTTTTCTTTTCCTATTGGTCATACCTGGACGACATGAGTGATTACACAGACATGCCTTTTTTTTAGTTACTTCTTGAAGCTGTAAATTATGAAAAAAAATAAACCATTAGCAAGTCCTGTAGCTTAACTTTCTCTATGTATTCTGAGTAAGTCTGCCTAGAAGACTACTGCTTTGATGGAATGTTATTTCCACATGTGATTATAAAAATCAGTTAACTTCCTTTGCTATGAGTGAAGACAGGTATAATCCAGAAGCACAGGGGTATCAGAACAGAACTGCATCAGAAAAAGATTGATTACTTGATCCAATACGGCTGCCATTTTGGTTTAAGAAATTATACTATTATTTATGATTACTGCACCACAAAACCCCGCCTCCGTGCTGTGGTTGGTCCAGCAAGATTGAGCTGGAAGAGATAAAAACCTTTTGAAGAGAAAGTGAGATGGCCAACTGAACAATTTAAACACTATTTTTTTTTAAACGTTGGCTTCATTGGGTGACATTTTTGGTTGGAAAGAAAAGAGTACAGTAACCTATTACTTTGAGAGCATAGATAGCTTCTTTAAAGGGCCCATATTATACTATTTTCTGATCTATGTTGTAATGTTCTTTCCTCATACCTGGAGTTGTGTTTTCATTCACACATGTTTAACACATAAACCCTGCATATTTAGGCTGAGTTCTCATCTCAAACAGAAAACACTCTGTTCCACCTTGTGATGTCATGTGGTAATACAGGAAGTCAAGTTCTCCACAGTGTTTTTAAACTCCATACACCTTCATTAGAATCATTTGGGTAATTTCATCCCTGGAATTGAGAATCTCCACTGAACAAAAGGTAAAAGGTAGATGTTAACCCTATAGCGTCGGATGCCGTAACCACCGATTGACTAGCGGTTGTGGACTTTCCATTACCGTAACTCCGCAACCAATTATGCTATCATGTAAATTCAAATGGCATCTCAAAGCAGAGGCATGGGGCTCTTTAAGGACTGAGCACATTATACATTAGCTCGCCTTGACTTTTTTTTTTTTGCCATAAAAATCATGTTAAAGGAAGTATCAGCATGTACGTATTGCCTTTTTTCACACAGCTACCTATATTTTATATTTCCATCCCTATTTTTCCTTTGATGCATCAGACAACTGACTGGGAGAATCCTGGCGGCACCTGCGATCTGATTGGTCATCTTCACAGGACAACGTAAGCAAATTACTGTAATGACAGTAACATATTTAAAGAGCCCCATGCCTCTGCTTTCAGATGCTGTTTGAATTCACATGAAGCATAATTGGTTGCGGAGTTACGGTAATGGAAAGTCCGCAACCGCAAATCTATCAGCGGCAATAACATCCGACGCTATATGGTTAACTTGAAAAGTACCACTTCATGACATCACAAGGTGCAACAGAGCATTTTGAGCTTTGGAGATGTACAGACTTCATGGTAGGGTTACTCAAACATGTGTGAATGAAATAAAACACAACTCCAGGTGTGTTTTTGAGGAGATAAGAATAGTGTAACATGTCTTAAAGCTCACAAGAATCAATTTTGTGTAATATAAGATCTTTAAATATTTAATCAGTGTCAACGCATTTTTTTGAACTTTATTGATGACTCCGAGCAAATCCCTTCTCACGATTTAGTGCAATCCGGAGCTGCAGTGTGACTGTGTTTAGTTGCTACAGAGTGTCAGAATATAGAGGGCAGAACAACAGTCCTGAAATGGATAGAGTGGAGCAGAAGTGGCAGCAGCTGTCAGACTCTACTGGAGGGAAGGGAAGCACAACCACCTACAACCTTCAGCCAAATCAAATGCACACAATATCTACCGTTTATTTTGGAGGCAAAACAGCGATTCAAGAAAACGTGCTTTCATCTAACCGTTCAGATTGGCTGATGGCTCACTAATCACTTCAAAGTAACTGTGTGGGTGGCACATTATTTTGTCATCTTTCATATCTCAATGGAGAATATTTAGTGAATTGTTTCTTAAATGTTTAAACTTTACCAGCATAATTTAAAATGATTACCTCTGAATAGCAACAATCAGACATTTTTTTTAGGTTGTGCTGCTTCTAAACATGTACAGTGTCTATACAATGATTTTAAGTTTTAACACAACATGACTGAGTTTGTACATGTGTATTATCACTATATCGCTTTGTGTGTAACTGTATTATGACATGTTTTCACCTTAAAAACTATACTTTGATTCATTCGAGGTTCTTTTTTGGTGATGTAAGCATTTAAACCAGACTGTGCTGTTTGGAAGTTTGCATCAGTTCGTTACTTTCACTGTAAAGCATCAGTCTGTCAGCTCTTTTTGACTGCGCCGTTAATGTGACATCAAGCATTAGACCAGACCTTTTGGAAATGTGCCATGATTCAACCTTTCTCCTTTTATTCTAAAGATGTCACCTCACATAAACGACATCGGCGTCTTGACTTTACCTGCAGAATACATTTACATACCCTCTATAACAACACAGAAAACTCAACTAACAATTATCCTTACAAAGACTCATTAGCGGCATTTGTAAATGATTACTTTGAGAACATCTGTAACATTGTAAATCATAAGAACATTTAAGAAGACATGGAACCTTCAGGCTTTGTTCTTGTATTTTAGACTAATTAAAAGTTAATACCAAGAATAAGTTTTATACACGTGGTTAATTTTTGTATTACAATAAAATCATCATGGGCAAAGAAAGACATACAAAAAATATATGGAACGTGGTGTGAGCTATATGAGAAATAATGTGAAATATCAACCAACAAACAGTAGGTGGGTAGAATACACATATCAATGTATCTTTTGCTCCTGGACAGTTGCAAAACAGGACAGAAACAGTAACACAAGTAGGATATTCTTCCATAGAGATCGTGTCAGGACAATTTGCTTAAGCGGGTGTTTTGGTAAATCTTCACATTATTCTCTCTCTGCTGGGTTATTGTAAAAGGTCCAGGTTCTTCCGCTGACACATTTGACAATTAGTGATTCCTGGTGGTGTCGGCAGGAGAGGCCCTGCCTGTGGACCCCTCTCACTGCGGGTCAATTAGAGCAGGACTAAGTAGTGCACTTAACCAATGGAGCGCACTAAACTCTGTGACCCTCGTGATTGCTCTGTGTGTCCACTAACTGTATAATGGGCTGAGAGTGCCGGACTCCTCATCCACCATAAGTGCTAACCATTAAAAGTTAGACGCACCATATCTGAGTCCATGTGATCTATGAGAGACCTAATAGCCACTCAAAATTTAGACTCTTTCACAGTCACAGCACAGCACTGCTCTTGGTACTGCTAATAGATTTTTATAAATTGTAGATCAGCAAAACGTGAAGCATTTACTCTCTCCATCCACTTCCTTTCATATCCTAATCTTTCAGTTTATTGGTTTTTCATGGAGGTTATAGGCATCCTACGAGATCAGCAAAAAGTTACAAACATTATACCAAGTGGAGACGTCTGGAAACACAAATAGTTGAAAATACATTCAAATCGGGGCTTCTCCTACTGCATCTATAATACGTATCTACTCAGCAACAAACGGGTCCGTCCTGTGAGATGAAATGGGATGCAGGGATCAGCTCTTCTGTCCCATCTCGGCACACTCAAATTCCTTAAACACATTGGGAGAGACACGGCTCCCTCAGCAGTCTGCCGTACACAGGACCAGCTCAGCTCCTGCCCTCGGAGCAGTGCTGTTATATTGAACCAGCGACTGATTCACTGACCTTCTTGCTGCCTCATGCCTTGCTAATGTAATCTAGTGGTTTTGCTGCTGCTGCTGGCTCGAGTCCCTCACCGATCTCTCATTCTGCACAGGCTTGGTCTTTTTTTCTTTAAGCACAGTCAGGAGCTCACACTATCACTTACCTGCACTTGAGTTTACTCTGCTTCAGTGTTCAACTTTAAAAATCATTTGTATCACCAAAGCACAAAGTAATGTAAACACCAGCAGATTTTTTTTTTCCTGTTCCGTGAGCTGTATTTATTTTGCCAATGATGTTTTAGCTCTGTTTGTTATTATTATTTGCTAATATATAAAAATATATAATAATAATGATAATAATAATAAATAATAATAATATAATAATAATAATAATAATAATAATAATAATAATAATAATAATAATAATAATAATAATTGATATGATAATAATTTAGTCTATTTCTTTGCAAAAAAGTGATGATTATGGGGCTTAAAAGAGTACACAGAAATATAGCAGATTAAAGTACCCATATTGCACTATTTTCTGATCTATGTTATAATGTTGTTTCCTTATCACAAACATACCTGGAGTTGTGTTTTGTTTCATTCACAGATGTTTATCACACAAACCCTGTATATTTAGGCTGAGTTCTTCGCTCAAACTGAAAAGACTCAGTTCCACCTTGTGATGTCATGCAGTAATACAGAAAGCACTCCACTTTATTTTAAACTTCACTAGAATCTTTTGGATAATTACAGCCCAAATAATTGACAACTGACAATTTCTATTGAACAAAAAGTAAATGGTGGCTGTTAACTTGAAAACTACCACATGACATCACAAGGTGGAACAGTGCATTTTGAGCTTTGGAGATGTAGACAGGGTAATAATAAAGGGTTGCTCAAACGTGTGAATGAAACAAAACACAACTTTTGGTTTGATTTGACATTATAACATAACTAAAAGCTCACAAAAGACAGTTTTCCATAATGTATGCCCTTTATTTTTTATTTGATTTGTATTGAAAATTTGTTAAATCTCTTCCTTTGCAACTCTTTCTTTTAGACCTGTTTCAAGTTTCTGGGGATGTGCATCACAACTCCATCTATTCAGTCTTCTCACTCATGTGTTTGGCCCAAATCTATAGTGATTTTGAACAACCAAGTCCATATGTGATGTAGAACTATTCCGTAAGATGTATAGAAGCATAAAGAGTAAATGCAGGTGGGGTTTTGCATGCATGGCATCCCAGTACAATGGCTACCGTTGCTAGGAGACGGTGATTCCAGTCTGTGGAGGGGACCTGATATTAGGGAGAGCAAATTGACCACAGGAGGCTTTAATCTGGTGTGAAACGGCAGCTGGAGCACACACACAGTATATACCATGTGTAGGAAGGTCAAGAGCCATGACCATCACATGCTGTCAACAGGCGAACATGTTTTTAAAGGTAAAGGTAGACACTCAAATGAAAATTATGCTGTGTTTTAAATAGTGTATGGCAGCTGATGGTAGTTTTTAAGGTTGCATCTTTTTCTTTAGATAAAGTGATAGCAAATCTCATCTCAAATTATGGAGCTTATTGAACCCTCCTCTATATTTCACTTTAATGAAGACAAAACCTGTATGAAGTAGGAGATGTTCCAAGCCCTATGTTCCAATAGTAATTTGAGGCAAGAGTATAAATATAAAGTGAGATCTGCTTTACTATCAAAATTGGTTTAAGATTGTGGTCAAGACCCACTTCATTGCAAACTTTCTCAAATCATGAATATCATACCATAACACAAAAGTAAATAAAACAAATACACCCGATTCATAATGCTTAAAAAGAACGACATTACTCAAGTTATGACCAGCAGATAATAGATATAACTGAAACACCAGGACGCTGTAGGCTCCTCTTTCTGTGCCTCAGACACAGACAGCTCTGAGATAATGTCTTTAACGTATTCCTGTTCCATCTTTTGAATTTATCACAATTATGGTGTGTTTGGCCATTTTCTCCATGTCGACATTATCTCCAAGCCTCTTAAATGAACCTGTAATGTTATCTGATTTAATTGCCAGTGCAGCTGATTCTGCTTTATGAGCAATAACCCATTCACCCCAGAGGTATATCAATGTATCTATTAAAGTCTGTCTATGACATTATTATGATTAGTCACTTTGTTTTTGCTGCTCAGAATCACTGAATCTAAACGAGAACAGAGAATCCTGACATGGTTCTGTCCTTTAGTTCTTGTTCATCAGGGCTGGATGAGTGTCCTTTGGGATATTTCACAGATGGTATCAAGAATTGTTTAATCTGATTGCAAACAATGCCTCAATATATCCACCAGAAAACTAAAATAACTGACAAGAAAGTAGAAAGTGAAGGAATTCCCCAAAAGACATGATTTAAAATGATATCTCAACAGGCTGTTCATTTGTGTGCAGTAACCAAACATGCCACTGTGCCCTTTCACCTGCAGACAATAACTGGACCTACAACCCCACCCAGTGGTCAGGTGTATAATACCCACTTCTCTTTTGACTGTGCAATTTCAGGTCATCACAACATTTTTTCCTTCATAATGCTTCATTGGTTTAAAGGACACACAACAATAAGTGCACAAATCACCCAAATTCACAGAAATGAAACTGGATTTGCAAAGCACTCTACTTTGATATTATTTATTATTTAGTTATAATTCAACTAGTTTTTATATTACCATTCAAATATTTACTGTAGAAGCACACCTTTTGAGTTCAGGGCAACACTGGCTCTGACTGCAACTTATCCTTTGAGGTTTGAGTTAATCAATAGGGAACTTTCCTTTACAAACTAAACTGCACTAGAGCTACCACAGGTTAATTTATTCTTTAAAATAACTATATGTAAGCTTTTGATTTTACATTTTATAAACTTGACCCATCTGTGTTCCCAGATACAAAGTACACAAATATAGCCTTTACAATCCTAACTATTCTAATGCATATTTATTTGGTATTGTAAAACCACTGGAGCTGATGCCACATTACTGTTCTCACAATTTCCAACCAGAAAGCAAAATGAACCTCGCACAAGTCTTTTATTTCGGTTGCCAGTTTCAGTGCTGAAATTTGGTTGTTTGTCAAACCTAAAAGGACTCTCTTTGATCTGAATCCTCACTACCTAAACTCCAGCACCTGCAGCCAGTCATTAATCAGTGCTTGTGCAGCCTCTGAGTGAATTCCGGAGGTTTTGAGCTTTCACATGAGGCATGGACTCTCTATATGAGGAATAAAAAACATGTCCTCTACCTGCAGGTTAAAACACTAGCAAACCAGGTTCAGTTGTGTCTGTAACACTTTTTTTCAAAACAGTAAGAGTACAGGGCATACTACATACAGTGTCTTTAAATTAGTTATAATAATAATTTATCTTTGGTCCTAAAACTACATCTACTCGGTATAGAGTTTATGACTGTGCAGCTGCAGTTCAACAGTCTTCCTTTGCGTACCCAGACTGCTTTAGGCTGAGTAATTACTGCTGTATACAGTACTAGCCCATTTAAAAGACTGCTGCAGCCCCAACACATCCCTACTCAGCAACTTAAGAGCAGCAAGAGCGTCAAAGAGCAATCACACCAACCACTGGGTTTAAGAATACAACATGACGTGTCTATGTAAACTGTAACCTCAAATTATGTTCTTCACCAGCTGCGTAAACAGGACCTTCTCCAAACATAGAGCTTGGTGATTCAAACATAAATAAGTTCCAAAATGCTTTTATACAACATGTCTCATATGACATTGGCCAAAGTACGTCAACATTACAAATCTCCACAATAGTATATACATATATTAAAAAGTCACATTAAATGCCTCCTGGTTATACATTTATTTTCTTTACTGACTTTGATTACACCAAATGCCCTTCCTTCTCTATCAATTTATCCAAGTTTAGCACTGCCACAGAGAGCATACTGACTTGTGATTACTTATGGAAGATTTCAAATCAACAGCTTAAATAATCAGACTTAACATAACACATGCAGGGCAGTCAGTCAACACATGGAGTTGGTGTCCTGTATCATTAATCAACACCAGCACTTATGATCAAAATGTTAAGACAAGTTGAAAAATTGCAAGAATTCACATTTTGCACTGTTTGATCTTAAGAAGGTTCTAAGTAGTGCTTCAAAATGCAAAAAGAAGAAATGGGAGCGAGACAAAAAACATTTTGAGTAAGCAATTTATTGCGAACAACCATTAAACTGAAATAGACTGTTCATCAGCTGATCAAAAGTTTAAGACCACATCTAAAAAAAGAAACAAAAAAACCTAAACCCTAAAATAGAAATCAATTTTTCAAAAAAGGACTCAGTAATGAGTAGCTGCGCCATTCTTGTTAATCAAAAATCCAGGAGGCTAGTGGGAATGTTGTTCCAATGATGAAGATGGCTTCACAGAGCCAGTGTCCATTTTTGTAAACTTCCCTTGCCATCCAACCCCAAATGTTCTCACTTGGATTTAGATCAGGGAAACACACTGGATGGTTCAAAAGAGTGATGTTATTTCTCTAGAAGAAGTCCTTTGTCAGGCGGACATTGTGAACTGCAGTGTTGTCCTGTTGAAAAACCCAGTCATTACCCCACAGACGATGGCCTTCAGTCATGACCCTTGCAACATCTCCACAGCCAGCTGCCGTTTGATGCCTCTACACAACCTGAAACTCCATTGTTCCACTCAAGCAAAAAGCCCCCCAGAACATGATGGCGCCCCCTCCACTGTGATGTGTAGAAAAAAATCTCAGGTGGGATCTCCTTGTCATGTCAGTAACGCTGGAAGCCATCAGGACCATCAAGGTATTTTTTTTTCTCATCAGAGAAGAAAACTTTCTTCCACCTTTCAATGTCCCATGTTTGATGCTCTCGTGCAAACTCCAAATGGGCAATTTTGTGCCGTTGAAGGAGAAGAGGTCTTTGAAGACATTTTTTGTTCTTAAAACTCTTCTCTCACAGATGCCGTCTAATGGTTATGGGACTGCAGTTGACACCAGTGACAAGCTTAATTTGGGCTTAGGATCGTCCTGTGTCTTGACGGACACGGCACAATTGAAATTTTTTTGGGGTCTACCACTTGACTTTTTCCCCATAACCCTCAGGATCTTTTAAGAAGTTTAAAATGACTGTCTTACTGCGTCCAACCTCAGCAGCAATGGCACACTACGAGAGGCCTTGTTGATGTAGCTTATCAATCCGACCATGTTCAAAGAGAGAAAGCTTTTTTGCCTTTGCCATCAGGAGGTCGTGACAGCATGGATACCCGACAGAAAATGACACTGAATCCGCATTTTTGCGAAGATTTGGGCTTTTAAAGGCTGTGGACATAAACTTTTGATCAGCTGATGAACAGCCTATTTCAGTTTAATGGTTGTTTGCAATAAATTGCTTACTCCATTTTTTTTTTCTCTTTCTCACTCCCATTTCTTCTTTTGCATTTTTGAAGCACTACTTACAATCTTCTTCAGATCCAACAGTACAAAATGTGAATTCTTGCAATTTTTCAAATGCTCTTCTCAAACTTCTCAAATTTTGATCAGGAGTGGGGATATATCTAACGCTTCATTTGTTAACAATAATACTAACAATTATTATTATACGTAACAATTTATAATAATAATACTATAATGTTGAAAAGAGACACTATAAAATGTCACTTAACTTTGCACTCTAACTCACTGGCACATGTTTTTGCTTATGCTTCAGCTTTTCACTATACCTCCAGCAAACTCTCAGGCCAAATTGTGCATGAGGAGAGAATCATTTGTGTAAGTGGCCACTGGGGGCAGTAGAAGGTGTCCTGGGGGGTCTCCAAGGTCACACACAGACAGATATGGAGAAATGAAAGTGTGCATCTTGGTGGGACTGGGGTCATTATCCTTCTAATGGGGCCATATGGTCACCAAACAAACACAACTGTTCTCCCTCCTCTGCTCATAATAAGGTCATGAAGATCCTGCCTTTATGGGGCAGAGGAGAACAGAAACAGCCAGAGGTGGTTCTATGCACCAGGGTCAATAATCCAGAGGAGAAGCATTGTAAAAGCACACACAGTGACTTTATCGGTGCTACAACAGAGGCAAGGAGTTAAGAGGTTAGGAGTGCAATTTAAAACCGTTAACTACTACATACAATTTTGGGCCTAATGAGGGAAAATTACTAAATGAATACCTACAGCCAATAATCTAATACACAAAGTGAGTGTTTGCTTTAGCTGTTAAGCCTGCGCCTACGCCGTTTTTCCTCCCTGGCCTCAGCAGACTGCATTATTCTTTCTACTACAAGCCCGCTTTTTCTGCATACAGTCTATGTAACTATGACTATAGGGAACACACAAAACATGTTAACTTGTCTGTACCTACACAAAAGAGTAAAGCAAAACTGTGATATGGCACAGAAGAATCCTTACAAAACTGCAGTTCTTAAGTTACTCGTGGTCTATCAGTATTGATCCACTAAAGGAACAGGCGTGACGCAGCAACAGTGAATGCATTTGGGGAATAAGGCTTGTTGTGGTGCTTTCCATTGTAAAGGTGTCAAAGCACAGTGAATCAGTTTGTGGTTTTATGGGCAGGTTTTGATCATGATCTGTATCTCACTGGGGATTTTCTTGTCATTTTTCACAGGGTTACAGCAGTCCAATGTGGCTCTTGTTTAAACACTGCATTTAATTCTGTCTAATGTAGCTCAGATTTGCATTCTCTCACTCTGAGCTTTAGTTATTAACTGATGACCAGCTGCTGTGTTTTTGATGTTCCTTTCCTGTTTCATACGTCCCTCTGCCCCTCTCTCCATCAGACTCTTCTGGGTACCAATTAGGCCACAAAGCCTGAGTCGAGTGAGCACATGCTGTAGGTGTGTGAAAGCAGACGCACAACAACATACCGGACTCCACTGTCAACAGGCTCTTCCTCTGCCCATCTGCTCACCAGATTATTCACCTATTCAACAGATAAACTAAATCATGTTATTATAAAGTACTGCATTTGTCATTTAAAGCCATTGGTTCACCTGAGTGTAAATTTTTCATGAAATATTGATCCGTAACTTAACAAAACATGGTCACAGTTGTCGCGGTTGATTTGCCTGGGATCCAGAATACACACTTCTTTAAAACTTTACGAAGATGTGAGTCTGGTCACTGGTGAATCTCCCTGTTTTCAGATGGGTGTGATTGACAGGTGGATTAGGGGCATGCACAGTCCGTCCTAGCAAAACTAATAAGGCTAGAAAAACAGGAAAAAATATCGCTGGATACATAAAACATTGTGGATTTCTGCAGAATCAATGAGCAAAGCATTTTGTTTGTAAATGATAGGTGACCAATGTGCTCCTTCATTTGATGTGCATCACTGAAAACAAAACAAAACAAAAATAATACGGTTACACGATCAAATTTGGTTCTGACTCGGGCCATGGGGATGACGGTTGATGGGCAAAGGGCATTCGATAGATGACAGCATTTGATCTAGAACCCCTGTGTAGATATAGATAGAGATATCTGCGTGTAGGAGGTTACTGAGCTGTATATTACAACTTTATTTGACATTAGACGCGCTGACCGCTATTATACTCCATAATGTCATGTAGAGGATGGCTACTGTACCAACAGCTCAGTGGCCATGGGGACTGAACAGCTTATATTTATAGAGAGGTGATCTGTTCAAACATATGTTTCCTTTAACAAAGTCATCAGTGTCAAGGCACACTCTGTGGGACTAGACCAGTCCTATAATTAGATTAGATACAAAACAATAAAAGCAGTCATAGTAAAAAATAGTACGATTAGTTCAATCCTAACACATTTACACAATCATTTACGCAGTTATATTTTTACTACGAGGAAAATGTACCACTGCACAGCCTCTGTAAATGTGTTTATGATTGCTAGTTAGAATGACCATAATTGTATTGTAGTGTTATGGTGTAAGGAAACACGCTGAATTACTTCTTGCTGTTTATTTGCTGAACACAAGGGCTATTGTAGGCCATAACCCACGACAAAACAAAAACAAAACAACAGCAATCGCAACTCAGCTGAGCAAGTCTCCAAACTCCCATAAATGACGAATCGAACCTTCACATCCACTTGTCGACATAGCAACCAAGTGTCACATACAAAAGCAGTTACAATAACAACATAAACAGTTACATGAACAATAAAAGGTGTCAACCTTGAAATAAACACAAAATATCAGATCAGTACAATATACACTAGAACGATCTCTAAGAAACTCATAGGGACCTAAAGGTTATACACAGAAAAATAAGAATATTTATTTTATTAATACAACGTACAGTAACTGTCATTATATCAAAGCACAGGCCTGTACTCAGCAGAGCAGCTGAGGACAACCGACCCATATGAAAACAGACCTACGGAAGAAACTCTGCCGTGTGCCTTTCAGTTTAGCCAGTAAACGACAGGTGGAGATGATGGAAGGAAATGTGTGCTGCAGAGGTGTACTTTTCCCAGCATGCACTTCATCTCTGCTAATAATGCTCTCAGTCTCTCTCTCTGCTTTAGTTCAAGCACTTAAGTGAACTATTTACATATTCCCACATGAAATGCTTAGTGAGCCTGTGCTCACCTGGTATGTCATCTGATCTTCTCTTTGTTTTCTGTACTGAAGTCAGTTTGGTACAGCTTTGACTGAATGTAATTTTAAGGCATGACACAGAATCAATCAGAGAAAAAAAAAAGCATACAGATAACATTTTCAATGTTTTGTTTTTTTTTTTTTATGCTGTGCCTTGAAACCTCACTTCATCTAAACTTAAAAAAAATATATATATATATATTTGTTACATTTACTCCAGTTTTAGTTTGCAGCATATATGAAACCACTATACGCTGTACTGTACATAAAAGTTTTTATTCCTTTCTAAATATTGGCTCAGCATAGGTACCATTTTCTTCCAAAAGATGCAGCCGCAGGATCGAGCAACCAGTATCAAAAGTGGACATCTAAATGAGATTCTTGGCATATGTTTGTGCCCACTCACTGAAAAATCAAACTTGAAACACTGTGACAGCATGACATCGAAAAGCCTTTTTCTGAAAATGATGGCATCTCTCCAAGGACACTCTCCGTCTTTCCTCTGAATCTGAGTTCATCCATCCAGCCTTGGTGACTGTGGGCAGGGGTCACTCAGTGTCTAGTGTGCCCTGTGGCAGCTCCATGAATTATGTATTAGGCATTTCTATGTGGATAATGTGCTAAAAAGTGCCCCCTGTCTGCCCTTGTTATTCGAAACTCTCTCACGATGAATGATGACAGACACCGGGCTGCCAAATGTCCCGTGCAGGACACCGTAGGCATTTTTGTGCTAACAGGAGGGGAACAACATCTGGCTGCTGAATGCTATGCTGATTCGTCAATCTTAGAAATGCATTTGGTCTTATAGTTATAGCCGTCAGCTGTTTCCTAAAAGTACCGACGGCTTATGTTAAATGCAATGTCAATCATGAAGTATAAATACTGCCAATAATGAGTTTTTCACCTTAGCTTGGCAAAACTAAAACAAGGTTGGGCAGTTGTACTAATGACTCTAGCTTTAACCATGATCTATGATGGATCATTTTTTTGGTCAATGATAAATTTGAAGAACGCTTGCAGTTAAATACTCCTTTTAATACTTGAGGGAAAACAGTAAAAACAGTTCAAACAAACCATTTCAACAATTAGTGTGAGAACTATTTTTATTTGATTTATTCTACTGATTCTATGCCTTTCATCATCATCAAAAGTTGTGGATCACTGGACTGGACCACCCCATCACTGGTTCAACAATGAGCCACACTGTACTGACTTTATTAAAGGAATAAAGTTGGAATTGAATTTTGTGTCCCTGTGTGACATAGCACCTTGCTGTGACACATGTTGATTTAAATCTGAATATATGCCTCAAACAGCCAGAAAAGGTCTTTTTGTTATTTACAGTTGTCCAGCATTGTTGAGATGTTCCGATTACTTTATCAACCTTGCGTCTCCACCATGACATCTCTTATTCATCTTGTGTTAAGTGACCTTGGTTTGAACAATGAGAACGCTCAAGCTTTTATGACATATGACACTGAGATTTATAAAGGCACCTGAAAAAGGGACTTCTCAAACAGGAAAAAATCAAATCCTCTTTGACACTGTGGGCCACAAAACTATACTTTGACTATGAAAAATAAACACCGGTATTAAACATATTTACCTGGAATCTGGAAGCTTTTACACATTAAACAAGTAATAAAAGTTATGAATGAAAAGCACTTCTTTAGTGTTTTCAAGGACCAGTTCTATTTTGGAGCAATAGAAATATTTACTGTCTTTCTCATCACAAGTTTTAATATTTCTTGAAAGTTTCTCCCTGCTATTTACCCCCTTTTCACACTTATATCTGTACAAATCAATTAATCAATCAATCATGTGGGGAAGCAGGACAATGTGGTTAGAAGCAGGATGCAAAATGCCCAGTTAACAAAATTGCGAATCAACGTGGTAACTCATAGAATAAAATAATACCTAATTAACTGTGCTCAACTTAAGCAGAAGCAACAGAAAAAAATAAAACAGAGGAAAACCACACGTGTACCAAGCCACACTGACGTTTCCTCGAAAAACTAACTTGCACTGCTTAAATACCCTCCCAAACAACACCTCTCCCAGGTAAATAACCTCTTTGTCTGGACTGTGTGGAGGTTCAGGTGAGAATGGATGCATGTGTTGAACTGAATAAATTTAACTAAATAAAATATCTTTAAAGTAACAGGAGTAAGTGTGACGTTTGAATTAAAGGTTGACTAACTAAAAGACTAAACGAAACAAACCCGGGATAGTTATGTCTAGTTGTTTAGTTGAATACTGAAAACATTATAGGAAATGACCAAATGTGTGAATAAAAACAAAATTAAGGTCAGATTAACGGGACAAAGGCGCCCTTTGTCACTTTTGTTGGGAATCTCATGTCGTCTCAGTTTTACAGCATTTGCATCCCAAAGAGTTGATGTTGTCTACAGATGTGAACATTGCACTTCACTCATGATGCACCACAGCACCGCAGTATCAGCAGTTTAATGGCTCCGTCTGTGGCTGATTCTATGGTCCTGAATGTTAAAGAGGCCCCTCCCTCCCCTACATGAACTCACAGAGGTGTGTCGGAGCTGCTGCCTGGGATCTACAATGCACACTTGAATACTTCACGAAGATGTGAGTCTGGTCACCGCTGTGTCTTGTTTGTAAATGACAGGTGACCAGTGAGCTCCTTTGTTTCACACGTGTCTAAGAATACACAAAGGTCTGGTTTGTGACCAAAAACTGTGTAAAGAAGTGGACTAAGGGAGTGTGACGTAACCTATAGCATTCAAACCCAGTCAAGTGAAGCTCATTAAGGCTAGCAGTTAAAGCGGCAAATTTGGAGCCAAGTTGCAATGAAATTCTGGCCACAAGTATCATAGCAACCAAAGAGCCAATCTGGAGCAAGGCTATTGAAGGTAATGCCCCTTCCAGCTTGCACCGCTGGTTTGGCAAGGGGCAAAGCTGTCAATCAAACCTGCTAGTGGAAGAGACCTCGGAGAAAGGTGCCTGATTTAAATGTTAATGTTCATATCTTGATTTACGTAATAAAAGCACCAGGATCATAGAGAATGGGTCAATATGGGCAAATATTTTAAGACCAAAATGACAAACCTGACAGCAGCAGTTAGACAGGAGCCACAGTTTCTCAGGGTTAAGCGAATTGGAGCCAGAATTGATGGAGCCGGAAGCGTGCCCATGATCACTTCCTATTTGGAACGCCGCAGCTAGCAGATTAGCTATGTCCATTTATATATACAGTCTGTTCGAGACACAACAGAGACCGTGGGGACCAGACCGATATCTCTCCATACAGAACAGACAGATCATTCTCCATTTTCCAATCAGAGCTGAGGTCCATGGGAGACAGGTGCTTTATGGGAACTGTGGGGATTTAGAGACGGGGTGGTTCAGCGAGGCATTGGTCAAATGTTTCCGTCTTAATTGTAAAACTAAATAACACTTAAGCTAATGAGACCTAGGCCTCGGAACGCAAAGAAAATAGACTTCATCCAAAATCACTTTAACATATTAAGAATCTATTTCTGTTATGTTCATATTTATTATATAGGTGTTTTTTTTTTTTCTTTTCTTTTTCCTTGGGTCACAGATGGATTAAAGTTATTATTCTTGCAAAAGTATTTTAAGTATATTTTTAAATGCTAAACACTAGACATTTAGTGAGCTGATTTGCGCCCTGCTTCTTAAATATCAGCACTGTTGACTTTGTGAATAATCCTACTGCCAGACTGTAATGGATTCAGTGAAACCTCTACTTCATCCCAGGTATACTTAACATGTCCACAGATTAGAACACAAAATACTGTCTCTCTTGCATACTGGTTCTAATGTGCTCTCAAAATCCTTCTAAGGCTTACATGGTGTAGTCGAGTGTCGGATCACCACACTGCTGGCTATTTGGAGCTATATTAATCCATATTTAAACATATTACCAAACAATGAATCATTTTTTTTCGGTTATGATGATGCAAAAGTTACAATCCTATTCTGTCAACAGCCTGCATGGTGTTCGTGCTGGCTAAACACTAGATGAATGTGGACGATTGCAACTGAACCCACAGACTAAAATGTGTGTCTCTATCTCCTTACATCACTCATCATCCCATCTATCAGCCCATTTCTTTATCTGCGTTGAACATTTTGCAATGACGAGCACCGAGCACAATGCCACGCTCGGCCAGGCCAGTTCTGTGGAAATACGTGATGGAGTGCTCTGCTCAGCAACCTGGCAGCAACGTGAACAAATTGATTTTCTGACAGATTAAAAAAGATTAAACCAGCCATAAAAACAAGCAGGAAAGTGCCTAATGGACCATATGTGCACTATAAGCTTTCATATGTATTCTTTTGCTGCCCCTCTCTGACCTATCCATCATATTTACACTGACAGGGCGCAGGGCATGCTAACGTGGCTGTCGTGACACCAGCGTTCTGTCCTTGGAGAGGTTAGTCACACAATGTACCAAAAAGTGCTCTGATGCTTATTGAGGACTGGTAAATCACAGCCTGACTGCTCTGACGTCTATTTCCAAACAGATGTCCGGGTTCTACATCAAGCAAAGTGTTTAAAACAATGTGTTACTGCCGAGGAGATGTCAAAAGATGGCTATTCTTTGTGATTAAAAGCACATCAGTAGAAACAACAAGAACGTTGTTACAAAAACATTAAAGCTTTTGGACCTTTTTATACTGAGAAAAAATAATAAGGGACAGATGTTGTTCCTTGGAGATCAAATACAGCCAATTTCATTAAAGCTTTTGCCTTTGCAGCATACACATTGCTATGTCACTGTTACTCCCATGTCTAAAATGGGTCCCTATGTGCCTTAGTTCAACTCCATTCCCAGCTCCGGTCACAATAATATTAATGGCAACAAAAGGGGCATCCCGCCTGAAATCGGCCAAATAATAAGCAACTGGTTTGTTGAGGCAATCCTATCTTTGGGTAGGGTTTCAGATGATGTCACAGCATTCTGTAGGCCAATAATATTTATTACAAAGCGGGGCAGCTGAAGTTAATATTGTTAAAGAGCAGATTCCTGTTGTAATTGTAGTATCTGGCCTTCACCATTAGATGCATGTGGGCCTGTTGGTCCTCCTTTAAGAGATTAATGTATAGAGGTGACAGAGTTTACGGATTCACATGTCCAACACTGAGATGTATACGTGTAAAATCTGGAAACAGTTAAGTGCGTAGATAGATTGACGATAAGTTACGTAAAGGAGACTTTCTATGGATATAAATATGGGGGAATTTCTTTGTTCAGGGTTCTTCTCGCATTGGCTTAGAGATACCCAGACTTCTGTCTGTAATTGGCATATACTCTGTTTTTGTAATAAATACCATTACACTATCAGAGCTTCAGTCTTTTGGGTCATTCCCTGAACACATCCCACTCCGGACCGCAGGACAAACTTTAAAGGTGAGCTGTGTGGAAACTTAACCACATAATACTGTGAGCTCATGGGTCCTGAAAATAAAAGAATGTATTAGATACAACATTTTTTTACAGGGCCCAGTGAATGGAGGGGTCTACAAGTCTCAAAAATTTGGTGCTACAGTACACCCCTCCTCCCAGATGGTGCCGGGCCGTTCAGGATGGAGATCGCATGTTCTCCCCATGTATGCAAAGGTACATACATGCACAATAGGGTCCCCACTGGTTAATAATAATAAAAAAAAAAAATAATAATTTCAACTCAAAATGTGGTGGTCCAGTTTAAATCTCCATTTTAATGCCTTTTAATATATGGATTCTGCAGGCATGGCCAATCAAAAAATGCTGAGTGACATTGGAGCAAATCTTCAAAAAGGCACCAGAGCATACAGCCAGAGCAGGAAAGCAGAACAACATGGTGCACTTCTGGTGATGGTGTCTGCATATAATCCTGCCACAGTTTCACAGTTTCACTCTTATTCTTATTCATTCACTCCGGTCTGGAACTCTCTCCTCACTGACTCTCACATACTTAACTCATATGTGGGAAAATGAGGGTATTTCTCTGTACAGACAAGCCTTTATACAAACTTCAAGAAATATTAAAACTTCAAGAACCTTTCATTTATGTATGTTAAGATTAAACTGAATAAAGTTTGCGAAGTGGGAACTGCTTTTGTGCCCTGTCGTTGACAATGTGCACTTACATTCATGAGATCTGTCCAGGCAATTTAGGCAGACTGTGTGTGGTGAAGCTCCATAAAAACATTGATGAAAAATAATGACATAGTCTGACATAGTTACACTGCCTAGTGTACGTTAGCACAGGGTAATCCACACATTCTGTTTTCTAGTCCACACACCTTCACCAGATGTGTTTTATCATGTCATGGCTCAAATTGCAACTAAAAAGAAACAACTAAAATACGAGCAATACTATGATGCATATTGATGTGTCACACGTGTTTTTATACAATGATTTCCATACAGTGATTGTAAGGACACACTTACAGTACAACGTGTCTTTGAGAGCTTTTGGCTTTCCATGTGCTTTAAATCTGGCTCAAAAACACGCTAAATCTGTCTGTATGAGCTTTGCTTTGGATCCCGCTCCAGTTCTCCCCAGTTCTGGGCAAGTCATTAAAAGAGACTCATTTTAGTATGAAATGCTGGGAGGGCATTAGTCTTGTGGATCCTGTAGTGTACAGTAAAGACTCCTGCTGATCCTCATGAACACTATGTCAAAGATACACTATGCCTCCTGTATGTGCCATCACCATGCAGCATACTGCTGGCATTCCGCCTATCACAATGCAGCAGCCCATTTCCTGGTGCGTTAGTTCCTCTCCTCACGTTGATGTTTCACTTTCCAAAAATGTGGTTCTGTGAATGCAAATGGTTTGAATATGTTTGTAAAATATGAGGGTAATTTTCCCAAACACCTCCATGGCTATTGATTCTAAGACGGATTTAAAGTCATTAGAACATGTGAGGTTTTGTGTGGTGAGCTCAGTTCTGGCAGGCACACATCAAAACAATGTAATAGGATTTTCTGACGGTTCCCTTTGAAGTGGTAATTAGTGCAGGTAAATATGAGACATCTATAGTGAAGGAGGCAGTACCAGTTACATTATGAAGGCTCCTCCAATTTGAGGTGAAGCAGTTCCACTGTTTAAGAAGGTCATTTGATTTTTTTAGTTGTTAAGCCTCTGTAAAACTAACCTTATCGTATATTGTCGTTGGTCTGTATGACAGCAATTTCTGAATTGTATAAGATTAAACTGAATAAAGTTTGTGAAGTGGGATCCACTTTTGTGCCCTGACGTTGATGAGGTGCACTTACATTCATGAGATCTGTCCAGGCAATTTAGACAATCAGTGTGTGGTGAAGCTGCATAAAAACACTGATGAAAAATAATGACATTGCTCTGTGGAAAGTGCTGGCCCAAGCCTTCAGGGACCCTAAGCAGAATTTACTTTGAGGGCCCTTTTCACTTCACTGTCACTCTGGTTTAACTATTGATTCACATCAACAACATGATTTGTGATGACATTCACAGTTTTTGAGTTTGTACTGCCAATTTGAAATAGAAATACAATAAAAATGAAATTGTAGCAGCTCGGAGCCAGTAGCCAAAAGAACCACAAACCTTAGACAGGGTGTGGGTGTCCTTCCCCAGATTTTTTAAATGCTATTTATTTTTCCATTTTCTGAATAATTTTAAAATTATCCAGTTGGCTAAAGTGCAAGACAACATTTGTTATCATTTGATTTGATGATAGGAAAAAAATAGCAAAGAAAAACAGTCTAATGTTGGTTTAAGTGTTTCAGATCTCAACGTTGATTCTGGGTGAATCATAGCCAACTGTAAAGTACAGTAAGCTATAACAAGATGTGCATAGAGCCACACCCGGAGCCACAGTCCTGTTCTCTCATCACATGCTGCCAAACAGGGAATCGCTCATAGACCCATAGTATTAGTGACAGAGATCCACAGCAGCAGCAGGATTCTCCTCTGGGTGCTGCGTCCAAGGTGAGCGTGCGAGGAGTTGGAAGGAAGAGATAGCTGAGCGAAGCTATTAAAATACAGGCAGGAATTTCCCTTATCTCTCCTGTGAAGGCAGCTTGCGCCGCTTTGTGCTATTATGGAGATAAAATGCACCGAGGTTTGGAATGAGGCAGAAAAGGAGGGAGGACGTGGGGAGGGCAAGGAGGAAGAACGTCAGATTTATGGAGCTAGGGAAGCTTAAGGTTATTAAATCGGAAGATTACTCGACTGCGAAATTGTTGAAGTTTTTACAGGAAGTTGAGGGACTTAAGTCGGTATTAAGCATCACAGCATTGGGATACCAACAGTATAGCCTATATTATTCGCAGTTTCTTTTCTCTATCTTTTCTTTTCACTCTTTGAGTCCTCTGTTGTTTCAACTGCAGTTTTACAAAAGCTGACATGATATAAGGAAGACACATGTCTCCTTCATAACAACTAGCGAAAAGGCTGAGAGCAAAACTGCGGGTTACTATTGGCACCATTCAAAGGCAAAGGGAATACTTCCACCAAAGGCATTTATCACTGCCACTTTAGGAGAGACACATCAGAAAAAAGGATGAAAGACTTTAACAGACTTCATACACCTCTCTTTCTTATAGATGTCCAAATAGAAACTCAGTCCTGCCATACAGTCACCCGATGTTCCTGACACAGTTTTATAAAGTAGGCTATACTTAATGGCCATATACAGTCATACATCGCAGTCTATACCCAGATGAGTGTGCTGGGTACGTAAACTTCTGATAACGTCTATAGCGATTTGAACTGCAGTAGTTCTCATCTCACTCAAATCATCGTGACCACTGTTTTTTATTCCTAACTTCAGCTATATGTGGATAAAATGGTGCGGCTAATATCAGTCATGACGAGAGGACAGTATGTGTTGACTACAGCTCACAATTGTATGCCTGAATTCTATAATGCTATTACACGTTCACAATCTTCTGAAAAAGGACTGCCCTGGGGTTGTCAAATGGTCTTTGATCTGTCATCTCCAGTACAAATACCACAACATATTCACACATGCAAGGTGGGTAAGGTGTCTTGCCCAAGGACACAAGTAACAGTAGAGCAAACAGCCAAGTTTTAAGAGAGTACCCACTGAGCTACTGTCTTTCCATTCATTCATATAAGCGTTTCAGTTTATCTTCTACCCCATTTTGATAAACTCTTCTTTGCTTGATACAACATACAGTAACATTAGGGAAACTAGACAGAGGGAAACAGACTGCTGCACTTTGAATCCACAACAAGTTGGAGCCATCACGTTTTTATTATGAAATCCTGTAACACACTCCGTCGTCTCCCTCTCAGCTGCTCATTTGCACAAGTTGGTGTCTCTCCTCATTGACTGCATCCACTGTAGGCAGAATGTGTGCACCCCCAGCTGTGATCTGAGGACTGGGGAACTCTTTTAAGCACTGCAACACTTATTTGTGTTATCATGGTGAATTTGTTTGTTTGGGAAGTGCATGTTGTTATGTATTCTAGCCCTCATCTCATGTATGATAGATGTGTTAAGCTCCATCTCCACTGCTGCTGTGTTGATTATATTTGCAGTGGAAATATTACCGCTAACATCATGTCTGGTCTTTGATGGGCACGGCTTGTTTGTCAACACAAAGGAACGCAGCCCTCTTGTGCTTGACTAGATAATTCTGCAGTGTGGTGGAACAGAGAGAAACTTCATTAACCCCAGTGTCGTGGAGATGTGCATGTGTAATGTGCTTGAAAGGAGCCGCTTAACGCACTAAACACTAAGTTGCTAAACGTCAAGCTTTATCATACTCTGTAAATAAATGGTGAGATAGTATATCTGCAAGACACAAGAAAGGAAAAAAATTGGACTCATTGTACTCAGTCTGAATGTTGACATGATGCTTCAGCTTGTAAGTGCTAAACATTTCTCTGTTTATGTTTTCTGTAATCACATAATTAAACTATTACATTGTGTATATAAGGTCAAGGTGGACTCCATTGTCCCCATATCCTTTATCCTATGCATTTGACCCATTCTTCAGTCCTGCTGGATGGGTCTGCTGTATGGGTGCTGCACCTGAGGACCCATCTCCACAAGATGGGTTTGCTGCTATGGTGCATGTTTTGGGTTGATCGAGGAAACCAAAGTGCCTCACTCAGTCACCTTTAGCTGGATGAGAGCTCTAGACATTATGCTCTTAATTACATTTGAGTCATTTGTCTTCATGGGGTATTATTGAAATAATACATTTGATATTTTAAAGGGCAGTCTTTATATTACTCTGGGCTGTGTACTGAGGCGGTAGCTCTATGTGCTTGCCCATAAACCAAGTTAAAAGTTTGACTCCCAGTAACTGCACTGCATAGGCTACTTACTTTGGTTGTGTTCGGGGATTCTTTACCAAACACGCAGTTTTTGGATTATTATATGGCAAATGAAAACCAGAGACAAACATGAGTTGGAGGGGGTTTGCTGCTGCTGTGTAGTGGGACTCTCTCGTACTTAGGGCAGTATTTAATAGTTTCAAGACAAATAATGTCTTTTGGCGCGCAGAGAGTTAGAAGTGCCATCAGTGGAGGCACCAGCGCGCACTGTGAGCTGGGCAGAGCTCGGCACAACATTTATTTTCTCTGTATCTGACTCCAGCACACGCGGCTCTGCGACCAGCCGCCTCCTTCTGCTCCTTTATCACTCTGTGATACTCACAGGCCGCAGTCCAGGGCAGGAATGCACAAACACACTTGTCCACAGGGCACATGAAAGGCACTGCCACAGTGACACAAATGTGAGACAGCTCCGATTTTCTGCTGTACATCACACACTGACATAGATACGCACATAAATATGAGAGATTCAACATAGTATAGCCTGTATCATGAGAACTACTACAGCGTCTGTATCACCGTAATTATAAACAAAGTTACACAGTTACAAATGTTCAAACTTGATGTAAAAATAATAAAAGGAATATCATGAGTTTAGCGACATTATTTCCAAATGACACAATAATACAAATAACAGCTCATTTAAAAACGAGGCTTCAGAAGAATAATATTCGCTCGTTGTTCACATCATTTTGCTTGAGGAGAAGGAAAACGCAGGGTGTGTAGCAGCTTCTGTACCAGCCTACATTAAAGCTATGTTTATTCTAAACGTTACTGAGACACACAGCGTTAATAAACCCACCCTTCAATAAAAATCAGTGTCTACATAAAACGCCATTCCAGACAGAGATATACGCTGTTTAATAGCTCCCTCTAGTGGCCACTGCGGTGATGTACGCCACTGGGCCTTTATCCTCTTCTCTCTAAATCACTGATCCCGAGTATATCCGCCTACTCCTCACTACAGGCTAGTGTCCTCTACACTCCGATCCATCTCTGTCCCTCTGATCAATAATCAATCTGCAGAGGCCGAGACCAGGGGCCCGGCTTCATCTGTCTCCATCCCTGTCCCTCTCTCCTTCCCTGCAGTCAGGCCCTCAGCCTGTATAGATCATCATTTGGAGGGGTGTAATTGCTGGTCAGAGAGAGGGGCAGACGGGGGTGTCAATAATGTTTCCTCAGTTCAAATGTGCCCACTGCCTGACCCACTTTCACACAGTTCCTTCTGCACTCACACTCTGCTGCACACACAACACTGTAATCCATGTTTTTACACTAGATACTTTTCCTGTTTTAGTCAAATGTATGTAGAATTGGTTTTGCAGTTGGAGCTGGCTTCCATACATAAGTTAAACAAACGCATGAACGCAGACATTAAACCATATTTCATAAGAATCAAAAGATGAAAAGATAAAAACGAGCTCAAGACTAAAACGTCACAAACAATGTAGAGCTTATTTCATCAAGTTTGATGGTCACACATTCTGTACATGACTTTTATTAAAGGAGACATATTATGCAAAATCAAAATTAGTTATAATCCTTACTTAGAGCCGTATCGATTCTTGCATGTTTGAGTTACTGTATTGTCCTGCATCTGTAGCTCGACTTTTGACCTAGCCCCTATAAATGTCCACTTTCCTACTAGGGATGGGACGTTATACAATAACATCGTTAATCACGATAAAAACCGGTCCTCGATTACACTGCTCGTGGCAATTTGCCGCAATCGCGATCATCGCGGCCGGCGAGATGATGTCACAGCAATGACACTTGTCTGTGCCTGTTCTGGTGGCAGAGTCTGCCGAAACAAAGTTGCGGGTCCGATGGCAAACTTCAGCTGAAAATATTCATCGTAATTGACATAAACTATTGAATGTAGATTGTGTTGTGTGTAGTAGCTAAACAGCATTTTACAGACACACACACCATATATATTTACCTACAATCACGTCAATAGCAGAATAAACCACGCTTACCGATCGAGAACAACATCCAATCCATCAAAAATAAGTTCCTCTCCTCCTGAGTCCACAGTCGTCTTCACTCTGACACGAACCGCTCCGGGTCCGAGATGCCTCTAGTTTAACTTGTACAAACATCCACAGTGTCCTCGATCACGTACTTCCTTTGTTTTGTCCATTTTGTCCGTTTCTTCATGTTTAGAAGCAAAACAACAGCGCCTAGAATGTGCGCACATTATGCACGCTTCGTTTACTCGATAAAGTCCGTCTGTTTACGGAAAATCTCGGCATGTCACACACGTGCTCCGCTGCTCATTGGCTGTAAGGAGAAAATGTCACTAAACATGTGTGATGTGATTGGTTGATTCTACACGGGGGAGAGTGGGGCGTAAGTCACATGTAGCACTGATTCGCTGTTTGCGGCTCCAGTAACACACAACCTCCACCTTATTGGACAACACTGGTGTCAATCAGAAGCTAACACGTGTGTTTAGCTCTGAGAAACAAAGTCGGCGCTGTCTTAAGTTTATTATGTCTGAAATCGACCAAAGAAATGCAAAAAAGTGACGGACCAGATTTCGCGTGTGGAACACTTTCCTGCAGCAGTTTCGACATGGAGGATCTAACTTATTTTGTGGACATGATTTCTTCAGTGGGTTATATTCTCTGGACCTGTACGGAACGAATGAGACCAACTTTGTGGAATATGTTGATGTTTGACAGAATCAGAGCCTCAAAGGTGAGTGAAGTCCTAATCCGCATTTTTGGCTTTCTGTAAAAACGTCTTTCCTGTCAGCACTGTGGTGATTCCAGATGAAAATTGTTTGCATAAACGAAAAGACGAGCGCTGTAGCATTCATTTGATGTGTAGATTGTTTGCGTGGGTGACACAGAAGTACATGTACATTCCTGTAGAGTTGTAAAGTGGGCCCGGGCCGTCGGGACGTTTGGAGATTAATAATCTAAGGCGATAATATCGCTAATCGCGATTATTTTGGCTGCGATAATCGTGAGTCTAAATTTTAATATCGTCCCATCCCTATTTCTTACACTAGTTTACATTTATTCTATAAATGTAGACTGCAGGTTATACATGTAGGGTTTAAAAGTTTTCAAGAATAAAAAACTAAAGGACGTAAATGAAAATGTAATGCTTTATGGTGAAATACAGTTATGAAGAGGTGGGGCTCTGCATTTTAACAGGGAGTCAATGACCCCATTACTATGACAACCCATAACAAACAGGTGCTGTGCCCTTCACCAGAAATGTTATTCAATTCACCTTTCATTTCAGTCTATTTCTTGGAGAGCACGAAAAATAAGCTTACTCCATTGGTACATTTATTTACTTCTTAATTAAAGATAAGCGCCAAATGTGTACTTCCCCTTGGGACTGGTGTAAGTGGTCAAAGTACTGGGAGCACACATACTCAATAGCCACAAAGATATGCTCATACATTCTGAACACAGTCAGAATGATGCTGGTTTGTGCCATTACCCTGTTCACTCTGTTCCTCATCACTGCTTTCTGCTGAAACGTACAATTTGCAATATGCAGTTAATGAGTTGTTGAAGGCAAAGAATGAACTCCATTCCAAACATAATTGTGTAAGTTTTCCCAAGGGCAAATATGTATATGTGTTCTACCGCGGCTGTGTGTGCGCGCCGCACATTTAAATGAGTGCAGCAAAGTCGAAGAAAAGGAATTTAATCTTAATTTGATGACTCCCATTTGAAGCAAGTTGGGAGACAGAATGCGACAAAAATGAGAGATAAGATAACAGTAAATAAGAATATTGTTGTACAAAGTGCAACAAACAAAAATAGATCCACCAACCATCAAGACCTGAGAGAAAAGACCTGTGACTAGATGAAGGAATTCAGGTAAGATGTTTACTAAACGTGTTAGGTTGAATCAAGAGAAAAAGTGAGCTAGACAAACATGGTTCACTAGAGCCTCTCTGAGACTGTACTTTACACGGGTTGTTTTTATCTTCTGTCTGTGCAATCCCTCAGTCGCCCAGAAATGATCCAAAAGAAAAAATCTAAATCTCTCAACTGGACAAAGATTAGAGTGAAAACTCCGCTCCTCCAAGTGGATTCTTCACTTCAGAACTGCCTTCTTAACATTTGATTTATAGGTTTGAGTTTCAAAGGATAGACCACACAAATCTGAAGAAAAAAAAAATCCTAAACATCAACATAAAACTTTTGTCCCCTGATCTCATGAGTTAAAGGTGCAGATCCACTTCTTGCTTTCCCCCTGTGGAGATCGAGGCAAGTGTTGTGTTGCATTGTCTGCAAATGTTCATTCCTAAAGGGGTTATAGGTTCACACAATACTACAACTATGTGTACACACCAGAAACAACACACAACACACACACACATATACATACATACACACAAATACACACACACATATACACAAATACACACACACATACACACACAACATACACACACACACAATATACACATACACACACACCTACACACACACACAATATACACATACACACACACTCACACACATATACACACATACGCACACACACATATACACATACACACACTCGCGCGCACACACACACACACACACACACACACACACACACACACACACACACACACACACACACACACACACACACACACACACACACACACACACACACACACTCGCACATATGATTTATGCCATACTGTGGAATATTATAGCCAAAGGAAGAACATTTCCATGGAAACAAGCAGACGAAGGCTCTCCTCCATGCTGGCCAAATAAGAGTCAGGTTTGTGGCGATGCAAGCCCAACTGACTCTAAGAGTAAGGGCTCATGTTTTTCTACGTTTTTCAGTGGAACAAACACGATCAGAATGAATAAAATCTTGCATTCCTTTGAATCTATTTTTGCCTGAAAGTTACAAACTGTGTTTTAAGCAAGTAGTCCAAAAGGCTCCATAAATACTGTTGTCTCAGCGCGCGCGTCCCGAGTGTAAAGAAAGTACGATACAACACTGCCATCTAGCGGTTTATCAAGCAGAGCACAGACCGCTGATAGAGCTACTGTTGGGTGTGATTTGCACTCATCTTTCACGTATTGGTGGGCTGTAGACCTATACTTCTCGTAGCCTATATTTTCTTGAGTTCGGTTGTTACTGCGCATAAAAAACAGTGCGTCAGCCACTGGGCTCTAGGTGTACAATAAAACGGGAGCCATGAGAGGCTTTGAGTGAGCCAAGAGCCTGTACGTGGAGCTGTCGTAGTGTGTTTGTCCAGCAAGGGGCGCCATAGCTCTTTGTCAGATGTGGTTTGAGCAGTGCTGCTGTGGACACTTAGGGCCTGTTCAAAACAACTATATCGAATAAGCTGTACAAAATGTATATGCCTTGATTGATATGACAGGTGAAGCTGAAATGTTAAGCTCAGGGGGAATGTTGTTCATGTGAACATGTAACCTGTGCAGTGTGGAAAAAAGATTAAAAGTAGTCTATAACTCTACTGTGGCGCTTTATGAAAATGAGGAGAGATGGGCCTATATGAGCCTGCCCAATGATTATTACAGTTATCAATAAAGAGGCTCTACCTTCACTCACAAATGTTCTTCCACAAGGAGGATAAATGTGTTTATGAACCTAGAAGCGTGTTACAACTTTTTTTTTTCTTTGTAAGAAAACATACATTTAAAATCGATCTATTTTATTAATTTCTTTATTTTTTACAAAACATTATAAAACATTTATTTTTTCTTAATTATTTATTTAGACTAATTATTTTTTCTTGTATTTTTATTTTAAAATCAAGGGCAATTCATAACATTTCAAAAAAACACTGCTCCGCAGTAAATTTGGCGCTGAAATATTTCATGTGTAAAACAGCCCAAATAAAGAGCGTTTCATGTGTCACAGCAAGGCCAGGTTTAATAGGGTTTTATTATTAGCCTTGGACATAAAGATAATAAATTATATCTGTGCCTAACTCCGGCCTGAATAAAGACTAAAACATGCCACATTGTAGCGCTGCTGTTAGACCCACAGGCCCACTGCGGAGTTTACTACAATGAAAATAAAAAAATACAATTATTGTATAACTTTTAAAATAACATTTATTTTAGTGATTTAATACAATGTGACAGCAAAGCTTTGAACATCTGAAGAACACCAGACAGCATTCAGCACTTTGTCACAACATTTTAAAATGACCCAACGACATAGGAAAAGCCAGAGCATTTCAGTTTAGCAAATCTATGATAGAAGCTCTATAATACAGCCAGGCATGTGGGAATCAACTAAAACACAAACCAAACGGAGGAATGCAGCCAGTCACACATCATTATTTCGTCTCTTATAGGGGTAACATTCGGGAGCTACACATTGAATAATAACTTAAGCCTCAGAGTGGCCACATTCAGAGAGAAGGGAATGTTCAAATGAACGATAAATCCTGCAGATTCACATGAAAACTGTAATAAATGCATAGCCTCCGAGTGGCTTATTGGTGTTTACTCTTCACTTCGCCAGCTTGCAGGATTTGGCATCGTTCAGATTTTATTGACAAATGCGCTGAAATGGAATGTTTTTCAGAAATAACTAGAACAAAACAAAATGATATCACCAAGGTGGGCTTGTCCACTTGGACAAAGTCACTATCGGGCGGATAATCCTATTATTTACAATAGTCAGTGGCAAATACACATTACACACGTTGCCAGAGCATTTAACACTACAGTTCACATGACAAGTGTCAGTGAGGTGCGCGCAGGCCTCTCACTGTTTGTCCGGGGTGTTGTTCACCAGGGGACCATACAGGCCGCTGTAGCCCTGCTCTTTGTGTAATACTGTCCTGTCTCTGATCAGGTCACTGAAGGCATAGTCCATGGGAGGTCTGAAGCCAAGAGTGGGCACCAGACCTGTAGTGGAGTAGGGGGCCATGAAGGCGAGCCCGCGGCTGTGCGCGGAGTACGCGAGGCGCAGAGGGTTGAGTCCCAGAGGTGCGCCCAGCGGGTAAGTGCTGGGGTCAGCGCCAAAATGCGGTGCGTTGGGTTGAAGCGGAGAAAAGGCCGAGCGGGTACTGAGCGTCATAGCACCGGGCAGCATGGGTCTAGTGGGTGCGGTGGGTCCAGAGGAGGATGGGGGAGGCTGTGCGCTCTGCAGCCCCTTTTCCGCTGCCCACGGCTCTTCGGAGCCCGTCTTGTTGTTAAGTATCTGCTCGATTGCTTGCACCACGTCTCGGCCACAGCCCTGCAGGACCAGTTCTAGGACGCTGCGCTTATGGCTGGGAAACACGCGCGTCAAGATGTCAATTGCGTTCATGTGGCGCGAGGCTGCAGACGCAGAGGGCTCGTGCTCGTCCTTGTCCGTGTCAGAGCCAGAGTCAGAGCCTAAGGAGCTGATAGAGCCGGCGGTGTCCTCACCGTCTTTCACCGGTTTGGACACTGGAGAACTAATGAGAGACTCGCTGTCCCCGTTCTCTGAGCCTGAGCCCGCGTGGCGCCCATCCGGAGAGGACATACCCGGCGCAGGGTCACTGTCAGTGCACGCGCCTTTTCCTCCGCTCTGCGGCGGAGTGGAGGGGCCTGAGAGCTGGCTCTTCGGAAAAAGTTCATACTTCTGAAGACTTGATTCTGAAATGTCAAAAGAGAGAAGTTAAAGTGGATTGACATTACTAAGATAACAAGATATTGAGGCGAAATGCTACTTAAAAGACTTTAAAGTTACGACATCATTAAAGGAAAATAATGCATAACCAACCACTGCATCGTTCTCAAATTATTCCTTGTGAGATTCTACTGAAAAGGCTATTCTTTCAGAATTATACGATTACTTTGGAACAAGAGAGCAGGTGGTGATTACCTGAGTTGCTTTCGTTGCTCACAGAGCTGAAAACCTCGTAGTTTGGTCGCGGTGGAATGATGCCATTTGCCGCGGCCAGCGCTAGTCCTTCCGCGGTGCCGTAGAGGAGCTGGAGCTCTCTGGCCTCGTTCTCTTCCTGTGCCTGCTGCCGCCTCAGGGCCACCTGTGCTGCCATGACGCGCTGCCGCTCCGCAATCAGTGTGCACTTGGCGCACATACAGTCTTTCCAGCGGCAGTAGCGCTTGTGGCCCTTCAGCGCGGAAACTACGCCGTGGTTCCGGCAGCGCGCGCACTTTGGGGTGCGCGGGTATTTGTCAGCTGCACGGAGTAAAAGCGGAGGGCCGCGCAGCAGGTTGCTGGCCATGGACACTGGGATGGAGGTCGCTCCGGGGTGCACCTGTGAGGCAGAGGAGGCTGTGGGGAGCTCCGGTCTCAAATCCATGGCTAAGGTCTTTCGATTAAGTCGATCTATGAGGTTTACGCACAATAGAAGAGCAGAGGTAGAACGTATAAGATGTGAGTTGGTGAATGGCTCACATCTGCTCCGCACTGGTCATGGCACAGAGCAGGTTTGTTCAGGTGTTGAAAAGCTGAGATCGATCAAACGACTGGAAACTGTCCAAAAAGAGCAAGCTGGTGTGCGTACGCGCGCGCTATAGCCAAAGAAGATCCACACTGAGCCGGAGTCAGTCCGAGGAGCAGTTCCTTCTTCGAGTGAAGTTTGGAGTGTCCGCGAGCTGAGGTTGTTACACGGTGCAGCCTGAGACACTAACTTCCTCCTGAGATTGTCAGTGGATACAGATCCCCTGCTCCCTCTCTATTGTTGCTCCTACGTTTTCATTAGACAAATTTGACAACAATGTGGCGCCTGTCATTGGCCGACGGAACGGAGGAACCTGATTGGCTTGTCTCTTTCTACTGTGTCCACCTGAGTTCTCCTCCAAATATCAAGTGTTAAGATTGTGAAGGGAGGTCCCTGAAAGCTCAAATCGATGCTCTGTAGCCCATTTCTAAAATATATGAGGGACTTTTACAAACAATGTTCTTTCATTAGCTTAAACGTGCTCTTTGGCATAAAAGTGTATATGCAAGCAGGACCGTTTACAGCAGAATGGAAATAGTGAATTATCCTCAATCTTTAAAATATATGGTGAACTCGTCCAAACACGGTCCCCTAATGTCATAATAGCTCAAAGTCAGATTTTTCAAAAACGCTGGTGCATGAAAACATCGTGGAAGGTAAGTATCATTCTTTTTGTTGTTTTTGAGCGAACTGTCACGGCTTATCCACGCGCGCCAGTGTTGAACGGTTATTTTCCGCGTTTATCTGAGCGTATGGCAGTTTTTTTTCCTTTTTTTTATTGACGTTACTGGACATTTAAATTCAGTTATTTAGAAGAATGTTGCAGATTTATTTTGATGGACTATAAACCGTAACAGACACCGGGTTCAACTGGTTTAAATTCTTTTAGACGAACAAACCAAAACCTCTTATTGCCGGAAGCGTTAATAATACAGCCAGGTTTTGACAGTCTTTACGCACTTTTACGCACAGCACTTTCTTAGGCCAAATGCGGGCAAATTAACGGTTGATGTTTGCTCGTTAAAAAAAATAAACGGGCGACCAGAAGTGTCAACATTTGGCCAAATTGTAAGCTACAATTTGATGTGTTTTCACCCTTTGTCTGCTGCTCAAAGACGCAGAAATACTGGATGACTTTATCTTTTTGGTAAGCTTGTGTTTTCACGGTTTGTCACTTCAGAACCAACTGAGAACCCACTGTGGATAATATAATTTGATTTATTATGATTATTATTATGATTATTATTTTATTCATTATTATTATTACTAGTATTATTATTATTGTATTCATTATTTTATTATTTATATTATTATTATTATTATTATTTTATTCATTATTATTATTATTATGGTCAGTATTAGCATTAATATTATTGCTGCTGTTGTCATTTTCTATTCTTACATGTGATTCATTTCAAACAGGTTTTATTCTGTAGCCTGATGGGACAGCTGATGGACAGGGGCTCGAGAGGCGGCATCTCGCGCGCACGGCGGCAGTGGGCGCGTGCAGCCATCCTCTCTCCTCTCAGCCTCATTGTTTACTTTCTCAATCACTCGAAGCAAATGCCATCTGTTTCCCTCGCCGCTGTCATCCGCACCTTAATTACCTCGCCAACCAGCTCAAAGACGCGATATTAAAACTACATCTTTTGACATTCAGAGTAATTATGAGCACAAGCGGACGTCTCGTGCGAGTGAAACCGGTGACAAAGTGCTAGTTACAAACATACGTACGTCTACTTCCACTGGAGTGAGGCGGGATGGGCGCGCTCCACTCTCATTACAGGAGACATTTGATTGTGTTTGTGGAGTGCAGGTATAGAGCCAAAGTAAAGAAAGGAAGACTACAGTTAATTAAAAACACAGCATCCCTTCTCTCCTCACATTTAGCTGAATCTTTGTTCTATTAAAACAAACCAATGGCAGATCAAATAAAGAAACTAAATACAGATTATAAATGATAAAGGCAGCAATTACTCATTCCTGATAATGTATTGAAAATATATATATCGTAAATTACTTATTACTTATGACTATTCCCTAGTATGCACGGATCATTATTCCCAAGAACCAATTAAAACTGTCCCACGCGCAATTAACCGTGACCATGCGCACGTGAATCCCACATTCTTTTACGCACTTCATTAGGCCTGTGCATCATAAACTATGAGCAGCTTTGATTCCTTTGATGTGGGCTATAGACCAGTGAGTTTTTACACCCTTTTAAGAAGACAACAATGGCCATGCTTGACCCTACGTATGTAGCAGCATGTTTCCGCCGCCCTGCAGCCCCAGCGCGCCTTCAGCGGCCTCTCCCACTGTCTGAGCCCCGCCTGCAGCCCTCCTGCAGCCCGCCGGAGCCCGCAGCCCTCCCGCGCTCTCCCGCCGCACTGCCACAGGTTAGAGTAGCACTTCGACAAGGAGCCGAGGAGAAAAGCAACGCACGGGCCTTTTCACACAACTATTTACACGTTTGACGGGTGCACCGCCAGGCCACTTCACACAGGGAATAAGTTTAACATTACTGTGAGTCTAGAACACATGGATTATAAAAGCTGTCCATGCACTTAGGCGGTGGTAGGCTCAATCTAAATATATGTGAGACAGGTTTTTTAGGCTGTATGCCACTGCACGTAATAGCCATGGTTACCGCGCTTTTTATGTTGTTTTTGTTGTTGTTTTTAAGGTTGAAACGGGCTATTTGTTACTTAATGTTAGCCTATGTTAAATTTGGCACCTGAAAACTAAAAATATAATTTACTTGAGTAAATTAGGATAAGCTCCATGTCATAAAGCAAAGGCTGCAGGGTAAATGTGTGGATGCGTCACAGAGGCCAGGTCTTTCTCTGTAAATTGGGGGTAACCCTGAAACGGCGTATGAATATTTTAAAGATGTGACAGGCCTCCGCGCTAAAGCCGCTGTTGGCCTGCACTCAGCATCTCTGTCTCACAAACTAAAATACCGCTTTTTTGCCCCCGAGGTACGTTGGCAGGGATTATCTTTGTTTAATGAATGGGCTACAAGTATTCATCAACACGCAGAGATTATTGGGATGCCTCGCTTTCCTTCTGCAGGGCCCTAAATCCAATGTGAACACATTTTGTGTGCGAGACATACAGACCTACACACCGCGCAGCCAATTAAAACGCTCTCTGCCCAAATCTATCCCTCCACATCTGCCTCCTTTTCTCCAGAAAACGAAAGGCACAGAAAAGAAGCAAGCTCATGAATAGGCGCTCATTGAGATCACAGATGGAGTATGGCTTTCTTTTTGCGAGAAATTTGAGAAACACCATTGTCCTCAATCAAAACTCAATGTGTTCACCCACAATAGCTCCGGCTTTGAGCTCGGCCGCTTCAATTGGCCTTGTTTTTGAAACTTGAAGTGTTCTGTACAAAGACTTGGCCCTCCTAGATGTCACCACCATCATGGCTTTGCCTCAGTGCCGAGTGTGTGGATGACTTAGAAAGGGGAAAAACACAATTAATATGAAGCAGTAATTACTCCCCTTCACGCCTGTGCGCCCATTCAGAACCCCACTGGCCCATTTATTGCTTTGGGCCCATCCCACGCGGCTCATAATCCGAATGCCACAGGTTTTAGAGGGCTCCAGGTCTCAGAAGGACTAAATACATAGAACAAATAGACCAATAAAAATCATCATTGCAGCTCTGCTAAAAAGTTGTGTTTGTTGTTTTTTTCTAATATGACATGTTACAGCAGCAATTAGATCAACATATTCTTAATAATTTGATTTAATTAATAGACAGCCAAAGAGGGAGTTTTTTTTTTTTTTTTTTTTAATCTTTTTTTTGTTTCTTTTTTGACCAAATATAGTTCCAAGGTGCTGCGCATTACGCACGGGCATTCACTGCGACGGAAATATTCTCATTACGATTAAAGATCAGTGACAGTTTGAAAATAGTAAAATAGGGAGAAATTCATTAGGCTATATTAGGTTGAAGTTAAATTCCGTACTATACAATTTAAAAAAGGCAACTTTTAAACACAATCAAGGCTGCGCAAAGTACGCATGTTTATGAATCTCTTTTCAAAGCTCATATCAATGAAGACCTACTCATCCTCTGCTAAAATTAAATACAACTTTAAATACAACTTTAAATTTACATAATTTTTGCTTCTATGGTTTAAATTTGGCCTTCAGGAAATTGTTATTGCCATAAGCTGGCCTATAGCCTACGTTTAAATTATACTAGCATAAATAAAGTCTGAAAAATATCAACAATAATAATTTTAAAAAATAAAAATAATAATATAATAATAATAATAATAATAATAATAATAATATTAATAAATACATTTTATGATCCACTAATTTGATTACTAATGCATGAATGAATGTTTCGCCTCTGCCAGTTTGTCATCATTGGCAGCCAGAAAAAAGCTGGCCATGTTTTTAATATCCCAGGCACTGAAATAATTCAAGACATGCAGGAATTTTGTGTTAGTAAAAGTTAACAAAATGTCCAAAACTTGCACTACCTTTTGATGGGCCCAATTAAAAGCAAGACTTGATGCAACACAGAAGTCCAAATAGTGTTTTTACCCTGATTAAAAGTCACTATTGTCTCATTAACAAACAGTAGTGTGAATGGGTCTACAGCCTGAGAGAAAGTGCTCTGCCATTGTGCCCATCTCAACAGTTTTAAGCCTCGTAGATTCTGTTTCTTTGGGCACTCTGAGAAAGTAAACTGGGGCTGACCCTCCAGGTTAGCCGAGTCTGGGGATGTTGGAGGAGATGCTTTAGTGGAGCAGCCTTCACTTCAAAAGGAGGGAGGACTGTGGCAGGAATTCAGTGCGCTGCATTCTTGACCCCGGCGGGAGCTGGTTAAACATCATGGACGCCTTTTTCCTTTGTCATCCAAGAATCAAGACAGAAAAACCTGATGCCCCGCCACTGGATCTGTGCATGTGTGTGAGGGGAGACGCAGTAAGCTCATTAGCACACAAACACTTTCTCATCCTCCTCTGACACGTCACAGGACAACCGCTGATTAAGACATCTAGTTGGAGGACAGAAGTGACACATGCCAGAAGATATATAGTAGGCAGCGACCTTTATACATGTACTAATCTCATGTATACATTTCATCAGAGGTGAGAAGAGTAGTCACATTTTTATCCAAGTTTTTCTCAAATAGAAGTACAAAGTTTTGAGGAGTCATAACTTTAAGACTTAAATTTTTGAGTAGCAATAGAGCTGAATTGAATTTAACTCTGTGCTATATAGGCTTAGAAACTCATTGTGCTTGCATGGCGTTTCCATTACAGTTTTTGGACTAGTTTCCATACACTATACTTGTCTACCTTAGTCATCTGTATTGAAAAGCAAACACCAGGTCAAAACATTTAAATGACTAGTGTGAAATATCATTTTGTATCTTGGGCGTTTTCGACATCATCATCATCGTCACAGTACAGAACAAGCCTGTACACATAGAGCTGGAAAAGCTGCGTGGAAGAAACAGTAATGCCACACTTGAGAGGAGCTCCACTGTGTTCAATGAGGCCTAAAGCAGATGAGATGTGACAGGAGATAGCGATGCACCTGCCTGTCTATTGGCCCACAGTTATAGCCCGGGCCTAACCACCCTCGCCCGGAGCTGTAGCAAAAGAGTGTACACAGCATCCGACAGCACTCTGCATTCATCCATTTAACACTACCATTTCACACAAATTCCGCTTTAAGAGGGTCCTGCTCACAAAAAACAAAAGTGTAGAACAAGGATGACTGGACACTCTGAAAAGAAAATTACACTACAGATCAGGTGAAAATGTATCAAGAAGGGCTGTGAAATTTGAAGATGGCGATTCAATCAGAGAATCATCATGTTTTGTGATGTATGACGCAGATTGTGTCCATGGTTAATGTTCAAGAAATTAATTTTGAAAGCCTTTTTTTGTTTTTTTTTTAATGAGACAAAATTAAAGACTCTAATCAAAATTTGTGATGGATCAAGGTAAAAAAAAAAAATCTTTTTTGGTCATATCACTAGGCCCAAGTGAGAAGTGTATTCAGAATAAGAGGCTTGTCTGATTCACTGTCGTTAACACACCATTACTTGAAGATAGTGGAGATAGGAATGACCCTTAAATATATAAAACCTTTAAGGGCATGTGAATGGACTCATGACAAAGCTGACAAAAGGTAATTGGTTTTTGTTATTTTCGCTGTTTGGCTGCTGACTTCTCCTTAGGGGATAATGTAATAAAACCCTGTGTTTTAATTTTAAAAACACAAAGATACTCAAAGGTTTATTAAAATGGATAATTACAAACATAGCTAAAAATATAGTCAACCAATATAAATAAACAGCTAGCAACATGATTTTGGGTCCATAAGTTAATTTAAAATAAATTATATTCTGTACAAGGAGTTGTCCGTGCCCCAGGTTTAAACTTTGCCTTTAGTTGATAGAGGAGCCGTGCTACAGATGGAGGTTTAAGCCCTGTGATCTCTGTGAAGACTGGAGCTGAGCTGTTGTTTGGTGGATAATAGCAGGTGGTGTGTGAAGGAGAGACTTAAGGCATTAATTAGTTAAGAGAAGTAAAAAGAGTGCGTTAAAGGTCTGCACAAACAGGCAGATGTGACAAGATAATGTACTTTTATATTAAAAATACAGCTGATAGAGATAATTAGAAATTAACTCAAAATATTCTTTGAGTAAATGATGTTGCCTTTCATCAAAACGGTACCTCACAACAGTAACGAACCTACTAAAAGTCAAACCAACCAATGGGTAGTGCCATATTCTGTTAATAAGTGTTAGAAAAGATTTGGGGGCAACACAGTTTGTTGTCAGTATTCATATACTTTATATAATGTAAATCCAACTAAAACTAATACAGCATCAAACTTAAAAAGGATCAAAAAAATTGGAGGGAAATGAAAACAGAACAAATTGTTTTTGGAGAAGCTGAAGAAACCAAGACAGTGCGGTCCAGAGCAACACTGCAGAATTCACGCCAGGTTTTTTTTCTTTGTGGCAAACACGGACAGAAGGGTGTGGGCTGGAGGGTGAAATTTGGAAAAGATCAAAACCTTTAACACAAGTGCAGAAGAGACACGCCTGACCTCTGTTGGACAGCGTCTCTTCTTAATTTATTTATTTTTATTTAGCATTTTGTAAATTCCAAACACAAAAACAGGTTTTATAAAAGCAGCCTTGGTGTATTCTTGAATTATTTTTCTTATATGACAACTGTGAGTCCACTAAGTCTCTCAATGCTCTGTGCTCCGTTTTCCATCATAAGGTTGTCATTTAATGTGAGTTGAAGAGGATAGAGGAGATCAGGGAGGTGAAGTGTTTGGCTGTGTGCTTGTGGTACTGCCCGAGCTCCACTCAGGCTGTCCTGTAGCATGGCCAGACCCAGGGCTAGCCTCTTTGCACTCTGTCACTGGATGTGCATGCCGATGCGAGGTGGGTCTTTGGGGTGAGAGGAGGAGAGAGAGTGGCAGGGCCCATGCTCAGTGACTAGTGTGTGGAGCCAGTCCAGTCCAGTGTCTCTGTCCTACTCTTTAGCCTCCAGAAACAATGTCTCCTGTGGGAACAGCTTGGCCTCCACCAGTGTCGAGGCAGGATCCAACTGTGTAATCTGCAAAAGAATAAATAATGATGAATAAATCATGAAAACAATATCATTATCAAAAATTTAAGTACTCTGGTACATACATATGTCCTGTGTACCTGCTACCTACACAACAAATAAAAGATAAATAAATGCACTTTGCTTTACCTTTGACTAATGTTTATCTGTGTAGCCATTAGCTAATGGGCCCTGGGAATGGAAACATGTCACTGTTAGACACTTATGTGACACAGAAGCTGAACCATTGTTAAGAGCATTGGAATAATGCAGCGCCACCCACAATGGAGCTGATTGCGTTAGCAAACATTTAGGTCTGACCTATGTTTTTTCAAAACAGGACAATCTGTGTGTTTGGCTGTAGCAGGCAGCGTTGCAGTGGGCCCCTGAGCTTATGTGAGCTAATCGCAGCAGGCTTGAGTTACAGGGGCCTCCTCACACCTGGGCAGACGCTGCTGTGTGACACTGAGCCTGTGCAGGGCTTATCTATGACGGCCGCACAGCCTCTGATTAGAGGCACAGCCGGATAATTAACCTCCCTGTACCTGCTGCAAAGGTCAGAGTGCAATCTAAAGGACAAACAGGTTTCCCTCACAACAAGGAAAGTGATATGTCCAAGGAAAACCAATGTATACAGAATTATTTTGTGTCTCATAACAAAACAAAACATTTTATGTTAGCGCTGTAAACGATGCAATGTATGATTGGTCATCTAAGAAAAATCAAATAGAAAATACATTCATATGGACTGCAAAGGAGGGGCAGAGCTTATGATGACCTGTTTGCCAATCCTTAGGTGGTGCCTATAATTAAAACAATCTACACATTTAAACTTGTGCTAACTACAACGCCCCAGGTTTAAAGGCAGGGTGAGAAAAGAGGAGCAGAGTAAATTAGGAGTGGGTGCCTGTGATAGATCAGCATCAGGCACCTCTCATCTCCCATGGGAGTTTGGAAATGTCACACCATGTACACACCAGTGGTCTTTGACTCCCTGTCTTTATGTCCCCGTCCTCATTTCAACGTGTCATTTAAACTCTTGACTTCTCAGCGGGTCGCTGTGAGCGCAGTATGGGCAGGGAGGGGCTGTTACATCAACCTTGCACCCCTCACCTAGGCGACTGCCTCGGAGCACGGCAAGGAGCCAAGCGCCTTGAAGAGACAGGAAAATGGTGTTTGCCTCAAACATATTCTATCCCTATGGAAAGCACAGAGCTGCTGCCTCCTGCTCCCACCTCAGGAGCTGCACATGGCCAATGGCTCCATGCTAATGAAGCCGACAGGCTGTGGTGACACCGTGGCATCAGGTAGAATAAATGAGGCTTTGGGGTGGAGCAGGTGTGTGTGCGCTCCGTCATTGGGAGTCTGTGCTCGCAGTGCACAATCTGCACCAGGGAGTGCGACAGGGGCTGAGCAGCATCTGACTCGGAAAAAGAAAGTAGGGAAACAAGATGCCACACTGACACAAGAGACGGGCACCATCGGTGATTGTTTACATTGTTATCCAATTAACAGACCATAAGTACGAAGGCATCTGTCAACAAACAAAGCTGTTGTTTTTCCTCTGCTCTGCATAAGCATAAGCCATTTCCCCCTCCAGTCGCTGCCATGCATACATACATACAGCTATACATTCAAAAGACAGACTAGCACTGATTTTGTGTTTGATTTTAACTTTAGTCAAAATGTTATACGTTATATTGATTTATCAATATCGGATATCGGATAATATTCTTTTGTTCTAGCTTTTTGTAAATGTAAAAAGAACCCCCTAAACAGGTCCTAATGTACAGAATAAAAACACATTGTAGATGAGTTGAAAGCTGAGTCTGAAGAGCGACACATAACAATCACGGAGTTCCACAGCGAGTCTAATTTTAAAACTGGAACCAAACAAAAAGACAGATGGTGTTTCTAGGCACTGTTTGATAGTTTATCTTTCTTTCATTTTGAAAAATTGTATGACATAAAACATTCTGCTAATATCACCCCCATGTATTTGGCATTATTGGACAGCAGACTTCAGTAAACTAAAAACCAAATAATTAGTACTTTGTGTAAATTTTAAAATAAATATTAAATTGAAGATGAATAGCAGTAGGGAAGGCCACACTAAGGCAATACTCGGCAATGAAAGAAAAGAAAAGCAAAATAAACACTGCGCCTTGAGATGTCCGTTTCCAACACAATCAGCGCGCAGCTGAAATAACGCATTTTTAATGAAGCCATTACAGGCCCGGCTATGTTAATTAAAACCAAATAACTTGTCTGTTTTAAACTAGTGTTGTCAAGTGTTTATTTGGCCAATTACAAAAGCAGTGGGAGATCATTATCCGCTGCCAGGAGTGTTGACAGCACGTAGAGTCGGGGCGTGAACAGAAAAGAACTGAGCCCAATACGCCACTTCAAAAGGGAACAAGCCCCGCGCAAACTGGACGAGGAGGGGCTGAGGAGCCAACGTGAAAACAAGCACAAAACACAGAGAGTAAGGCATGTAAGTTTTCATATGAACCAATAAAGATATAAATAATGAGCCATTCTTATTGGGGAGGACATAATGAAAGAGCTGGAGAAGTGTAGCAGCTGAGGCAGCGGAGAAGAGGGAAAATCAGACAGAGGGAGGGAAAGGCAACCAGTCCTCTGAGAATAACTACAGCCTTCACCAAGAACACCTGCGGTAGATACTGACACAAGAGTACACTAAGTACGGTAGATACTGACACAAGAGTACATTAAGTGGCAAATTAAACATCTGTCATTTCTATCCAAATTCAAGGATCAAATTAAAATGGCCAAGAAATAATATAAAGAATGTCTAGTGGAAATACCAATGGCAAAATATACCTTTGATAATAAATAAGTGGCTTCCATCTCAAATACAGTTATCAAAATAAGAACTGGACTTTCCCAGATGTAAAATCTATTTGAGCCCAGCACATGGCCTCCTCTGTGCGACTGTTTATTTTTCCTGCATCTCAGGTTTTCCCTCAGAATTATTTGGGCTACAGGGCTTTGGAGCTGGGGGAAGGATTAAGAGAAGGTGAAAGAGGGTACAGTATCACAGACACCAGAATATGCCACTGAGACAGTCCACAAATGTCTAGAAACAAAAAAAATATTTGGCCCACAGTCTAAACATGCTCTCAGCAAACCGATGTAAGATTCCCAGCTTAAAACACTTTGTGCTCCATAAAACTCAGAAAGAGAAAAGCAAAAACTGAAACACTAAAAGACTCCTCAAACTTGCAGAAACACAGCAAGGGTTAGTTTCCTGAGCACGGCTAAGCCCAGAACAAATGATGCCAGTGTAAGGCCTGCTGTAGAGCTGAAGACATAAGCCACTGATACCAAATGCTGATACACACTCCGTCCAAAAACACAGACTAATAGGCATTTACTGGCAAAGCTACAGGAAGGTGGGAAACGCATGAGTCACAGACATCTGATCTCCCATGTTATTGCATAAATGATTCATTAGTCATTTACAAACACTCCTAAACCAAGAGTGATCAGCCTTTAAATAATCTTTCTGTTCCCCACTCCAAATCAAAAATGCAGTTTAATTGTAAATATCAGCAGAGCTGTGTAATGAGGTGAAGTTAAAGAAGGCTCACTACTATGAAAGAGTGACAGTGCACATAGTACAGGAGAAGGCGCATTACAAATGCAATAGTGGTCTAGAGTGGATCCTCTGATCCTGGCAGAGCAACAGTGGAGCGTCTGGCTGGATGGAGGGTTCCTCTGCTCCTCTCATTTAATTACGACACAGAGCTGCAGGATTAGACAGGGGCCTGTGTTCACAGCCTCGCACTGGCACTTCTACTCAGCTCCTTTCCTCCTGTCTTTCCCTAAAGCTCTCCTCTTTCTGTTTTCTGGAATTCTCTGCCATCATCTTCAATTTAATATCTTTCTCACTTGTCTCTCAATCCTTTTCTTTTTCAGACTGTTTCTCTAATTAAATCTTTCTTTGTTTAGGCTTTTATCTCCTCTGTTCCTCTCCTCTTCTCTCCCCTTCTAATCCCTCCGTCCTGTTTTTGCCCGAATTTCATCTGCGATGCAGACACATCTTTATCTGTGTCTCAAACACATGTTTACTCTTGATTATAAAGAGACAACTGTGAATCCTTTAAGTGACAAAGTTGTGAGTGGGGCATGTGTTTGCCTGAAAATATTTGTGCATGTGTTGAAGTGTGTGATTGTGACGAAATGAAAAGTGTGAGCTATGCGTTAATGTGCGTGTGGGAGGGAGGCGTTTGTGCCCCTCTGGTCTCTATGGACGACCATGGCACGCTGCCTGGGCAAGCCTTTGCGCACACACCATACACCTCTTAAAGCACCTCTCCTCATGTGCGAGGCTTGATGAATGGAAATCCCATTTTGTTTCCAGCAGCATGGCTAATTAAACGGGTGGTGCTCATTAGCTCACTGCTACCCAACGCAGTGGCCAAACCCTCTAATGACTGTTTGTAGCAGGCTGCGAGAAGCAGCAGAACCATAGAGAATATACTGTTAGTGCTGACAACTGTATCCTAATACAACTGGAGTACAGTATTCACAACGGGCCCATGCTAATTAATATGGACCAAATTATACATCTGCACAAGTGAATAGTTTAAGCGGTTGGTTTAAACTGTACAGCCAGAACCCTGATAAGGACATAAGGCCCTAACAAATAAAATAATGCCCAGCAGTTTTTAGTAACTAGTTGTATTGGAAGAGCTGAGGT